>JAVLVB010000002.1:10506324-10596925 GCA_032876305.1 Orestias chungarensis
TCCCATTTTCATGGCTTATTAGACAATAACACATCATAAAAGAGCAAGACAAATTTGATGAGGCTAATCTTTTTTTTTTGTAAAGCACATGATGAATTGTTGCCATACTGATAGGTCAGATCCTGTTTTGTCGCATCACAAGATTGATTTGATTAATTCTAAATTTGATAATACAAGACTAATTTAATAATTGTATTGCTATGGTGAAAACTGATAAATTAAACATGCACAGTTGAAACTTTAATTTACTATTCATTTTTTTCAAAAACATTTACTTCTTGATAGATCTGATTTATTTGACATTGTTTCTGTGAATAAAACTGTTAACAGATTAACTAAAGATGCAATGGTAATTAATTACAAAAGTTATTTTTCAAATAATTATTGTTACACAATATAAATTTGGATTGAAGAAATAAAGATTTCAAATGCTTAAAACGCATTACATTCTACAACAAAATTTTAAATCTTACGTCACTTGTTAGATAAAGAAAAACATATGGAGAACAAACAACTTAAACATAAGCCAATGTGATGCTTCATATCTGTTCGTAAAACAGAGCAATCAGGCAAGTGTCTGTAGAAACAATCTGGAAAAGGGCAGGTTAGTAGATGAAGATTTATCTTATTACAATCAATTAGCAGTTAACACCTACATTTTAGCCACTCTGGTCAATGGAGTGGTGTCGGTCGCTAACATCACCTTCTTGCCAAAAGCACTTAGGAGAGCTGCACAAACCATCTTTTGTTACTCTTTGGACTTCACACACAAAATCATGCTCTCTACATTTAAAATAAGAGGTTATTATGCATCTACACTAACCTTTTCAAACATCATTAATAGAAAATTTTAAGTACCTGCCCAGATAGGGAATTCAAGAAATAAAAAGACGAATTTACCCAACGAAGACACTGATAGAGGTCTGATAATAAGCAGCAAAAATCACAAAGCTACCAAAAGATGTGAACAGCCGATACTGCTTTGCCACTGTGGTAACAAACTAAAAAAAAAAAGAATCAAAGCAGGAATGTTAATTTAAACCAAGCGAGCAACAAGATAAAAAAGATATATAAAATCCAAACAAAACAAAATTAAATCATTATTACATGGAAAATTAATAAGACAGTTTATGAATTTTCCTTTTATACTTTTGGACTGTAAAATGTCTCTCTTCAACTTTTTCAAGAACAAAAATGCAACAACTATCCATTGGGTATCCTGGTTGTGCAAAGGATAGTTTAATTTGTACCTGCACTAAAGTCAGTTTCAACAGTCAATGAATTACAAAAAATTTTCATAATATGCTGGTCTACTTGCAAAGGTTATTTGAGTTAAGAGACATTCATCTATCCGTTTTCTGTACACACTTTTCCCTATTGGGGTCGGGTGGGTCTGCTGGTGCCTATCTCCAGCTTACAATGGCCGAGAGGCAGGGGTACACCCTGGACAGGTCGCCAGTCCATCACGTGGCAGCACAGGGACATACAGGACAAACAACCACTCATGCACACACTCACACCTAAGGACAATTTAGAGTGCCCAATCAGCCTAACAATCAAGATTTTGGACTGTGGGAGGAAGCCAGAGTACCCGGAGAGAACTCACACATGCACAGGGAGAACATGCAAACTTGTTGGGATCCTGAAAGTTAGGGGAATGGTTTTTTTCTGTTTTGGTGCAGGGGCTGGCCAGTCGACTTGGTGCAACATTTGTGAAATGGGTGTGTCATGCAAGAAAGAGCACATGTCTGGGTGACTCCTAGTTTATGGTGTGGGGTTGTCGGCCTGTGGTTTGCTGTGCTTGCACTTCATCTACTCCTCTTGGCTGCTGGGGGTGCATATGCACATGTGGTGGTCCGAGCAGAGCTCCAGTGCTGTGGGGGATTTCTGTAACTACAATGTCTACTATGTCTTCCTCCTGGTGGGGCAGGTCTGTTGATATTTGCATCCGCTATTTAATATTCTTATGGAAAAACCTTGTATACATAAGCACACTCACACACAGCCACAGGTGTTTGGACTCAGGCATTTACACATACACTGTATATTGAGTTCCCACTATACATCTTAATTATTGCCACATACTTTTCAGTATTGTTTGTTTAATATATGCATATGCTGGCTCCTTCTTTTTTCCCATTCCGCAGGTGTAGGAGAAGACTTTAATGATGTTATCTTATATTTTCTTTTTCCTTTATTCTCTCCACTATTCTTGTTTCCCTGTTCCCCTCTTAACTGTTTGCCTCACCTATCTCCCTTGTTTCTCTCTTTCCTTTTTCAGTCTCTGTGTCCATAGCAAAACATATCGAATAGAGCATTATAGCAAGTGCCATAAATCTACACCTGTGAAAGTAAACCTTTTGTGCTTCTCCTTGCCACTGAGACAACAATTTTAAAAGTAAAAAATAGAAACTGATTAGATCAGGTATGTTTGTATTAAGAACGTAATGCAAGTTGTAGGGAAAAAGGGACAGTGATATATAGATTCCATTTCTAATTGCTAAAAAGGAATTTGTTTGAGAATGCTATTAATAAATAAATAAAATAAAAAAAAGCTCCAAGTTAATCTCCCTCATATGGTTTGTCCTGTAAAGACTACTACAACAGGTGGACACAACAAAACCCCTGAAACTTTAAAAAAAATATAACTGCTTTCCCTTATCTTCGAACAGGGAGGACGGAGATATTTGAAAATCTAATAATGGATGTAATGACTCACTAGACATTTCATTGACCTGTAAGTAATTAATAATCAATCATAAGTTGAGTAGACTAATATGAATAATAGATGAAGACTTAGGCATCAGGGTCAGAGAGTTGAGTTGACGTTACGGCGCCACCAGAAGAAGCTTGGGAGTAGTATATATTTAGCAAATGTACAGTAAAAAGGCACATCTAAATTATTCATATATTCATTCATTTGAAAAAGAAATCGACACAGTTGAGTGCCTGACACAATAGTGTTTGTTATGTTTGGAAAAAAAACTCTTTCACTTATGATTAAACACAAAGAAATCTCACATAGTAATATTGCGGCTTTTCCGCATCCACTATAAATCTTAAAAACGTAAAATCTTAAAAAAATATGTATTTCTTGGTATATACTGTCTATTGAACACATAGAACTTTAATTCTACCTAATGCTAGCCAAGTTAGCACTTTTATATAGCAGTGAAAAATAAGCATTGAATAGAAAGAGACAATAATGCAAACTTAACAACTTGATACAATACATTGTCCACTGTCTTTACCTGCTTGTACATGAGAATGGCTTCTGCACAGTCATTGAATCAACTCAATGGGCTTGGTTTCAGGAAATATAGCCAATTGAGACATTTTGTAAAAATTGTTCTTTTTTACAGATTTGCACAATATACTGAATTTGACAGCAATTTAATTATGTCTGGGATATATGTCATTGATTATTCAGATGGCATACCGTTAAAAAAATGGATTTGTTTTGTAAATTGGTAAGGGAAGGAATTTGTTTTGAATCAGTAAACTGAATTAAAAATTTTGCTTCCTAAATGCTGTCAGTTTTCTTTAATGTATTTTGGCTTTCACTAGTTTTTGATACCCCCTACTCTTCATGTTTTTAAAATGAATTTTATATACCATTATACTTTTTCCCCCTAACTTTATTGATAGACTACTCTGGGTTGATTTATTTAGATGTGAAAATTGCTTGGGTAGTTACCGACACTTTGTGTGAATTACATGTCGATAGGTTAATTGGGAATAGGTTTTCTGAGAAAAGCCTCCTGTTCAGTGCTTATCCCCTTTGTAAGACAACAAAGACCCAAGGAAAGCCAAAGGAATTATTTCTCGCAGCTGTATGTGTTGCATTTTAATAAAGGATGGCATTGGCCTTCTCTGAAATGGAACAAATGACCGCAGTAGGTTTGTCAATCCTGTATCTTGGAATACCAGATATTATTAAACTATAAAGATTTGACATCTTTTTTAACTTGATGTTCTCACATGTTGAGCTAAATCTATTTTTAAATGTCCAACTTGTTTGCTGGCCCAACAAGTATTTTGACAGTTGTGAATAATTGTAGTCAATCAAGATACACTTGAAAAAATCTTTGTCCACAGAATAAAAATTTGTTATTTTAATTTTACATCATACACAAGAAGAATTATACTTTTCCTAGTCAAACAAGATGTAATTTTAAAAGCTAGATGGACAGAAAATCAAAATGGATGCATTCCTAATAGACTGGTTATGCAAAAATACACCAACTTCCCTCTCTCTAAATAAATGCACTTTAGCAAAAAAAAAAAAAAAAAATAACAAAACAAAAGAAAAATAATAGCAAACCCTAACAAACTGAATGATGGACTATTTTTGGGAGTGCAGCCATGCAGTGCATAAAAGCAGCAGCAGAGCTAGAAATGGACAGGCATTAGGAATAAAAACATTTTTGTTTGGAACTCAACTCTAAGAGCATCTTGCAGTTTAAATATGAAAGCTTTGGAGAGATACAGTGAAGCTTTTAGTAAATAACAAATGTTTCTATTAAAAACTAAATCTTTGTAAACAGCAAGTGCTGAGTCACTGTGAAGGAATTTACTGTACTTTGAATAATATACTGAAGGTGGACTAAATTTAATTGGTCAGGGACACAATAATAAATCCAATAATAACCTTTTAGCAAAGTGCTATAGGAACTGTTCAGTGTAGGAAACATTACACTTCTGTCACAAGAGGAAACAGCAGTTTTGGCAGAGAATCAAGAAGATAGTTTAAAAAGTGAATAACTTCCAGGTCTCTCTTTTATACTGAGGGAATGTCCTCTCATATAAGCTGCAAATAACACCTTCCTTGTATTTTAAAAATTACTTCTATGTTTGTATTTAAAAGTAAATTTTTATTTTTTGGGCATATTGAGAAAGTATGAAAGATATACTAAGTGCAAAAGATGAGCTAGTAGATTGAAATATTCTAGTGGCTAATTTAGATATGTTCCTGTTAAATAATGCAGATTCTGATCGCATATATATTCATTTAAATCAAGGGGTATCCAATTAAATCAAAACTACATGTGAAACAATGAAAATACTTGCAATATGAGCTTAATTATTAATTAATTATTCCAATACATTTTTGAAAAGAGTGGAGCTGCAGGCAAAGTCTCTGTCCTAGTTCTGCTGGACCTGATTGCCGCCTTTGATACAGTTGACCATGTGATTTTATTACAGAGGTTAAAAGACTGGGTGGGAATCACTGGTTTAGCTCTAAACTGGTTCAAGTTCTACCTTGAGAACGGGTGTTAATTTGTTCAAATTGGGAACTATGTCTCCGACCGACTGGGTTTGACCTGTGGGGATCCCCAGGGGTCGATCCTGTGACTCCTTTTATTCAATCTGTACATGCTTCTGCTGGGCCAGCTAATACGCAGCCATGAGGTGTCCTACCACAACTATGCTGATGACACTCAGATCTACGTGTCGCTGACAGCCTGTTGATTTATTGTGTTGCTGTATTCAACAGATCAGTCTATGGATGCAGAACAACTTCCTGCAGTTAAACACAGAAGCAAAGAGAAAGTGTCATCAGTAACCTTCTGACGCTCTCTCTGGAACCTAAACATCAGGTCAAAAATCTTGGAGTAATCCTGTATTCTGACCTGAACTCCAAAACCAGGAAATATGACCACATTAGTCTAGTGCTCAAGTCTCTGCACTGGCTTCCTGTCTCTCAAAGAATAGACTTTAGCCTTGCTTGTGTACAAGTCTCTTCATGGTTTGGCCCCAAAGTACATATCTGACATGTTAGAGCCATATGAACCAGCCCGGACTCCAAGAACCTCAGGTAATGGCCTCCTGCTGATGCCCAGAGTCAAGACCGAACAAGTGGAGGCTTCATTTCAGTTTTATGCTCCTAAAATCTGGAACAGTCTTCCTGAAGAGGGGAGACAGATTTCAACTCTGGCGATGTTTAAATCCAGGCTCAAAACAGCCTTGTTTAATAAAATCAATTTGGAATTTAAAAATAAATAAAAATTAAATAATTATTATTATTATAATAATAGTAATAATATCTCAGTTGCTATATGCACAGTTATATAGCAACTGAGATATCATTACTATTACTATTATTATTATTACTTTTATTTTTAGTTTATTTTTAATTATTTTTAAATTCCAAGTTGATTTTATTGTTTCATTTTTTGCTCTTTTTTTCTATGTAAAGCACTTTTAAATTGTCTTGTACACGGAAATGTGCTATACAAATAAACTTGACTTGCCAATTTTATCCAAATGTCTCTTCTAACTGAAATTCGTGGAAGGTACTAGAGATCAGCGTGGTGGGATAGAGAGCTTTCAATAATGATATAAACTATTTTTGAAATGATTGTTTTTATTTTAAAATGTAAATAAAACGGCTTTATCAGCTTACATTTTATTTCACCTATAAATCCTATAAACCTGTAAATATAATTTATTTACACTAATTAGTGCATAATCTGTTAATAACGTAGTTTTAAAGGTTCTGTTAAAATGTATTTTGCATTTAACATGATAATACATTCATGTCAAACGAAACCAGATGATAAAGTGGTGTTGTTTCCACCACAGGCTGTGATATACTATTTAATTTACATATATTTGTATTTATTCATATTGTTTTCCTTACCCTTTTCACTGATGGGAGAAGCCTTTGAGACTTGGGCCCTTTAAAACAAACTAGGCAAATTCCTATCACCAAAAATCTCTTCTGTATGTAGTACCAAACTATAAGCATCTGCGATCAAAGCAATAATATATGCATCAAAATTATGCCCATAAAAACAGATTCAGTTAACAATCACCAAGACTTTGCGACTTTTTTCTTAGCTATCTTGTCTTGTTTGATATTGTGACAATGCTGTCAACTCCCATTTTGTAACAAGTTTAAATTACATCCATAGACAAAATTGTTATTACAGTGAGCTGCTGTTTGACTTCTACACTCATCATTTGTGCATTGAGACAAGAAGCCGCTGAATTTAATTTTGGTATGTATGACCGTGTGCAAAATACAAATACCAATACACTGTAATTGACCAAGACCTGCTGCATAAATGTACTGTAGACTGCAACTAACTTTTAGCTTCCTTGTAAGAACATAAAAAAATAAATCTCCATACTTCGCTTGAGACATTATTGAATGCACCCTACTTTTTAATAGGCAAGGCAAGGCAAGGCAAGTTTATTTGTATAGCACATTTTCATGTACAAGACAACTCAAAGTGCTATACATAGAAAAAAAGGGAAGAAAATTAAACAATAAAATCAACTTTGAATTTAAAATAATTAAAATAATATTAAGAATAATAGTAATATTCTCAGTTGCTATATGCACAGTTAAATAAGGCTGATTTTCTGTTTTTTTAGTCTGGTATCCGCCGTAGGAGGGGGGGGGGGTACTGTCATGATCTGTTTTTTGGTTTCGTTCAGTTCATTATAGTCTTGTTTTATTATTATTATTGTCATTATTTATATTATTATATTATATTATATTATTCAGTTCTCTGTTTATTTACGTTCCTGTTCCGCGTTGTTCCTGTTCCGCTTCCGTTTGCCCTCTTCCGGTTTATGTTCATTATTCTTCCCCACAATAAATTATTCTTATCACAATTCCACCTCTGCTCAAGTCATTGATCGCAATACCTGACAGAACGATCCAGCCAGATCGACTCGAGCAGAGATTCATCATCCCCGGTCCGTACTTCCGCACGTCCGCCTTCCGTCATGCCCTCTTCACGTTCCTCCCGCCGCAAGAAACGGCGCTCGCCGGTGGTTGTGCTCGCCGACGGCGTGGCTCTTTCTGAGTTTTCAGCCGGGGGCGGGGGCTCAAAACCGGTGAGCTCCGTGCCTGTTTTCATTTCCATGTTGTCTTCTTCGTCTCCAGTCTCCTGTTCTTCATCGTCTTCCGTCTCTCCACTGCCCCCTACCCGCGGCAGAGCCCTCACCCCAGGAGGAGCCAGCGGCAGAGCCCTCGCTCCAGGGGGAGCCAGCTGTAGAGCCCTCGCTCCAGGGGGAGCCAGCTGTAGAGCCCTCGCTCCAGGAGGAGCCAGCGGCAGAGCCCTCGCCCCAGGAGGAGCCTGTGGCAGAGCCCTCGCCCCAGGAGGAGCCTGCTACACAGCCTGAGCCTCAGGAAAAGACTGGCCTTCCATCTCCAGAGACAGCTGTGGAACAGCTGCATCCTGACGGAGGATTTGAGCTGCTTACGGAGGGGGTCCGGCGCGGCCTGCCTACAGCTCCTGCGTTTACGGAGGGTCTGCGGCCTTCGTCGTGAGTGCTCTGTTGCCACCGTCTGCGGCCTTCGTCGAGAGTGCTCTGTCGCCGCCGCCTGCGTCCTTCGTCGAGAGTGTTCTGTCGCCGCCGTCTTCTGCGCCGCCGCCATCAACAACCTTGGCCGAGGACTCTCCAACGTCAGTGGTCTCCTGGGATTTTCTCCTGTCTCCTGCCTTCGCCAGGCACGGGGACTGTGGTCCGGCGTAGAGGACCGTCCGCAATTGGGACTGCGCTTTGGCACTGTCCTGCCGGTTGGCCTCCAGATCTTCGTGCCTCCTGTCGTCCTCCTGCCGGACGACCTCCAGGTCTTTGTGCCTCTAGTCGTCGTCCTCCTGGACGACCTCCAAGTCTTCGTGCCTCCTGTCGTCGTTGTGCTGGATGATCTCCAAGTCTTCGTGACTCTAGTCGTCGTCCTGTCGGATGACCTCCAGATCTTCGTGCCTCCTGTCGTCCTACGGGATGCCCTCAGGGACGTCCTCCGGGACTTCCTCCGGAGCTTCTGGAAGAGCTTCGTGCCTTCCATCGCCCCCCGGGACGTCCTCCGGAGCTTTGCGCCTTCCGTCGACCTCCGGGACGCCCTCTGGAGCTTCTGGACGCTTGCCTTTGCTGGACTCTCGCCGCCGTCCTGGACGGCCGTCGCTGGGCGGCCTTCGCTGGACGGCCTTCACTGGACTCTGCCGTCCACCTGGACTGCCTTCGGTGGACTATGTTTTCTACTATGTTTTCTGTGGTTTTTGGTTCTGTTATTTCTTTTGGTCGTTATTCCCCTCGTGATGGATTGGTTGTTTGTGTGGTTCTGGTATTTTTGTTTTTCTTAGCCGTTTTTTTGCTCTTGCAGGGTTGTTTTTTATTCTTCGGTTTCGGTATTTTTGTTTTTCTTAGTCTTTTTTTTTCCCGCTCCTGCAAGGTTGTTTTTTGTTCTTTGGGTTTTTGTTGCTCTAGCCCTCCTTTTGAAGCCATCCCCCTCTTCCCACCCGGTCTTGTTTTTTTTTGTTTTTTTTGTGCCGTTTTTGGCGTCTGGTGGGGGGGGTACTGTCATGATCTGTGTTTTTGGTTTGGTTCATTTCATTATAGTCTTGTTTTATTATTATTGTCATTATTTATATTATTAGTTATTGTATTCTTTAGGTTATTTTCTAGTTTCTTCTCCCCTGTTGCCGGTCTCAGTTTATTTCCTTATGGATCCTTGTGATTAGTATAATTGTTATTGCATCTGTTAGTTTATTTCCCCTTCCCGTGTTCTTATGTTGGTTTGTTTATTTTGATAGCTTTATTTCTTCACGTTTGTAGTCCCCGTGTCTCGCTTCAGTTTTCTGTTTATTTACGTTCCAGTTCCGCGTTGTTCCTGTTCCGCTTCCACTTGCCCTGTTCCGGTTTATGTTCATTATTCTTCCCCACAATAGATTATTCTTGTAACAATTCCACTTCTGCTCGAGTCATTGATCACAATACCTGACAGTTTTCAGCCTTGATTTAAACAACTGGCAGAGTTGAGTCCAGTAAGAGGTAAAGTTGTATCGTAACCGCCATTTATTTCCACATGTACTTCTAGTCGTTGGATTTTGGTTTCCAGCATGTTGAGTTTCTGAAGGAGAATAGCGTGGTCATCCTCAGAAAAAGGAAAAGGGGGCATCTTACTGATGGATTTTTTGGTTTTCGGAAGATATGCAGAGAGAAGCTCCAAAAAGAATAAAAAAATAAAAAGAATGAAAAAACACAAAACACAGAGCTGAAGCAGGACAGATAAGGGGAAGGTCGGGAGACAGAGAGAAAGAGTCAGCCTTCGTCGAGAGCAAAGCAAAGCCTTGTGATGACAATGTGAGTTAGACACTTCCATCAGCCAGTTATCTTTTATTAAAATCTTTAAAAACAAGATTTAAAATGGTAAAATAAAATGTTGATTTCTTTCTATTTAGTATAATAATGTAAAACAAAAACAATCATTGCAAAGCACCCTTTCAAGGTAAGTGTCTAATCACATCACAATAACGGAATGTCTGTGTAGCGTAATTTTACCTCAAGAAGGAAAAAAGACAACAAGAATTGAGGGTTTACTAAGCAAAAAATCCTGCAAATGTAGGTATTAGGAATCTGACAATTTCGTGTTTATATTTAAGAATAGCTTTATAATCATAAATAAATAATAATTAATTCCTACAGTTTATGATCCAACATTTTGGGACCCTATTAATGTTCTAACAAAGAAAAAAATATTTTTCTTGTTCTACTTATACACTGAAAATTTAAATAGAAGCATCAATGCTGTCAGCATACCTGAACCAAATAAAAATACAACATAAATGTAAGTAATATGTAATACTGTTGGGGGGTATTTTTCCAAGTATGCCATAATCTGCTCTTGTCCTGATGCATCATAAGGAAACCAATCAGAAAAATTTCAAGATTTACATCAAAATACATACAGATTTCTTTATTTATTTTTTTTGAGGGGGGGGGGGTATTTTATAAGGACACCATTTGTCTGTGTGTGTCTGCATGTTATACTTTAGCACAACAGTAATTTTCTGAGCAAATGAGAAAAGAAGAGAAAAAGGCAGTAGATCACATTTACCCTTGAATAAGCAGGGTAAAAAAGGGAGGATGTCTAGTTCAGGAAATCACCAGACAGGACAAGGGAGGCTTGTTTTCTCCATCCTCTTTTTAAACAGCGTTATTCATCCTGCAACTCCTCCTTCAGTCTGGTTCTTTCAAAGGGATTCTATCCCCATTCTGGTCTTGTTACTTGGTTTGCCAATCAATTCCATTCTCCCCTGTGTGGGGGCCTAAGAGTTCCTCTTTATTCTAAAAAGTTCATAAGAATGAAGAGGCTTGTTCTCCTTATTTGTATTCTATATCCCAGAGAAGGAATGGTTCAGGAAGAAGTGAAGCTTTTTATGGGGAGACAGGTAATCTTGAGGGAATTGAAACACACTATACTTTATTTCCATATGCTTTCCAATCTTGATTTACGAAACGTGGTTACCATTATGTATTATTTATACTCTACAATATTTGTCAAAGGAACTGTATGGATGTGAGCAGATGGAGTTCTCTCTGAACTGTTATCAGCAAAGCTGCCTCAGAGTGGATTTATTTTTCAGTGATACCAGTATAATGCACAAAGTGAAGCAAAACCTTTGACGTAATGTTATGGATGGTTGGCAGACTCAAAATGAATTTTGTACTCCTCTGGGATAGTTTGACACACTTTTAATATGACCTCCAGGGGACCAAAGGCTTTTTTACCGAGATACATGTCTGATTCATGGAGCAGGTTTCTCAGCATGAGAAGAGAGCTGGATTGCATCTAAATATGCTAGGACACATCTGAATCTAAATAATTATTACTGCTCTGGTTACAGTCATGGCTAGAAATGCAGGGTAATAGTATGCCACTTGCAATTGCTAGACAGCAACAGGAATAGGTAGGCCGGCCGTGGCTAATTCCATTTGCACTGAATTCTCTCCGACCAAATTTTTCACCTTGGTTGTCTCGTTTATTTTACAAAAAGGGCTGCACTGACATTCTGACCTTCAGAAAACATGGCTGAGCAAGCAAGGCTCTGTTTGATAATTAAATTCTCTGGTTGGTCAGCAACCAATCAGCTCAGCTCACGAATCGATGGCTGATTTTTAAAGCGCAAACTAATTCACTAATGGTCAGAGTTATTCCAATTTACCTGCCTGTTGAATTATTGTACCCCAACCTATTCTAGTTGTGAGAGAATCAATAAAAAGCAGAGGAAGAGAGAGAAGCGGCAGATGGGAGTCGGTTGCATCTGTCATGTGAAGCGGTGCAAGGAGAGTGCACCGAGGTTGATTTAATAGCAGCCCGGTTGAACAGAGGCAATGTTGGGGCGGTTTATGAGATGGTTCTAAACAGGACTTGTCGGTGTCATAAAGCAAACTAATTAATAAGGTTTCAGTGTAAGCAAAGACTTAAAAGCTGAGGTCCAAGGTTTGTTTTCTGCATGACTCAGAGAAATTATCCACACTGCCTAAGCAAAGGGCAATTAAATTTAGCATGAAATAAAAATGGAATTGACTTGTTACTCAGTGGATTTGGCATTAAGAGAAGAAAAAAAAAACTTTGTGACAAGGGCTCATCTTCTCTTATTTTAGTGTAAATACCTGACCTGTCCCTTGACATGCCAAATGGTAACAAAAACAAATTACACTGCAAGACTCTTTACTTACAAAGTAAAAGACCACAATTTGTTCCTGTGGTCATCTCATTCAAAGAAAGTGTGTTTAGAGCCGATAGGAGAAACAGAACATCCTCAGCTAGTATCACAGCTCTGCACCAAAGAGAGTAAAATGCAAGGTAGCACCAGCCAGCCATTAGTCACCACATCCACCACTGCTGCTGTTGGCTACATTGGCAGTGGAAAAGATGAAGATTGATCATTTGTCAACATGCAAATTGGCTTTCAAGCGCTTTCTCTAATTACTCTGTGGTTTTATTGATGAGAAACCACCTACGGCTTCCCTTCGATTTACCTCGCAGGGCAAATACTTTGTTTTGAATACATCTTCTTGCACCTATCAGGAGACTTTGAAAGGATCAAATTAAATGACAAAAAATTGTCCACTCTAAAAGATTTTGCATCATAACTATATTACAACATATCGAGTTAACAGTGTAAAACTAAATGTAAAAAAAGAAATTACATAGATAAGAATATTTTAGCTGGGGAAATTAGAAATTTTAGCCGCGTTGTCCTGAGAAATTAAAGATGCGGCAAATAGGAGCAGTTGCAAAGATGTAAATGACACTGTTCGCACAGCAGAAGCTCATTGCTCATGCATGTAAATGTCAAGTGATGTTATCTGCTGTATGGTTTCCGCAGTCAGGATCTAAAGGTCTATGCCAAAGACAAGCATCTCTTTGATGAAAGTCAGAATAAGCAGGTAAAAAGTCTGCAAAGTAATACAAGCGTTTTTCTCCACTCGAATACAGTCAGTTAAGTAAAAAAATCAATGATTCTCAACCCCGCTCTCCTAAAATCTTATAAAATAATTATATATAATTACCAGCAGAATTAAACATGCCTACCCTACTTCCTTCTCTCTCTTTTCTATGACTTATTTGTCATAATTTTCTGTATCTGTAACATTTTTGTTTAAATCACACCATCCGTGCCACAGAGGGTGTGAAGAAGTGTTTCAAAGCAACTGTGCATGGTTTATGTAACTGCATATTATTTTCAGAAGACATATGTGAGGAAATCTCATGTTATCAAGGTGAAAGTGTGATCTTATTCTGTTTCACTGAGTGAGGCTTCTGCTGGGAAAACACATGGTGCTTGTTTTCTCCTCCTGAATTTCACCAGTATCACAATATGATACTTTCAGAACATGTTATGTCCTACCCAAACTCATCCCACCAATCTTGCACATTGAACAACTTTTCACTTTCATTTCCTACTGTCAGAAGTGTAACTTTAAATAAATAGAAAAGTGTTTTGCAAGATTTTCCTATTTAACGTCTCTCTCCTAACCCATTACAGTAGACTTCATTTTTGTTTCCCATTACTGAAGGATACTCACTGACATATACATAGCACGACATCTGCTGTTCTCTGAGGAGAGTAGCTTACTGGCATTATGCAAAAAGGGTTTTCTTTTCATACGTTTTTCCCAGCTGCAGTGGGTTATTTTTGTTTGTTTTTTTCAATGCTTATTAGCTCCCTGAATTCTGATGCAATGCCATCTCTGAAAATACTGACCTCATTTTCATCTCAATTTGAAGTTTCTTCTATATTCATCCTCTTACAAACAAATAAGCAACACGACTTTGGCAAAAGTCTGACCAACCACCTGGATCTGTTGCGACAGAAGGAGGGGGATGTAAAGGCAGCGGTCACTGATCCTATTGTTTGTATTCTAAAGCCCTAAGTTTGTGAAATGCATAAATCAGAGAAATCCGCAGAGATGTGGAGCAGATGGTGGAAATTAAAAAAGAGAGGGAGAGACAAAGTTCCTTGCAGCTCAATTCAATACAGATTAAGCATTGCAAAGCTTAACTGCTATGTATTACTTTTATGCTTTGTGACTGCACTGTCCAAAATATCCAAGCAAACCTCAGCTTCACACATAAGCCATCAATGGAGATGTACTTATCTATTACATATTGTGTTTAAGATTGGAAACCACACAATAAGCATTTTCCATGCTTGCAAATCAAAATGTAAGAGTCGACTATGTTAGACCAAAAATCTTTTCACAGTGTTGCTTACAGCAAGTATTGATATGCAAGGCTACAATTTATCAGCATAACTTAAAACTGCTAATCAATAAAGGGATTTAGACCTATGTACAGTTGGTCCACCTAATCCAAGTGTATAATTATATTAACCTAAGGTATTACATATATTTTTATTTAAATAAGTAATTATTTGTGTGCCAAAGGAAAAACAACAGGTGAGATACTGGTATAAACTGGTATAAACTTACAACACTGAGCATTTCTCGTCAGAAAATCTCTTCCTTTACTGGTCTCTATTTTACAACCTCTGCTTGGGAGGTTATCGTTTGCAAGAATGGGTCCTTGATATAGGTTATTTCAGCCAACATGTTCTTATTCCATGTGTTAACTTTGAAAATAGAGTGCTCTTGACCTCTTATCTTTGAAGCTCTTTCACTGACGCTGTTTTTCTCTCTTAATAGTCATTTTTTAATGCTGTTGCTCACAGGCTTTTGCCATGAGGTTAGGATCATTATAAACCTTTTTTTAAGTATTTCGTTTAGCTTTGAAACAAGCGGAGGCAGAGTCTTGCACGATTTTTATCTTTGGACAACATGCACGGAATTAAACCTCAAAGCATGATGTTTGATTGCAGCTTTCCCTTACTTACTGAATAATTCACAAATCAATTCTCTCAAACTCCCACTATGGGTGCCAGAGCAACAGGGGTGATTTTAAAGGTTCTTCTGTAAATGTTTGCATTCAAAAAAGCAGGAAATGTCACTTTATAATTTACATTTTAATGACAGGGTTTATATATAACCTATTTTTGCCCTCTGTGGTAAAATGACTGCCTCTACTAACTTAAGAGTTGATTAAAATGCACCATTTTGTATTTCTATATCGCAGAACCCATGGCTGAATAATAAGTAACACAATAATAAGCATCATCCTATCATGAACTGGCGACCTGTCCATGGTTTACACTGCCGCTTGTTCAACATCTGCTGGATATAGGCACCATCCCCACTCTGACCCTACAAGGATAAGTGGGTTCAATGAATGAATGGATCATCCCCATGATAGCAATAATGAAAAAAATGCCATAAAAATATTTCTTAAAAAAGAAAATGAAAGTGTGCGAGTCCTTGATAACTGAAGATTTTTCTTTTCAAAACCGTAACTCTTCTTTTTTAATACAGGCAGTAAAAAGTTTATGTTTTATGATAACACAATAATTTCTTTCAAGTAAGTTCTTAAACCAACTACAAAAAGAGTGTCAGATTTTGTCAGAAACAGTCCTATCAATAAAAATCAAGTTGTGCGCATGGGACAAAGTGTATTTTTGAAGTAAAAAGGAAATCTGTACATATGACAGATGGAAGGATATCAATGAACTATTCTTGACTTTGTTTAATTTTTACTTAGTTGAGTAGGAAAGAGAAAATGAGGACATAAATATAGTATTATCAGAGTCAATAAGTGTTAACTATGATTTCTGATACATGATTTACATAACTAGAAATGGTTCGCATTAGTTTGTTACCTGTTACTTGGCAGAAAAAGTTCTGTCTTCCCTGTGAGTTCAATTGCATAACAAGGTTTTCAAACAGTGAATGTACAGATGGATGCAAAGGGTGTGAATTTCTTTGGGATGTAAATTAACTTTTTCAAACAAAAAAGAAACTAGGAACATTGGAAAGGTCAAGTTTTGCATGTGATAGAATACTTTGTCTCCAATTTAGAAGGATTGGAAGCAAGTGTCGACACAAATTAGAGTTGTTGGGGCGTCATGTTAGCATACGTTCTGGGCTATTCAATCACACAACGAGAGACATCAATACAGGAGTGAATGTGCCCAGGATGGATTAACGGCATTTTCAGTTCCAATTCCTCAACCCACTTTCAGATCTGGTCTGGGCACATAAAAACACTTAAGACTGCATTCATCATTAAAATTGCATCCGTTTATCATCCTGATGCCAACCCTAGTGATCTAATCAGCCGTAAGTTTTTGAAATTTTAGACACCACTGTGGTTCTTTTCCTGATAAATCCCCCAAAAGGGTTGCTATGACAAAATTATACACAGATCTCAACTAATTTAAAATAATTCAACTGAAATGCAGTATACTAACTAAATATTTTTTTTCTGGTTATTTTAGAGATTTTAGTTTGGTTAAAAATTTATAATTTTAATATACTTGCTTGTTTTGAAGTTATGTTCATTTTAGAAACCGGGACATGGGGGCAATTTTAATTTACCAAACATGTAAACTTGAGTTGTAATTACAATAAATGTCTTGAATCCTACATATCCTAAGGAAGGGGTGCCCAAGACGTTGATCGTGATCGACTATTCGATTAGTTATGCAAGACAAATGTGTAATAGATAAAATGTTAATTATACTTCATCCTAAAAGGACAAAATGTACAATAAAAATGATTTAGATAATATAAAATAAATAGGCATTTTGCTTTTTTATGGGGGTGGTGGATGCTAATTTGGTTACTTTTATGACAGCAATTGTTTTTAAGTATGACAAGGATGCATACTTACATAGTAACTATGTGATATCCAACATGTAAAGGCCCGTCATACACATTTATTCACTATGTGGTTGTGATTGGATCAAGATGGATGTTAGATCAGGTACTAAAAAGCCACACTGTATTCTGGCACAGTCTGGTGGGATGAAAATGCTAACCAGGGGGGCACTAATAGCTGTTCTCCTTTTAGAAAAGGAGGGGATTTTTAGTCCATGGTATTTAACAACATGATGAAATAAGATAGAGGTGCCTTTTGGATTTTAAACTCATAATGGAAGGAGGAGAAGGAGAAAAGATAGAAGCTAAAAGGCGTGGCGTAGAAAGAGTAATAAAAGCAGATGTAGCCTGAGGTGAAAGAATTAAAAATGAAAAGGTTCCCTCTATTAAACCTTCCTAAACTCAATTACAGTGATAAAAGACTTCTATTATGAACAAAGAACATTGGAACAGAACATCAAAGCAAAAATACATTTATTAGAATATGTCCTGTACTCCGTAAGATACAGAAGGAATAACATGTGAGGTCAGTCAGGTTTTCTTTTCCAAACGTGATTTGTATTTCCCTGTAGTGTTTCTACAAAGTAGACAGACTCCACGGAGGGCCAGCCAAAGGCTGCTACTACTGCATCCCCCCGGTGAATCTGCTTTGTTGCTTCTTCTCCTGCCCTACATTGGTGTCTTCTTTGGTCTGCTGAGTGTACAAAAGCACCAGAGAGGATTCTGCTGAAGTAAGCCTCACCTGCACTGGCCTCTCTATCATTAGAACTTACATCAGTAAGGCAAAACTGAGGTCTAGTGGGATGGTATACAAGCATTTTTCTTTTAACAATGTGTGCAAAAGCACAAGGGTGCACTTGTATGTGTCCCCTATGATAAAATCCTTTTTTTTTTATGTTTTGTTTGTTTTTCTTGCAAGTAAGCAATTCAGTAAAAGGTTATGCATGACCAAGCACATTGGTTTTGAAAAACTGCTTTATGTACTTTTCCATACTTGTCCCAATTTAAAACAAAACCTCCTCTGTAGAGCTTTCACAAATATAGAATTTTACACATTTTAACCTGTGTTTTATTTATCAATGGTTAAAATATAACAGTCCACTCCAAGTTTAATTAAAATGAGTGCTTTAGATTTTGAACAAACTGTAAATAAATGAAAACTAGCTCTTTATTTACCAGTTACTAAAAAGCTGCTTGTCAAATATCAGATTTACCTTAACAGCCTTGTGTGGTATGCTAAAATATTGTTTTAATATTGTTGCAGCAATTCTTTGCATTGCATTTACATGCAAATAAGCAATAGCAAACTTGTGGTGTGGCCCATCGGCATTTCCGTGCTAGGTATGAATTATACTGTATACTTTATTCAAGGCCAAAAAAGTTTATTTGAATAGCATTTTTACCATGCTTCACATTGTAAAACACATAAAACAATAAACATGCAAGAAAAATTACATTTCCTCTAATGTCATCATCAAAAATCATCATTATCTAAAATTTCTTTGGAACCTATTTTGTTATATACAATTAAAACCAAGTATAAGCAAATGGGTTTCTAGCCTTGATTTTAAAGAATCTCATATTGCAATATCTTTGCAGTATTTCAGAAGTTTATTACAGATAGTGGAAAATAAAAAGTGTATGCTGCTTTTGCATGTTTAAATCTGATTATGGAGGTGCAAAAACTAAATAAATAAATTTCTGAGTTACAAGACTTTAGAATTTTGGTAGTAGTTTTCTGTTTTTCTAGTTTTATTCAGTATGTGAGCAGCAGGGTTCTGGATATGCTGCAGCTGTGTGATTGACTTTTTAGCGAAGACACGTGCAGACTGTTTTATTTATCAATTGGACTAAAGATAAATGCATGAATTAAATGAGTCTTTTTATCCCCGAAATGTTCTTGAGATAGCTGGGTCTATCATTAAACAAAGATTTGGGGCCTGATTAGTAGGTTCTAGCTGTTATAACAGAAGCTATGTGCTGACTTTTGATTGCTTGTATTTTTGTTCCAAAGTATATATATATATATATACACCTGAAGTAAGGTATTGATTTGTTCAATATTTTTTTTCAGTGGTTGAATGGGTGCAGTCACATGATAACATTGTAAGGTTGTCATTCAAACTGTATTTATTACTGGTGTTGCTTGTTAGGATCAGGGATAGCGGGAGAAAGTCAATGTTAAATAAAAAGCTGCACACAAATAAATAAAGGTTACCTATTGACACAAACAAACACTTTTAAACCTGTGTCCGAACCAACTCTACGGTCACTAGAAGAGAATACCATTCTCAACAGAGTCAGACATTGCACTGAGGTCAAAAGTACCACTACAGGTGCTCTCCCACAGTGTACATTTATGAATGTCATTAGACTCTGTAACAAAAGAAGTACCATCACTGTGGTCACCAGTGTCTGGACTAAAAGACATCAAAGGGGGTTGATCATTGTTAAGCCACTATATATCTACTTTTTCAATACATTTGCTGGCAGATGTAAGGGTATAGACTGCCCTGTAATTCTGCAATAGTGTCTTTTCCAGACAGTTTTTAACATCTGGTAACAGCTGATAATTGAGTTAAAAATACTTTATTAATTTAGAAATGGAAATTAAATGTTGTTGAAACTCCGATTAATTACTATTATAACTGAAGCCACTCTGTTGTTGCATTACAATCTCATTAAGAGGATTATCAAGGTTGTCCATAATTTACCGGTAAATCCTTCTTTAAACCATAAATTCCATTGGTTGTACAATAGACTGTTGGGGTGGCTCTGACGCAGCCACCCCAAAAGATGATGGTAGAAGAGATTGTGCTCTTCACAATAGACTTATAGTTTCATGATCCGTGTTTTTGGTTTGGTTCAGTTCATTATTATTTAGTCGCTGTTATCATTAATTATATTTAGTTATTGTTTTGTTTAGGTGATTTTCTAGTTGGGTTGAGTCTTTGTTTTCTCCCTCGCTGTCTGCTCTCTCTTTCTCCCTGTGTGTCATGCTCTGTGTTTTGTTCTCTGTTAGTTTGCTGTTTAATTTGTTGTAGTTGCTTTGTTTTACTTTGTTATCATTAGTTATTGTTTTGTTTAGGTTATTTTCTATTTTGGCTGAGTCTTTGTTTTGTTATTCTTTTCTGTGTTCTCTCTCATTCTCTCTGTGTGTGTTTCCTGCAGCTTGAGTTCCCTCATTATCTTTTCCACCTGTTACTAATTATCCAATCATCATCTCCACCACTCCACCTCCTGCTCCTCAGTATTTAAGCTTGGTTTACCCATTCACTCACCGCTGGATCGTCTGCTGATTTCCCTCCTCGTCTCTCTGCGTCATCTCTAGCTTTTTCCTCCACGTCTCCCCGTAAGCCTTTTCGCCTCTTGCTCGCTGAATACTCTGTCCTGGCTCTTCTCCATCATTATTCTCCCCTGGTCCCATCCTGGTATTTACTTTGGTTTTTGTTTTTAGTCTCCGGTTTCCCGTGCTTCCTTGCCCATCCTTTTCTCCCCAGTTCCCTGTCTCAGTTTATTTCCTCCCTTGTGATTATTATTATTATATTGTTATTTTGTCGTCTGTTAGTTTATTTCCCCTTCCCCTGTTCTTTTGCTGGTTTGTTTATTTCGATTGTTTTATTTATTCACAATTGTAGTCCCCGCATCTCGCTTCAGTTCTCTGTTTTGTTTACGTTTGTAGTCCCCGCGTCTTGTTCACGTGAGTGCAGAAACTTGTGTCTTCAGGAGCAAGAAACAAAAAAGGGGGAAAATTTTTTACATATTTCATGAAAATATAAAAAACTCGAGAATCTATTACGACACATAAATAATAACTTGAAGATGTGCTTGGATAATACTTTATCAATCATATCAGTTTTAATAAACTGTAAGTACTCCCAAATTGCATCAGTGAGAAAAAAATGTCAATTATATTTCATTTTGAGAAGTGCTTATTGAACGCAGATACAACTATTTCTTAACACTTTCACCATGGGTTTATCCTTCTTTACACATTTATAATCTTGATAAGTCCCAAAATGAGACAAAGTGTAATACTTCTGTCTTAACTTGTTGACAGTCAATGCTGTGAGGTTGGTATAATGTAAACGAACAGCCATTGTTAACTCCCCAGATTCCGTATCTAGTTTGGTAAAATCTTGTTGTGAATCTCTGGGAATAGCGTTCTAACTATTGTTTTTTTCCCCCCTAGTACCAACATTTGTATGATCATACCTTCTCCTTGTCTTCTTGATTTCCATATGTAAGGCATTTTTAAAAACTTAAAATACAACCTTTCAGAATCTGTAAATAAGTCAAAATGCCCAAGGCAGGCTTAGGTAGTATTTTTAGTTAGCAAAGGGAAATTTTTATACCAGCCCTGGTCTACACTCAAGACAGTGAATATGTTTTAAAATGTCTTATTATTAAAACATACATTAAAAATTATTCACCCTCATGAAACATCAGGATCCTAACATACTAATAATTATAACATTATAAAGTTACATATGCTACAACAGGTTCACAAAAGCTTTCTATTTGCGGAGGCTTATTAAATCATGCATGAGATACGTCTGTGTGAACAGTGCACTGTGTGTCTTTTCTCCCATACAGTCAGCAAACCATCAGCACTTTGATTTAAGCACCAATCGGACTGAAACACAAATCATTTCCCTGTCTGGCTCCGACATGCTTGTCGAATTTTGTTGGGCTTTTTTATGTGAAAATTGCATCTCAGCATAACAAATAAACCCACTGTGCTAATCTGTGATGCTGTGATTATTCGTTGTTCACACACTTATGCTGTGCATCTTAGTCTGTCCATTTTGTCTAAAGAAAACTATTTAAGGGTAATCAAAATAAAATTTTGGCACTCAGTGTTTTTATGTTACTCCAAAATATGGGGAGGAGTGTTAATGGAGCGAGACGCCAAACTGGCACAGCATTTGCAGCACTGCACTCAATTGAGAAAACAAATTATTCATGTTAAGAGACTCTGTCAATGTGTATTTTCTTTTCCTCTTCATTTTGATGGAAGGCTGAAAGTGTACTGCACACGCAAGTGTTTCAAAACATAACAAACCGAGACAAGTCTGTTTTGTCATTTTTCACATACATAAGAAAATAATTGAATACATTAGAGCTTTTACATCTAAATGTTAAACTAAACAGATATCCTTTTAATCTGATTTTGGCTGTGAATACATAAAATTAAATGCAATACTTTGCAATTTCATTACCTGATTCATATTATCAGTGAACAATTATATATACATATTTTATAGAATATAATTATGCTTAACATTTTTACACTTGTTTTAGTTCATCTCAGAAGGCAAATTATCCACATATCCTTTGGCAAGACATTTCTTTATATGTTCACAAAATAAAGATGTTGAGCAAAAAAAAGGATGTTGAGCTCCTCTCCCCTTTCTTAACCCCACTTTTCAACAAAACCTCTGGAGTTTTGAAAACGAGTTCCGTAATTGTACTCACTCCCTCAGCCTTCATCTTGTGTCGACCCCTCACTCATGTATTCCCATACTCTGTCTTTCTGTCACCCCAGCTCCCCTAAAGGAGGATCAAGAGAGAAGCCCCTTTCCAATTTCTCACCGCCTCTAATAGGCACTTTTCTGTGTTACATGATCACCGGGTGTCAAGATTAAAGAATGGCTACAGCTTCCCAGGGCAGACATAGATGGGAGACAGAGAAAACAGCACTCCATAATTACTGATAAATCGAGCTCACTGCCCCACCTCTTCCTTCATTCCTTCGTCCCTATCCAACTGGCCCTAGTGTCAATGTAAGGGGCTGAGCAAGTTAAACTGTGGAAAAAAAACTTGACCACGCCAGGCACTTTTTGTAATGCTGATGTAGCAGTTAAGTTCAGGCAATTCAGGGCCAATTGAGTGACTTGGCGCTTTTATTCACCCTCTGTTTGTCCCTACTTTAAAGTGGAACGTACAGTCCTAGACACATGAATCAACCGTAGCCAGAGCACAAATGGCCCACAGCACAGCAAAACTACATTCTGGTCAAATATCTAGCAAAGACAGAGAGGCACTTTTTTTTTTCTTCTTTGATCTCTTACAGGGTTATAACCTTTCTGAGAAAGCAGAGCAAGCATCCCTGTCCACTAGACACCACACAAGTGCAATTTAAGAGACAGTGGTGGATTAAAAAGGGAGGGGGTGAAAAAGCAGCTGCAGGGCTTGCTTTTCTCCACAAGGCAATTGTGATAGGTTGCCGAGTGGCAGTCCACTGCCATTGTTCATTAATAATCCAAACAGCCTCTGTGGAAAAAAACATGATGTGAATTGAGTCCAACAGAGCATGAAAGAGTCTTCTGCAGTAACATGCATTAGTTCTGTCGCCTCACAGGAAATAATCTGAATACTTAGTTCAGTCAGTGGGTGATAATGAAACCCTGGACATTACAATCACCCACAGTCTTTCTATAGAACGCTTCGTCTTGTTGTGTAGATGGGATCAATCCAGCCCAACTAATGGGCCATGAGTATAAACTTTATTGTCCAGATAATGATACAGAAAAGTAATTTCTCTTGATTTGTAGCAAATGAAATTGTGTCCCGGTTTACCATTATCTGCATAGGAGGGGGATTATTTTGTTTTACCTCACTTCATCAGGAGGAAATGAGTACTAACAATTTCCTGAAAGTATCACTTCGTTGGTGCCATTAATGGCCATTTTGTCCTGACCCCCCTGGCTTTACAAGTTTAATGTGCCATGTAAGACCAGCTGCAAACTGGCATCTATATCTTAGAGGCCAATAAAATAAATATTTTGTTGTTGAATATTGCAGATCTCATCACAAACTTTTTAAAATTTTCTGCTAGTTGTTCCTAACATGAATAATTAGCCACCAACTAAACCAATTCAATTTAGTTTTGCACAGATAGCACATTAAATCCTCCAATTAATGCTAATACAATCCAATAATACTCAATGCAATTACAAATAATATAATTTACAAATGATTATGGTACAACACAATCAAGGCCTAATAACTCTTTGATTTAAAATAATTAAAAAACATTATTTCTTGGATAGTTCAGTTGATTTGTCTTAAAATGATACTGAACAAATGTTATTCAACATAATTAAGTAAAATAACTTAAAATGAAGGTTGTATGCCTAAATAAACATAGACACTTGCAACTGAAATTAGGTAGACGTAAAGTTTTAAAATGTATCAGTGAAAAAAAGGCTAGGTTTTGTTCCTCTTTATGCATTTTGACTTGGAAGGTAAGAAACACACTGGAATTATTCTAAATACTTTAGAAGCATAAAATAGTACATTTTTGCCTGATTAGATTGTAGCTATATTAATCTTAAAGCACAGCTGCATTGTAAATTTTGCCTTGCCCTAACATGCTGCTTTGCTATTGATTTTTAACCATATGACAATAAATTGTGCTTTAGGTCTGAAATATAGGATGGCAAAAGAACTGTAGCTTTGCTAGAGCGTAAATATTTGGCTGTGTAGTATTAAGGAACTTTCTTGCTTATGACACATATGAAATGTTACCACAATATGAGTAAAAAATAATCCCCCTTTTTTTAGTACTGCAGAAGTGTGAGATATCTACCATTGTTTATCATTGTAAGTTTGCCTTTTTCTTTAAGCACTTCTTGTTATAACCGGGCCTTCAGTGACTGTGCTGATAGCTGATCTAACCTTTTCCCCTCCAAATGTCCCTCCTGTTTTGAGATGATCTTAAATTATGAAAACAGCTGCTACTCTCTGTGGATGAAAGGAATATCCTTTCTGAGTTTCTTAACATCAAATTGACATTTTTATTTTGTGTCCAAACTACAGTTGCTCTGAGAAGTGAAGCAAATGATCTCTAATTCAGATCTTGAGTTGGAATCAAATGAGGAAATTACATGATTGACGTAATTGAGATGGTACGAGCACCATCATTAGCAACAAACTGTATTTTAATATTAGCTCAGATGTACGAATGTGTTTTGCAAAGGGACATATGCCTAAAATTGTAATCCTAAGGCTGAACTAATTTACATGCGGGAACAACTTGAACAATGTTACAACCTTTGCAATTACCATGAAAATGTAGCAACATACAATTTTTTTTTTAAATATAATATTTGGAATTACAATTAGGGATGTACATAGTCAGACAAAGAAAAATGAAAACAGAAAGTTGAAGGTGTATGAATCCACCTCAGAAGTGCTGCAATGCCAAGCAATCACAGGTATGCTAAAATCTCTAGTCAGTCAATGTTTCTCAAGCAACATTTGACAGGGTATGGCACTTAAGCAGACAAGCTCAGATATAAGGAATGCAAGTGGGCTCCTGGTTCACCCATTGGGACATGCTGGACTGACATTAGTGAACATGAGGTGTCTATGTTTAGAATCCTAATTAATATACATGTCTGCTGTTGTTGCAGATTTTTTTTTCTTGCCTGAGCCATTTAGAATCTGCTCTACGTGCAAGCGACACACACGGATATAGACACAGGCAAGGTCAGGTACATAAAAAGGGGAAAAAAAAAATCTATAGGTGGGTACTTTTGCGAAAGTGCTGTGTCAGGTCATTTCATGTGCTACTTTTGGAGTCACAAGCGCAACGCCTTTTCACAGCACCAAAGCTGTTGAAGTAAAAGTACGCCGTGCTAATCAGGCACATTTTCCACAAATTATGCCCCATTTTGCATAGGTGGTCAGATCTGTGAGAAAAGACACAGCTGCTCTAATAAAGTATTTTTTTAACAGATCAGAAAAAAAAACTATCTCTGCAGTGAACTATTAAACAAGAAAAAAATGTCTGTTATTTTATTTATTTATATAACAGAATATTAAAAGATAACTAATGAAAACATATTACTTTTTCACTGATTTAAAGTTTTTGATCTCTTAATTTGTCAGCTATTTTTCATGTTCCAATAGTTATGAAAAGAAATATAAAATCTGTTTCTCTCTTCTCTCTTTGTTTTCGTAGTACGCTTCTTCATCTTCAACTTGTGCAGATTTAAGTTCTTATCTCTGGGATTACTTAAGACTTTGAAAAAGAAATCAGCTTTCCTCCGTGTAAATAACTCTCCTGCTGACATGGTTATGTAATTCTACAACGCTATAAATGCCAGAATTAAAGGCAAAATTGTTTAAATAGTACAAGATCCCCAACTGTGCAGAAAAAATATAAAAAGAGAAAATAACAGAAAAAATTACTAGAAAAAAAAAAAAAAGCCTGCCTCATGTTATACATAAACAAGACTATTTTAAGTAGCCTTTAATTCAGATAATGTATGAAATATAACAGATAGTTTGTTATTAAGGATAAACTGTCTTGCCAACTTTAAAGGAGGCAGCCAGCTGGCCAACTTGACTGAGCAGGATGAATAAAAATGCAGAGTGCCACGAAATGGAGGCTGAGAACTATAGCAGTAGGGTAGCACATCTACACAGAAAAACAAAAAAAAATTTTTTTTATTGATTTATTAAACTGTTACCTATAGCTGAAAGCATTTAAGAGCTTTATTTATGTATATAATTTTTAATTGCAGAAAACATTAACTTGCGTAATATTTATATTCTGTATTAGGGAAACTGAAGTCTGACTATAACTGTGTTTAAAAATAGCTGTGGCATGAGGTCACTTCTTTTAATGTAAAGATAATGGACATTCTGACATTTTTCCACGTCTGTATGTATGTATAACAAACAACAACAAAAGTGCATATATTGAGTGTTCACTAATACAGTTTTTTTTTTTCATTTCTGGGCAACAAATATTAACATTCAAGCAATACTTTCCTACAAAGTTTTAGCCCGTAAGAGCCAGAAGTAATTGTGCTTAGGGATGCAGCGATACCACTTTTTTCCAAAATGAGTAGTGTACGAGTACTTGCATTTGAGTACTCACCGATACCGAGTACTTACGCCATTACACATATAGTTACTATGGATTTTTTAAATTTTTCCACAGATATTTCGACAACATTCCCTATTATGTGCAAACATCCAGTACAAACACAAATTTAACAAAATTGTGAAATACTGAAATACTTTTTTGCGGTACTGAGGACAGCGACTCAGTGTTGTGGTTTTTGTGCCGCCAGGTTTGCGGGCGCGGAGCTGTCTGGGGGAGCAATGGTTGTGGGCGTGTGTGTGTGAATCTCAGGCGCCCTCGCTCATGGGTTCCTTGGGCGCGCGCTCAACTCTGCCAAACTGCTTTGTTCGCTCAGCTCGCGCTCGGCTCTGTGTCTGCGCTTGCGGCTGTGCTGAAAGGTTAGTGAGTATGAGAGTATGAATCAACATTGTGTATTTGGAAGGAATTATTTATTTGGATGAAAAAGGCCAGTCTTTGATTAGCTGGGTTGCGGACGTGGACGCGGAGCGCGAGCTGGCGGTTTGTCGGAGTTGAGCGCCTGTCCGGGCAACTTTGAGTAAGCTCGCTTACCTGCTATTCGTGCGCACATGCTTGCGGTTGTTGCTCCTTCAGGTGGCTCTGTGCCCGCGGACCTGGTGGCACAGAGATCACGCCATAAGGCCCACCCAGGCCCAATAGTTGCACCACGGGTGGTATCGGTGTGTGGTATCGGTGGCAATTTTATGAGTACGAGTAGAGTACTTGAAGCCTGGTATCGGACCGATACGCGATACAAGTGTCGGTATCGGTGCATCCCTAATTGTGTACAACTGCCAACTGTTTGAATTAATGTCTTCCTATACTATTCTCTTCCTTGTCTCTTTAGGATTGCTGTGTGAAATTCAAAATATATATTTTTTTATTTTTTGAAAAATAAAAATCGGTGTACCATGCTTAGCATCAGCATCTGATTAAATTATGCTTTGTGTATCCTGGTTGATTCACTTCAAACTATTAGATGCCTCATTCACATTTTATTTTTTATTGCCTTTTATAAAATTCTGTCAAAATCCACAGGAAAATAGGATTTAAACAAAAGTAGTTAAACAAAGAAGCAACCGTTCATTATTGCAAGCACACCTTAAGGAAGAGTAGTAGGAGAAACTAGTTTATTGAGAAAAATGGGTCAGTATGCCATCCAGCGCAGGGAATGACAGGAAAGATACAAATGCCAAATACATTTTGTTTGTTTGTATAGAATAAAGAGCTTACTTTTGGTTTCCGTTGATATATTTAACTCTCTGCCTCAGTTAAATAAAGTACAATATAGGGCTGAAGGCTATTAGAAAATGTTTTAATATCAATAATATTGGCAAACATTGCAATACTAAAATCAGGTGAATAATAATTTGCCTTCCATGTGTTCATGTCACTCACAAACATGCAACTAATTAAATGCAGATTTGAGTCAAAAAGTTTAAAAAAATAATTTCACACACAAAGGGGCTAAAAAAGAATCACGACACCAGGAGGGTTAAAGGCAATTGAGGTGTCCCATCTTTTCTTTTTTCTTTGAGTTGGCAACCCTAACTATAATACATCAGTACAGTAGTATATTACAAAGGTGAGTGAACCTATATGGGTAAATAGATATAGATGACCAAAGAGTGACACTGATTTGACAGATTGATCCTTGAAGTGTTTAGGCATTGAGAGATGTAAAGATGGCCACTCCAGGTCTCACCCACAAGTAAATAACAAATACATTACATTATACAAATAAATTACATGTGTAAAAAATCTAATTTAAAATATCAATTAAAAATTAGTGAATTGTAATATTATATAGATTTTAAGATTGAATAGTTTTTCACATGTTTCAATTAGACAAAAGTTAGCTACAAGTTAACACATAAATGAAATGAAATATTCTGAATTAAAAAATTAAAGTACATTATTTTTCTTTAAACCGATGTCTCCTTGACACCATATTGAAGCTTTTTCTGCTATCTGCAATGTTTTTTTTAAATTCTGGTTTGTAGTAATGTGCCGCTTTGCTGATTGCTGCTGCCCCGAACTGTAATATAGGTCCCTAATGTTGGGAGCCCCTGGCATCAACCAACAGCACACTGAGTCCCCCACACAACATTGGCCATGGGTCAGTCTGTGACTCCACTTTTGTTCAAAAATAACTGCTAAGCTGCTTAATTTTGTTTTTGTTTTTGTTTTTTTCAAATTAGAGCATACTGTATGTGAGGAAAATAGTTCACATCTTCATCCAAGCTTCCTATAATAAATCCTACTTGATCTGCATACAGAAAAAGTTGCTTTGGTAAGAAGAAATAATTAGGGGTACCAAATGTGTTCCAGTAGCAAGTATTCCAGATTTCTTAATTGTCATAGGGAAGCCTAAAAGACAAGCACTTTCTCTCCAAGAGTACTAATTAAAGCTTTCATTCACTTGTATTATCTTTCAATATTTCTCACATTTTAAAGAAAGACTTTATTTTAAAAACAGTTTTGTGAAAAATTGAAAAAGTAATATTCTATATGTTTTGAACTAATATGTGTGAGGACAATTTACTAATTGTTTTAATGTGTAAGTTATGACCACACACTTTGGTATGCTGAATACCTATGCCTTCTTAAACAGTTCTTTTAGTACGATACATTCGTGCTGGAGATACCAGAGTGTGCAGTTTTAGGTTTAAATGTACTTTCTATTTTCCCAAGTGTTTCTTCAACATATTGAGCCAGAATCTGTGGAGGGACATTTAGATTAGACGGCTGCCAAGGAATGATTACCTTTCTCAAAAACTGTTTGACAACATACATTGCTAAAATACTAGTGGAAACATATAAAAACAATTATGAACAATTATGAAAACAGTTTAATTGCTGTAATACCACAAAATAAGGCACAATAAATATAGTATGCTATTTAAAAAATGTAAGTACAAGCTTTTCCAAATTACTTTACAATTACAGATTTTATATTGTTTTATCATCTCCTTAGAACACCTGTCACATTCACAATCAGAAACCTTACAATTTAATTCTAAATGTACCAGATTCAGGATTCAAAGATTCAAAGGTTTTTAAATTAAGAGGAACTATTTTGTATTTATTATGTCACAAGCAACTTTTACAAAAACCAATACATATTTTTATTGCTGCATGAAGCATGGAAGCGAAGGAGAGGAAAACAAAGTTAGGATACCGTGTATAAGCGTCCATCAGTGTAAATCCCTATACATTAAGACATCATACTCCCCGTTGTAAAGCAGAGGTGAAATTATTCCAATAAGTGCACAACTTGTGCTGTCACTAAGCCAGCTAAACCAAGGAGGTGTCAGGCAAGATAAATGACTGTAGTTACTTATGTGTTGTGAGCGTTATCATATTTGAGCACTAATGACTTGAGCTTCCTGGCAGTACATAATGAGTCCGGGAGGCAGAGGCTCAGTTTAGTGTCAGTTTTCAGTCCAATGTTCCCCTGCCTAAGAAGTATCAAGATCTAGGTAAAGAAATGTGAAAATATTTGTGTACTTTCCTAATGTAAGTGACCCAAAGAACACACACACACACACACACACACACACACACACACACACACACACACGCACAAATATATGCACCTAAAAGTACAAACCTTAACATAAACCCATTTTTATTGCATTTTCCTCTGGTTACACATAATCTTTTCATTAAAAATCAGTGAGAAAAGATTTTTTTGGATTGAATTCCTTGAAATGGTTCATTCAAAATGAAATACGTGAATGAAAGGAGCTGGAGTACATGACAAAAAAAGGACATGGTGAAGAGCAATAGATATTAAATGTTCAAGCTGTTGACATAATACAGTTGTAATTTTTGTGATCGGCACAAAGCTTCACATGTTCTTTGGCTTCACAAAACACTTACATTGGCGTATTGCTTAGTAACAAAAACACAGCCACCTTGTAGAATAAATGTTACCTCACAGACTTATTTGAATGACAACTTTGTGCAGGATTTAAAAATAAAAAGTAGAAAATATGTTTATTTGCAATTTGCAACTATTTTTTTATTACAAGGTCAAAGCATTTTTTTGACCCATGTGCTTTCATACAGCTTTCCCCTCTTACACACAGGTCAGACCGAAACAAAGGAGGTCAACTGAATCAGTTGCCTTTGTAAAATTTAATGGACGTGACAGTATTGGAGAGTTTTTGTCATTTTTTACTATATGACCAGTTGATTATCTCAAATAAAAATATATATTTCCAAAACTACTGGGGAGTAGCCTTCTAGCCACATCCAGAACCCAATGAAAAACCACAATAAAAAAATAAGAAGAAATATAGACAGACAAACACACACACATACACACACAGACACAAGATATTGGCTCTTTTTGCTAAATTATTTTAAAATTTGTTTGCACTATTGTTGTTTAACAAAAGGAAGATAGTGAAGGCGGCATATGTAGAATAACTATCATGTTTCAAAATAATAAAAACCCCTTAAACCTTTTTACACTTTTTTTTCAAATGACAGTGTATTATTATGTGTAAGTTTAACTGTTTAGTGAACAAAACATTTTACCATTTAAAAAACAGCATTCAGTTCTATACCTTATCGTTTTAAATCCCTCTTTCACATGGATGATAGCAGCAAGTCTTTAAACCCATCTAGATATGAGTCTGTATTTTATTTAGCTCTGTACAAAATCGTTCTACCCAGGTGTGACATTACTGCTGAAGATAATTATCCCACATGCATGATGCAGCCACCACAGCGTTTCATGGTATGTTTGTTGGGATGGATTATTTATGTTAATCCATCTTAGTTCTCTGACTCATTTCCCCTTTTTATTTAGCAAAAAAGCCAAATGTCCTAACGAGAACATGTTGTTCTATATGTCTGGTTAGTCTTTGCATGACTCATTGCAAACTTTGAGCAGGACTCATTGTAAGTTTCGTCTTTCTCATGCTATTTTTCCATGAATGGCAAGATTTTAAACATGGCTAATAGTTTTTCTATCAACAAATTATCTAACATGAGCTGTGGAGTTTTGCAGTTCTTGCACCGATACTGAGATAAAATTGAGCCTATGTGAATTACATTTACAAAAATTAGGTGCCTTTAGAAGATAATTGACTTGACTGGATTTTATTTTCAGAAGGGGATCATTTCATTTGAAAAACATCTCCAAACCTTTTTTTTCCCTTTTTCTTTCACTTGACCATTATAAGTTACCATGTCTGCCTGTAGCACATGACACTCCTAAACAAGTGCATTGAAGTGTGTGGTTGTTATGCGACAAAATGTGATAGATTTCAAGTGGTATGCTTTTGCAATACACTGCAGGTGTTATTCTGCTCCAGTGTAGATCTTTTTCAAAACAGGCCTTTTTGTGAGTCTTGTATGTCACAGGAACACGGCTTGAAAACATTTCAACTGTGAGTTGTCCAGTGAAAGAATTGGAAAGGATCACTGCTGCTGCTTGTTCTCCTCTCAGCCCCCTAGAAGCATAATCAACACTGGGTCATCTAAAGCCATGACACAAATATAGCTTTAAGCTACTGCTGGCATTTTCATTTTGGAAATGTGATTTACACAGCTTTCCTTTGGGAATGATTACACGTTGCTAGCATTTAACAATTGAAAAGGCCACCAGATTGAATAAAGCATGCCGGATAAGGCTGCTTTTCTTAGCAGCCAAATTGACCGGCACTCACAAATTATAATTTCAGACAAGGCTTAACGTTTTACTTCAAACTCAAACCAATGCCTAATGCTCGAAAGTTTTTGAACATACTTGCTCATGTAAATGCAATTCTTAAAAGAGAGAGACAGAGAGAGAGAGATGAAAAATAAAAACGTCAGATATAAATTGCAGCAATCGCATATAAAGCCTCCGGGCTTATTCCAAACAAAAGCTGTGTCTCTAATTTCATAGAGTTCCTATCAGTATCATACAGAGTTATCTTGCCCGTGGCTACATAATGACAGGCGGTTCTAAAGAGCAGGAGCTCCCCCTTCAGTTAGCGGGCGGAACAGCAGTCAGAGCAAGTTTGCATCACGGATGACAGACTCAAGTGCACAAAGCAACAACAACAAATCAGCCTGTACGTGCTTTCAGGACAGGCGAGCACACAAAGATCCAACTTAATTTCAAACATAAAAAAAAATAAAAAATAAAATGGAGGCTGCGGATTATTAATGATGACATGATGATCACAACAACAACAAAGGATGTTAGCTTTATGTGATGGAGAACGCAGTTTCTTGAGTGAAGTGAGCAACATGGATGGAGTGCATTCCGGATGTGATCCGCAGGCCCGGCCGTAAACCTCCATTCACAGTGTTACCTCTGTAATTCTCAACACACGAGCCTCTTAAATGATCAGACCACCGTTTTATGCTGTTGTTTATCAAGGCTCACCTGCGTGAGATGCTGCAGGGGGTAGAGGGAGAAAGAGCATAGAACAGCAGTGCGCGTAATTTTGTAAAGCTAAATCTGCATAAGGTTCGAAAATGAGTGCGTTACAAAAAAAAAAAAAGAGTCTTGTCTACGTTTTGTAACGTCGTCGACGTTCAGCCCGGGCGGAGCTTGGCCAGGACTTGCGGGGCGAACATTTAAAGGTGGCTTCACCAAGAGGGAGACAAAAAAAAGCTAAGAAATTTTCCTATATCCTGGAAAAAGAAACAAGAACGCCACCAGTAACATGCTGACCACGCAACATCGCCATAATTGTGCCACACTGTAGCCCTGCCTACCCAACCACAACCTCGTGGTCTGACGATGTGCAGAAAAAAATATGTATGCATATATATATATATTAAAGAAAGCGACGCAATATTAGAGGTCCAAGTCGGCATAACCGCACTTACCTAAAACTGACTCTCCTCTCTTTGCTGTATTTGCGCTCCAAGATTTCTCAGTTCCCTAGCCAACAACTTCTGCTGGAGCATATGTATCCAGGGCTCATGCTGGTGGCTCAGTCGGTGAGGTTGGATTGTGGATGATCTGGCAATCCTTCTCATGCTCAAGAGGAAAAAATCCGTCGTTTCTGCGCGGTCTCTGGCATCGGCGCGCCGAACCTATAAAAGTACTTAAGTCCGTTGGAGAGGACAAGGGGAGCTAGAGTAGTGATATTTATGTCGACGTGTTTGAAACTGTCCTGTTTTTTCTTGATTTTTTTCTTCTTTTTTTTCTTGCTCTCTCACTGTAAGAGTCGTTTGCGGGCGGAAAGGTGTGGGATGGATATCTGGAGAGGGAGGCTGGGAATCACAGATTGAGGGCGAGAAAGGGGAGGTACACAGAAGCCAGTATGGTGTTGTAGAGGACGGTCATGGCAGACAGTAAGGGGTGGGTCCGGATTCTGTCATACGGGCAGTGGTTCTGAAGGTTGATGCGTCGTGACTCGTTTTTTTTTTTCTTTTGTAAAAGACAGTAAATTGTTATTTCTAAACACAACAATATACGTAGGTTAGTAATTGTTCAATTATGTTTTAAGCGTTATCATGAGTAAAATACTTTGAAGAAACTAGAACAAAAAAACTGAGTATATATATATATATATATATATATATATATATATATATATATATATATATATATATATATCTTAATTTAGTTAAATCGAAAATCACTGATAAAATTGAAAACTTTGAAATAAATTCATGTCTTACAACAAAATCAAATGTTCGCTGTCCATGGTGCTGAAATAGACTTTGATTACAATGTGTTACTCAGGGAGCACTGACCTGTCAGTGGTGCTTAAATTGAAGTTTGGGATTTTTGAAATATAATTTTCTCTATGTATGAATTATGCTGGTAAAATTAGGACCAGTGGTAATGGCCTATACACCCAAAAGTTATAATAAGTGAATATGTGATAAGTGCTTTAAAGGTTTTAAAGTAAGGAACCTCAGGTTCCTAGACAATCTGACAAAGTCTGTATTGTGAGATCTGGGTCTCCAAAACGTCATTTCTTTTTGTGTTTTTCACTGTTAACAACAGAGACAATAACAAAAGTTGTACATGCAACGGATATTGGCGAAACTAGTGTGATCTAACAGACAAGCAACAGAAAATCAAGTTTCTGAATACTTTAGGTCTGATTTTAAAATAAAGACAAAAAAATAACACAGTTCATCTCAGCTTTTTGCATATGTTGCATTGCCGGCATGAGTTCAATACATAATATGAAAACACACGTCTAAACTCTCGCTCTACGCAGAAGACACCATCGCAAGCGTACAAACACTAATTCCAATGTTTTTAGTAGCTTAAGGTATACCTTTGTGTCACTCTGTGTTACACCAGTCAAGGATCCTATGTGTGTGTGTGTGATTTTATTTTAAGCAATATTAACTAATATATTGCTTATATTTAGTATTTGAAGGTGAAACCTAAATACTTCTGCAAAATATATCGTTTCTGACATCACAAAATGAGCTACAGTTTCAGACAGATTTAAAACTCATTAACTCTTCAATGGTCCACTTGCAATCAAGTGCTTGACGCATTTAGGGGTACCGATGGGTAAAGACCATGTCAAGAGCAACATTGCATGCAACTCAATGAGGCTAAAGGGATAAATGGTGCCATTACAAAGTGATTTGCCTGAAAGTGGAGGTGACACGTAACAAATTTCGTTTGAAGCCATAGACATTAAATATTAAAAGGATCACTGAATTTGTTGCATTTCATAATTTTATTAGTTGTAACTTTTAATTTGAAATTGGCTTCTTTTCTTCTGCTGGATATTCCTTTCATGACACATTCAAGATGTCTCCTATTTTTGACAATTTTGTTCTTTTGAAAAATTAGTCATAGAATTTCATCAAATAAAAACAGAAAAACAAACAAACAACAGCCTAATGTAATGTAATTAATAATAAAAACAAAATAGTTATGCAATTAAAAAATTTATCTAATTTTCTGTGTTACTCCAGCTGGTACAAAAACTTGAAGAATAAAAATTGTGTGGTATATTGCTCAAGATGACCATGTTGACTTGTGTGATACGCATTCCCCTGGTAAATATTAATAAGGGCAGGCTACTTTATGTATTCATAAACGAGTGTGTATTGACTCAAACTGTGTACTACAGGATTTTTTGTCATATTTCGCTGATTTTCCTTTAAAAAAAGTAATATAAAAAACAAAACTCTCCATTAGTTACTCTTTCCTTGTCATCAGTCTCATCTCATTGGAATTTAGTCACATTAAAGGTCTGTCTAATAGAAGTTTGACATAAAGATTTAATTACATTTACTCATTTTCAGATCTGATTTTTTAAGGCTTTTTAACTGCAAAAATGTTTGTTGGAATTGCAAAAATAAACTTTTTTTTTTGGTGGTAAACTTTTTCCAAAGGTTTTATGATGAAAAATAAGCAATTCAATTTAAATATTTTGACTTTTACAAATACCAAACACCTTCATCACAGCCAGATATTAGGAGCCTATGATCCTTTGTTCATTTTGTTTGTGCTTCTTCCTTGTTTGTGATGAAACAGAACCTGTAGGCAAACACACTTGTTGGACATATTCAGTAAGGTGGGAGGCAAAGACGAAATGAGGTGTTGTATTGTTGTGACTGGACATCGCTATCAGACTAATAAATTCAAGATCCTTTTGCATCAGGCGGTGCCAGCAGGAGAACAGAATCTGTGATATATATAAGGTCCTTTTGGCGAATTTGGAAGAAGACTTATATTAAAATAAAAATAAAAAATAAAAATAAAAAAAGAGGAAAGATCTGTTTCAACTACATTTTTTCATATCACACTCGCAATGGTGATATCATTTTCTTTTTTATTGACATTTATTTGATTTATCAATGTTAATTGTGATTTAATATGCAAGAAGTGTAAATACTGCTTTCAGTAGCAAAACAATACTGAATATTTCTATGTGTACAAAACCGTTATAAACAAATACTGTACCTTCATACTAAAATAAAAAGAAACAAAACAAGGAACGGTGGGTAAAGACACGAGGGTGACTTATTGATCAGTGTTTGGAAGGTGAATATCTGAGGTGAGGTGACCACATAACCTTAGTCCAGCATGTTCAATTTGGTGTTTCCATCAAAGTATCAATCCTCCACATTTGATGGGATCGTCCTCAGAGAAAGAGTTAATGTAGGTAAAGACGTTTACTATTGACCAGAAAGACCCCTTGATCAGCTGCCTGTATATCTACTATCTACCACTTGAATTGCATGGAAAAAAGTTAATTTATGGTTATATTATTTTCCTGATTTCAGCACACAGCAGAAGGATAAGGTCTGATGGAATGTGGGGTGGAAAGTTTAGTGACAAAGTTGTGCAGTGTGATTTGACAAATTGCTGAAACCACTGTCTTCTCACCAGAAAGTGCAAACTGTGGGTGGCTAAAAAAATAGCAATGACTTCTTGAAGCATGATGTGTTGGTGTGCAATACCAATTGGAAAAAAATCACCTTCAATCTGTATGGCCCAGGACTCAGGACTAAAGAAGGCTCTAATGTCTATGTCAGCAGTGGGGGTGGTGACAGTGACAGTGAAGGAGCATTTAACTGCAATGATAATTAGGCCTGAGCAGGGAAAGAGCTGCATAGGCCTGTTGTATTTTGAATGTTTCTTATTAGGCCCTAGCAGGGAAAAGTTATGTGAAGGCCTATTGTACTTCAAATGTTTATTAATATTAACAAATGAGGATTACACATTACAGGTTTTAAACAGGAACTTCTTACCATTCATTCACCATCAAAGCGAAAATGACATATCTCCACTCTGGAAGGTTGGATTTTTGCCACAATATTGTTGCCATGGTCCAAACACTACAAGAAGTCCTCTAGTTTTGATCAAATCCAAAACTATATGAAAAAACTCCTACAACAGCTTTTCATTTAAAGACATCAACATGACATGCATTGGAGTTCAAAAGTTTTCAAAAGATTTGTGCTTAATCAATTTATGTGTGCATAGTCAAGCCTAGAATTTCAACAATTCTTGATTGAAGAACAGTGTGTAATAATGTTCACACACAACCTCACAGCTGTATCAATTTCACAGTTTTTCTGATGGACCAGATTTCAACTCAGTGAAATGGTAATTTTGTGACATCAACCAAGCTCCCGTCCCCTGAGATCAACAAGGATTATATGGTACTATGATACATAACATAACATTGATCCCCATGACGTAATCACCTTGAAACCCAGTGACAGACAACAAGTATGTGTCACTTAGCCTTTACTTCTGCGAAGTCTTGGCTTGAGGGTGTTGCCTTGGAAGATTGATGAGGTCCAAATACATAGTCACCTGCTGCATCTGCATATTTTACTTGTATAGTACAGCAACATCCCTCCATCCATCCATCCATCCATCCATCCATCCATCCATCCATCCATTTTCCCACCCGCTTAACGTTGTGGGATCCTGTGGGTCTGCTACTGCCTATCTTCAGCGCACATCAGGTGAGAGGCAGAGGTTTACCATGGACATGCAGTTGTACAGCAACATTTAAATATAAAAATTATACTGTAAAATGTAATCAGAAAATAATAAATGCATTTGTCCACATGTGGAGGCTCTGAAAGTCTAATATTATAGTGTCGAATAGAATAAAAATGTTAACTTTTCCAAATCTGCATAAAGACAAACCACAGTGTAAATAGTAACTTTCACAAAGACTAAATTGTTCTTTTAAATCTATTTTGTATCATTATTTTTCAGATCTGTATATTACCAATTTAACCCAAAATACTTGTCTGCATAGTTCAACAATTAACCCTTTTAATGAGGTAGAGGGTTGTATCCCAATCAATATAAGGAACCAAGTCGCTAGCCAGCTCTGGTTTTACTAGCAGTTACCAATTTTACAGCTGTAAAAAAGAAGGAAGATATTTAAATAACAGCTCAACTTCCAATGTTGTGTACAAAAACATTTTGACTGAGGTATTCCAAAGCAGGTAACAATGTTATGGCTCTACTCTCCATTTCCATGCTATCAGTTTCAAACCACATCCTGTCAACACTCACAGAAACCGCCCTGTAGTGCTAATGCAGCAAGTAAATACATTATTGTTGGTTTATAGAGTATAATAATCTAGCGGTATCAACTACAGGGGCACAAAATTACCAACAGGCATTTAACTAATATAAAAATGTTAGCTTAAAGACCTAATCCTGTACAGAATCAGTTATGTAGGTACTGATGTAAATTCATAGGTGGATGCAATCTGACTACATTTTAGGGTAATGTTAAGGAGTTACTTTTGTCAGACTGTTTACTTTAGTTTTGAACAAAAAAATCTTAAAAGTGAACTATTTGAAAGCATAGTGAAAGATGTTTTCTGATACCGTTTTTAAATAAATATGCCACTACTCATCACTAACATTTAACATACTAGTTAAAAATATTTGTATGTACAATATTGCTAATGTGTATAACTTAGAGAACTCGGGCTGTGTAGAACATCACTGTCAACTAAAAATATACAGTGCAGATTTGACTCCATTATCCACAGAGTGCAACCACAATAATTGGACTATATTCAACACCAGCAAAATAGCCTTGCAGGTGCTAAATCTAACTAGACTGTAATGATTTCACATCTACCTCCTTGTTAAAAACTGAATTTTCCTATAAGTGCCCAGAAGACTGTTACAGCGTGCTAGACTGACAACTTACAAATGAGTAATCTCTAAGGCTTATAGACCACATAGAGGTTTTTTACCAAATGTTAGTACACTCTCTTGCAAAGGCTTGTCATATTGTACCCAGACTTCTCCCTGACAGGCCCAATGAAGTAAGAAACATGTGTCCAAATAGCCAGGAGGTCTATCAGTCAACCGGACATTCCCCCCACTGGACATTAAACAGGGGGTCAAGTGGAAGACACACAGATGAGTGAAGATGACATTACTTAAGATTTTCTTTTCCCTAGAGTTTACACGGTAATGCATTATAAAGGTTGTCACAGGTAATCTCACCACATGTGGCAATGTTGCTACCAGTATGTGGGTAGCTGCTCAGCATGCACTTACCATATTTTTAATTGCCCATCCGGCATAAAAGTAAAACACTGAGCATAGTCTTGTTACACAACATCACAATGTTTATTATAGCATTTAATATATTTGAGGAATAATTTGAAAGTATTGTTTTTAATAATTTGGCAGTTTGTGGATATTGTAAATGTCATGAAAAGGCATTTTTTTCTTTTATTAATTTCTAAACATCTTTTCCTTTATTGATAGCAGTTGGGGAATAACAAAAACTGACAACGCATCATAGATAAACTTTATTTATTTCTGTTTGATAAGGTTACAGGATTCAGGAGAGCTTGAACCTTTCTAACTGACATTGAATGATAGAAAAAGTGCTCCAAGGACAGATTACCTGTACAATGATACCTGCAACAAGGCAACAGACATCCATCCATCTTTCCATGTGTATATCCAGCCGCATGGTGCAGTAGGCAGCTGCTTAGGCAGAATTGCACAACCTTCTCCATTCTCAGCCTTTTGACCCAACAGGTATGTAATGGTATAAACAGTGACAACAGGCTCTGCACTGCATAATTTCTGTAATGTTCCATATAATGTTGCGGTATTCCACAATACAATTTTTACACTGACATTTTATGAGGTTCAATTTCATGTTTTACATTACTCCTTTACTGCTCCATAGTTGTTAAAAACAATGCAATAAAACTAAGACAGGTATAGACTGCTATTATAGAGGACAACAACATAATTGAGGACATCCAAAGTGTCAAAATCTCAACCATTGACAGGTTGCTAAAAGGAAAGCAGATAACTGTGAAGCAACTGTACAATGTTCAATTTTCAAGAAATGGGAAAAGAGTAAAGAAACTAAGCTTTTGATATGTGCAGGTAAAGGATGTCATAACTGTATTACACACTGAGTTGTGCAACATCTAAAACTGCTATAAAGTAAAGCAAATTGAATCTCTAAGCATTTGCTATGGCTGTAGATAATGTTCAATGTGTGCTGTAAATATTTAATAACTGTTGATGTAAATGTTTCTTGTTAAAAATAAAATGCACGTATTTCATAAAACGTATTTTGTGTCTTCGATATATAGCATATATTGGAACTGGAACAAAGTGATTTACCACCCATGGAAAAAGCTGGCTACAACCTTGTAATACACAGAAGTTGTTGTTTAAATATCATTGGTCACAGAGCTAGAGTTAATGTTGGTTAACAAGGTGGGAATGTAACCATGAATGTTATTATTCCTGAAAACATACTAATGGGCCTGTGGCTCCCATAAGACAGGGTTAAAACTGAAGATGACTTGGCTAAGTATGTGGTAGTTTAGGACAATGTTAATTCAAATTGCTACCACTATCAGTCAATTGAGTTGTGATAAACATGAGGTTACTAATAAAGTTCCTCTAGTTTTACTTTTTATTCCTTTTCATCCTTTGAATTTTTTTCAGCAAGGCAAGAAAAAGTGTTTTCTATTTGCCACATACGCAAATGAGCCTTCTGTCATGGATGCAACATCTTATGACATTATACCAGATGCCTGGAGAAGCTGGATAAGATACTCTAACAAATTGTATAGGTAAGAGTTTGCAGCCCAAAAGGAAAGGGTGTGTGGATGTGTAGGAGGACTGCACTGTAATTGATCAAAAAATTGTAGCAACAGTTCAGATAAAAATCCAAAATAAAGATCATTAATGGATGAAAAATGTCAAACACATTATTAGACAGGAGAAATTCCGTAAGCTGTTGGTATACTGTACAACCCTGTACAAAAATATATTTAATGATGATGTTTAATGGTATATTTAGCTTTTTCATTGGCACCTGTCAATTTCTACTGTATGTCTTGCTATCTAAGAGTGTTGAGTAACAATATGTTTTGGATGTTATTGCTGGACACCCAGTTGCATCACAGACATCCCTGGACAGAACTCATTCTTTCTTCTTTCTGTGAGGCGCTTTATTGTTTGGCTTTGCATCCAAAGCTTCCATCAGGTAACAAGATCTTTTCCACTATGTGTAGTTAAATTTAAGATTGTATCATATTCTAAATTGTACATATTCTATTTACTTCTACAATTATCTATAAATGTTGGAGCTTTGTTGACAGCATGATGAATGTTACAACGAGACTATGGTAGTCATCAAGTCCATTGAGTATCTGGGGAAGGTAAAAGGATTCAAAAGTCTTGGGCCACTAATGGAAAAAAATCCTATCCAAGACTTGTTGAATAAAAAATATAAAAGTATACTGATTTTAAAAGTAAGTACAGCAATGAAGCAGCAGGAGCAAGGTATAACCTCACCACACAAGAACATTTGTCAAACACGAATTCACAAGGTTTTCACTTCCTCATGTATTGCTTAGAAAATTATTCTCATGAACTGGACAAATAAATAAATAAAACACTATGAACCCCTAGACACCCTTTATTGAACAATACTAGCCTTGACATAGCCTTTGCCTTCACATTAGATAAAACGCTGGACTCCTTTGATTGGTTCCTTCACCCCGTGGTAATGAAGATCCTTTGGTTGTGTAATGTGGGGTGTTGTTGCTGGTATAGGGGGTTACCTACCTTTTGGGCATGTGTTGGTTTCCTTTGTGGGAGTCCAGGACTAGGGAGTAAAGTCATCACAAGAGTGGTTATTTGACAGGTGGATTTCTGTGAATCTGTCTTGGTGGTCTGTACTGTTGGATATGTATGATTGGCCCAATTACCATATTGACCCTCAGTGAGTCTGGGATAAGTTCTTGGGCTCAAGGTGAATGCTATCCTCAGGCTGGGGTCCTAAATGGGCATAAGGGGTTTGGCTTCTGGAAGGTTTAATGCCAGGGTTTGTGGCTGGTGCATGCCCCCTGACTTGAAGGATGTCTGTACATTTTGCTACTATGGTGCCTCTTGGGCTGGGGGGATAACTGGACAAAAAACTTAAAACTTACTTAAACATTATAGCATACATGTTTCAAAACAATGTTGATACTAGAGCAAAGACAAAAAATAAAATAGATAAAATGTGTTAGGAAATTGTTAAAATAGAAAGATAGGTGCTAGTGTTATATAAAAAAATAATAGAGGCTGGTCATCAGACGACTTAGTTGCCAACCAGTACATCATGCAGCTAAACTCTACTTGGCAGTAAACTACTATGCATTATTTCTAAATAATAAAAATATTAACAAACTTTAAACATTTGAGAAAACTCAATTGGACTTTGTAAAAAAATAGGGTGGATTTTTAGTAATATATCTGCTTTAGTTTTAGCTTTATGTTGCTGGTTGTGCGCTGTAATGATTTTTGATTTTATCTTGTGTTTAAATATCACTTCATTAGTGGTGCTCGCAATATAAGTAACTATACACAACAAAACAGTAAATAAGCTGCTGCATTACATAAATGTATTGATAAGCAAATGGTTTTAGGTAAATATACTATAAGTGATATTAATAAAAAGGTTAAATGTCCTGTCTATTTTTACAATCCCTTTTGATACAGCTACTGTAATTTCGAGTAGCCACCAAGTGGCCGTATTGCAGCTATGTAATGATTTTCTAAAGCTGGAAGAACCTGTCACGACAAGAACATTAATTAGGAATAGCATTTTTCAAACGTTTGACATTATGGCATAATGTGTGTTTCCCATTTTTTCACCAAATTTAATAATGCTAAATCATCAAAGAGTCACTCTTATTTATTTGTCTTAATTATTTCTCTCGTTATGCATCTTTGAGTTTTTCTTTGTCTCCTCAAACCCATATCAAATTTAAATAATTCATTTCTCAAAATTGTCCTTGAACCACCACAGTATAAGCCAGTTATGTTTAACAGAGTCTGCATTTGTTATTCATAGTCATTCGCCTTTCCTTCACTGCGGCGCTGTACTATGTTATTTCCATTATCACCTGGAGTGGAGGATCTGGGTGGATGATGGCAATACAAGGAGCACAAGAAGAAGCGTCTACGTTAAGAATGTCTGCATAGTACCAAACAACGTCTAAGCATATGTTGCATGGCATTTCTCATTGTCTTTGAATAGAGGGTGTATAAAAACCCTCAAGAAAGGTTTTCATGTTTGTCCTGACCTCAATTGGACATATCAACTCTTACCAATACTGGCAAGTGTATTGATTCCAGCCCATACCTTATGAATTGTAAGAATTCATGCCTTATAGAAATATACTGTATGGTATGGTGGAAATCTGTACTATATAATAAGGAAAGAGTTAATTATACAAAAATCCTCCAATGGAATTATTACTATTTTATAAATATTCAAGTATTATTGATTTAAAACAAGCTCCCGTATTTTACTGAAAAGTTTCTTTGAAGCTCTTTTTGTCCTGTTTCAAGTTTAGTAAGACGTTTGCACTAGAAACTAGATAAGAAATACTTAGCAAGATTTTATGTTATTGCAGTGTAGCAAACATGTGGACTAAATAATCTAAAACGTTCTAACTGTTGCTTTCTGCTTGTGAAACATGGAAAGAAATCTAAAATTACAAAACTTCTACAGGGTTTTTTTTTTTCTGTGGCTTCACATTCACAGTTACAATGTATACATAGTTTTTAACCACAGGGGCCTATCCTGAGCAGATCAGGGAACCAATGTATGTGAATTTGATACAAAAGGCCCCATATTCAAACCGATGAGCTTCAAGTTTTAAAGCAAGAGTGCTAAAACCAATCTTTCTTATGTCTCATGGATGTAAAGTAGTTTTTTTCAGTTTTTGTAGAAATTCAAATCTAATATATAAGCATTTTATATTTTACTATTGTTTTTTATTTGTTGTAGACTTTAGTTACTTATATAGAACCATGTGTAAAATACATTTCATTCTCAAGTTTTTACAGTTGTCCAACCTTCCCAATCTATGCTAACTTCGTATGTGGCTGCACAACAGTTGTATGTGCTTTATGCTTAAAATATGAAGCAAATTATTTTGTTGTTACAAATATTGCAAGTCATAAGAAGATTAAGTGAACCATACTTTTACAAATAATTAACTGTCAAAGCCTTGGCATTGATAAAACGTTTTGCACCAAAGTATTTGACTTTAATATGGATGGATGGATGGATGGATGGATGGATGGATAGATGGATGGATGGATGGATGGATGGATGGATGTTTTAGTGTGGGTGTGACAGTTTGGAAGCTGATTTGACACTCTAATTATAAATTGCAAAAGTATGGTTTTAATCTTAGGTATTATTAAATTATATGTGAATCAATTACAAGCTATGTAATAACCTAAATAATGTTATATAATAATGATACTTTCTTTGACTATAAACCTGATAGTCTAAATAGCTCAGGTGACATGCAACATAATGAATCACACAAACATTTATTACACATAATCTTCATCTGCAGCAGACCAATTAAATAAACTGAAAACTGCTGACTGTTGGGAGTTATTCTTATTGCTCTTTTTGCTCTCGGCAAACTTCACAATTTAAACCAAAAACATGCTTTGTTTGTTTCTGACTCGAGACAGAAGAAGAGAACAAACACATGCAATAGGATTACAATGTGAAAGGAAACAAAGCAGCCTTGAGAGCAGTTATTCACTCTAAATAATTAAGCAGTGATTACGATATGGCCAAAGGCTGTCTGGTGGCCAGTAACCCGCTGTAGGCTGGTCTGAAGCTTTCTGTTTGGAATACATGCATTGTTCCAACTAGCAATGACAAACTAACTTATCTCTCACTTTTCCATTTTCCACTTGACAGCAACTCATACAGTATTTGCTATCCTCTATTCCCTCTGATAAATCTATATTTGTACCATATATCTATATTTAAATTCTTAGATTTTGCTTTGCCGCTTTCTACATGTGTGAAATAGGCACTCATCATTTATATAGATTACGTAGCATTCTGACAATGACTTAATAACCCCAAAATTTCATACACTGCTGTTTTATTTGGTAAAGCTCAGTGCATTGTTTTCTCTTCATATGATCCTGGCTGCTTTATTGTGAATTAACAGTTTTTCCTAATGGAATGCTAATTCAGGTGTTATTATATTTAAATCACCCAGAACATAAGTGGTCCATGTGGTATTCAGATCCTTGTGGAGTTTTGAACATTAGGAGGAGCTGGATCTCATTTTAATGATTACGGTGGTAACTGAACACATTCAACGTGACTATGTGTTGGTGTTTAGCCTAAGGTTGAGAAAACACAACCTAGACCTGTGCATTTGTATAAATTTCAGTGGGTCGTCAATCAGCAGATCTGTATTGCTGGTATAGATAGGGTGGGAAGATGTTGCTGTAAAACTAATGATAAAGTAAAAGTAAGGGATAATAATAATATGTAACATTTGCTGATTACATAAAAAGACAATACAAGGTGATAATTTTTTGACAGACAGGTCTTAACAGTATAAAGAGAAATTGTGTAAGGAAAAGTATCAGCATGCACAAAGCTGGTTTAAAACAAATTGGTGGCAACAAAGCCAAAGGAAATTATTTCTATATGACTGTTGAAAAATGTAGCACCCTATCCCTTTCAGTTTGTGTCTTATAGATGAAAAAGCCGCATAGAGTAAACCACCTCTCTTGTCATTGTCTTTTACTTTTTAGAGCTCAGATTTTTACTTCCTTTTTAGGGGTCTTGATTAAGTGCCATAAAGCCATCTAAAGGTCTAGTTAAGTCTGTCTTTGGTTTTAGCTAATTTTTATTCAGTCCATGGCCCTGACTGTATTTACATGAAAAAGTCCATCCATTGATTATATTCTGTCTTTTTTATCATGTTCAACATTTTGGTGGCTGAAAAGCCAAAGCAGCAAAAGGGAACATATTGGTCAGATCAGCAGTCTCCAGCTACACACATCTTGGCCAAACTCTCAATATTTGTGCTTAATCAATATTTTATATATGTCAAGACATAGAAGCTTGGGAAATTGTTTGATGTGAAGAATTGGAACAAATATTGTCCATGTGAGAGAGCAGTGCCTACAAATCAAATTTAATAAGATGACCACATAATTAGTTAATGTCTTGTGTTTGTCAGCATGTTATGCCCAAAAAATAGAGTATACAACAGCCTTAAAAAGGGAATATTAATGTTCTATTAATGCTTAGTTAAACTCTTGGCAAGACTAACCCCCACTAAGGAAGATTAGGTAATGCCAAGATATGACAGCAAAGTTGTTTGTTTATGAAATATCATCTGCTGTGTTCATTAAAATTCCAGTTTTTACAATCACAGTTATGCTGCAGAGCCACTGTGTTGTTTTCTGCATGAAAAGATTTTAGCACAAAGCATAATAAGTAGCTGGATAACAGAATCAATGATATATGAAGCTAGAGTCAAAAGCAAAACATTGTCTTAGTTGCTTTTTCACAGGTGCCTGCAGTTGAAGCTACATATAATCCATCTTGTTTCCCAAGAAAAAAACAAAAACATTTCCATTGAAAAATCAGCCCTGATGTAGTTGTGTTTTAAGGTGGCCTCTGGGTCTGTTGCTCATGATCCATATATAACCATACCACATTACGTGACACCACCTACACAAAAGATCTTTTTAGCAGCTTTCTTTTTAGCTCCTCCATGATAACAAGATGTCCATGCTTTCTGTATATTATCAAAACGTTGTACTAGTGAGCATTAACAACACAAAAAAATGGTGAACCAAAAACACACATTAAAATAGAAACTCTTCCCAAAGCCGCACTGAATTTGCAAACTGCATTACTTACCCGATTTCCCCATTAGTCACCAGTCTATAGTATGTTTAAATCCAAATAAGAACATACTTCATTATTTTCAAAAGAAAATTGTACGGTGCTTTAACCCTCTATTGTTTAAGCCTATTCAAAAAGTTATTGTACATGTTAATGGCTGTGAGCAGGAAGGATTTGTTGTAGTGATCTATATTGCGGCAAATCCGAAGAATTTTCTGTCAGAACACATTCTGTCATTGTTTAACAGTCCCATAAAAAGTTTGGTCAGTGTTGTTTGTATCCATTATATCTGACTTATCTTTTGCACCAATGGCTTAACTCTTACACATGTTATAATACGTTGACTTGTGTTGACAACTGTAAACCTACCAAGACAATTACCCACCACCCTCATTGCTAAATACGGTGGTGACATTAGGCTTCTCTGGGGTTGCATTTTTTTTAGCAGGCAGAAGGACACTACAAAAAACTTAAGACTCAAATTAATTTTCCCCCTCTAGCAGGACAACCACTCTAAATATAAAGCCTGGGATACAATGGAATGGTTTGAAGCAAAAAAAATATTAAAATGTTGGATTGATCTTGTTAATGTCTAACCTTCACCCAACTGAGAGCCTCTGGCAAGATCAGAAAACAACCGTTCACAAATGCATAATCTAATTTGACTGAGTTTGAGCAGTTTTGCAAAGATGAATGGACAAAAAATCCAATCAGTACATGTGCAAACTGATAGAGACATAACCTAAAAGACTTGCAGAAAAGTTAAATCCATAAAGTATTGACTAAAATGGGCTGAACGCCACACATTTCAGTTTTTATTGGTAAAAAACTCTGACTTTGAAGTATGTTTGTCCTATTTGTGGATACTAGCATAGCTGCAAAATAACTGATTATAGCTGAATAATAGCCCTGAATTTGGTGTTCAAGGCTTTTTTATATTCAGAATCACTTGATAATGCTTTGTACATGGAGGAAAATCTGAAGCAAATGTCTGAATGTCTGAAGAAGAGCAAATTTACACAAGAGAACAAACATGTCATAAATATTGACATCTCACTGTGACAGCTGCAAACTACAAAGTTCCTGTCTGTAACCTCTCAGCAAACACTGACAAAGATACGGACTAAAATACACACTCACTCTCACAATCACCTTTTTGTGTCAACAGAGTATTTTGAGTGATGCAGAAATGCTTATACACGAAAGAAGTAAGAGTCTTTCTTCTAAAAAGAAAAATACTGTCACAAAGCACTGCAGAATATTGTTTCCTGGGACCTGATTGTGCATCATGGTACTCCTGCAGCTTATTGTGCCAGGAATCTTGACCATGAAATGGTGCAGAAAATAAAGAGCTAGGGTTTTGGATGATGATGAGAATAGTCTCATGATACAAAAACAGAAAATGGAAATGGAAGCAAAGTAATATTTGATGTTCGTTATCTTAGTGTCTGGTAATGTGTGAGAATTTGTAAAAAAAAAAACAAGCCATTTGAAATGAATTCACTGATTTAAGCAACTTTAGAAATATTGCTGTTTGACAATGTTATATTTATTTAACCTAATCTTTCCTTTTCAACCCAAAGCAACACAATTTATTTGTTTGAGGGTCTCTGTGGCAAAAAAACTAAGGCACAAGATTAGTGTTGAGATAAAAGCTCAATCTAATAAGCAACTGGGATGGGCTGGAAGTCGGAAAGGCCATGAGTGGTCACATCTCTTCATCACAGGTGCCGATCTTCCTTCAGCTTTAATATAATTAGTGTGGGTTTTTATTGCCCGTGCTGGCCTTTAATCGTTTGATAAATGTAATTAGATAAAATGCTAAGGCCCTGCTAGCCTTACAAATGTGACAAGAAAGGCACTGCCTTTTACAAAGTGGCTGAATGAAAACTTGTTCAGTTGAGATATATATATAAATATATATATATACAAACCAAAAAAGTTGGGACACTAAACAAAATCAAAAATTTTATCTGAGTAAATATTTAACAATTTAAAGGAAAAATATGTTGATTCAAAATTGCACAGTGTCAACAAATCCCTAAAAAGTTGGGAGAAGTAGCAATAAGTGGCTGGAAAAGGGAAATTGAGCATAAAACAAACAGCTGGAAGACCAATTAATTCTAATTAGGTCGATTGACAACATGATTTGGTATAAAAATAGCTTCCCAGAGTGTCAGTGTCTCTCTGAAGCTAAGATGGTAAGAAGATCTCCAATTCCACCATTGTTGTACAGAAAGATAGTGCAGCAATACCAGAATGGTGTTACCCAGCGTAAAATAGCAAAGATTTTTAAGTTATCATCATCAACTGGGCATACAATCATCGAAAGATTCAGAGAATCTGGAACAATCGCTATGCGTAAGGGTCAAGGCCGTAAATCTCTACTGGATGCTTGTGATCTCCGGGCCTTTAAACGTCACTGCACCTCAAACAGGAATGCCACTGTCAAGGAAATAACAGATTGGGCTCAGGGATACTTCCAGAAAGCATTGTCAGTGAACACAATCAGCCGTCCCATGCACGGTTGCCAGCTGAAACTCTACAGTGCAAAGAGGAAGCCATTTCTAAGCAAGCTCAGACAGATAGCAGATTTGGTTTTTGTAAAACTGAAACAGAATAAAACATACAATCGTTACATGTGAAATAAAATATATGAAAAACACTGCTCACACTTTCTTCATCTTTTATAGCATGCTCTTCCGTACAGGAAAGTAAATGACACATATTTTACTGGTAAACATGGCATACAACAATAATGAGGCCCAATAGTGCGGTAACTTAACCAAAGCAGCTAAACTTATGCTACCGGTAAGCTACACACACGTACCCATTAGCATTGGATTTTGTGACTCAAAATAAACTTCTCAAATGTCACCTTCAAGATAACAGTGCAATGAATGTCTAAATAAACACTTTTATGGACTATACTCACTGTTGGTTCCAATACAAGGCTCAGACAGCCAACTTTCTGTGGTGTAGCACTTTGCAAAAACACTGTTTACAGCTGCCTGTTACTCAAGCTGCAGCAACCTAACTTTGGGGAAAATGCAGCCCTGTTCTTTGACTGACAGGCATCAGAACACTCCCCGCTTGGTATACCACTATTTACACCTTACTCTGGGACATAAGTAAAACAACATCATGAATAGGTCTTAGATACTCCTTAATTATCCCTTGACTAAGAGTCTTCACCATGACCTTACGAACTTTGCCGTCTTGACTATCCGTCCAAGAGGCCACTTTGCTTGCACCTCTCTGTCTCCCAGGGGTGCAGGAGTGACACTTGCCTTCTGGGTTAGCAGAGTGGCAGGTACCTAAGCATCGTATGAGATTGGAACAAGAGGCAGAGCATTCATGATAGCCATAACCTCAGCCATCAAGGTTTATAGACTTTGTGAGACAGTCTGACAACTCCACCTTTGACCAGCAGTCCCTCCAGGATGCGTCTTGCCACTCCTATTAACTTCTCCCAAACTTGGCAAGAGGAATATTCGAGGAATGGGAAGCTTTAAGATTAAAGATTAAGATTAAGATTAAATCAACTTTATTTGCCAGGTACATATAGGACATACTAGGAATTTGTTTTAGTGTAATTACACCAAGCAGTCATTGGCGGCGGCAGGTAGGCAGAAGCGCAAAGGATCTTGCCTAATGACCCAAACTGGATGCTGTGGTATTTTGCCATGGGCTGGATTTGAATCCAATTGGAAGTCAGGCAACATACCACTTGAGCTATCCACCCGCTGGTCCACTTGCATCCTTGCTCCCGCAGGTAGTTCTTGATCTCAGGATCGTTTGTGTGTGTTGACCTGAAGTTCTCTGCACACGGCGATTAAATTTGTACCTTATCCGACCTTAGATGTTTTACAGTCCACCAATGGATAGAAAGTGCCTTAAAGCGTTGATATCATGATAGTTCCGGACCAGGAGAGTGGTTACATGATGACCAGCTGGTAGGATGAGTGGATGTTTCTCTTGGTCTTCCAAGTCTACTTTGTGAATGCAACCTCCAACCCGGATCAGTTCGCTCTTGTCAATGAAGGGATCCAGCATTAAAAGGGGGGTTTGACAGCGCACTTTGGGAACTTGACTTAAACATTTGAGCTCCTCTTTATACACAAGCTCTTGGACAGTCTTGAAGAACTCTGTCTTTGCTTGAGAATACTCTGTGGTGAGTGGCTGGCCGCAATGATGCCATCCCTCACATCTGTCAGTCGTTTCCTCTCCAGAGAATGACTTGACTACATGAATGAGACTGACCATGCCTCTTACTAGGCTCTTCCATGCAGAGAAGCGTTCAAACCTTGCTGCTCCAAGAGACTTTATTTACAAGACAGGTGTCTTGTGGACGAATGTCTTTATCTGTCTCTGGTTGCACAAGCTCGAATGATTCTGACTCAACATCTTGACTCGGGCTCAGCTGGCTGAGAAAGGGAGGGCCAAGGAACCCACTGGATGAGGCAAGGTGAGCTGCTGGAATTGGCGTGGTTTCCTGATCTGCAGGGTTGTGGTCAGTCAACACATACTGCCACTGTTTTGGTTCAGAGGAGCCTCAAATGCGAGCTACTCGGGTTAGCTACATAGGTATAGAACCTTCTCGAACTGTTGTGAACGTAGCTGAGCACAATGCGACTGTCTGTGAAGAATCTGACTGCTTGTAACTTCATATCTATTTCAGACTGGATGATTACTGCCAATTCGACCTGCAAAACTAAAGCACACAACTCCAAGCGTGGCACATTGTGCATGGGGTAAGGAGCGAGCTTTGAATATCCTGTCACGGACCCTACATGCCATTTACCATCAGAATCCAAGGCACGCAGGAAAACTACAGCAGCTATGGCCAAAGTCGAAGCTTCTCCAAAAACACATACTTCTGTCCATTTACAACATGACATAGAGACTGGAGTGTACGCTCTCTGAATGCAAACTTGTTCCAGCTCAGTTAAAGAATTGGTCCATGGTTTCCACTGTGCCTCTTATGAGGCAATTTGAGTGGCTGTATCCCACTCATACAGCTCTGATGAAACATTTCTCACCAACGCCTTGCCTTGCAACGTGATGGGAGAAGCAGATCCAAAGGGATTGTAAAGACTATTAACAGTGGACAGCATGCCTCTTCGAGTGAACGGTTCAACATCTCTTGATACTCTGAAAGTAAAACTGGATGTTTGGAGTCCCCAGCTTAAACCCAAGCTCCTCTGAAAGGGGCAAGGGGTCTGCTCCCAAATCCAAATCCTTGAAGCCACTTGCTCGTTCTTCCAAGGGAAAGGCTTCCATGACCCTTGGCCTATTTGAAGCTATCTTGTGAAGTCTTAAGTTGGACTCCGCCAGCAAAGCCTTGGTGCGCTGTAGAAGATTGATAGCTTCATCCTCTTCGGCAACTGAAGCAAGTCCGTCATCGACATAAACATTTCTGAAGATGAAATGCTTTGCATCTGTATCATGTTCAGTCTCTCCATGTTCTGCAGCCCTCCTCATTTCATATGTTGCTACAGCTGGGGACGGGCTGTTTCCGAACACGTGGACGGTCATCCAATAGTCAATGATTTCTCTGTCTGGATTATCTTTGTACTACAGAAACTGAAGAAAATGACGGTGATCCTCTCTGACCTTGAAGCAGTAGAACATCTTTTCTACATCAGCTGTGACAGCTGTTTGTTCTCCCCTGAACCTTAGTAGAACACCCACCAGAGTGTTGCTGACGTTGGGTCCACTGAAGAGCATATTGTTCAGTGATGTTCCCTTGTACTCCGCACTGGAATCAAAAACAACTTTTATTTTACCAGGCTTCTGGGGATGGTACACCCCAAAGACTGCCAAATACCAACACTCCTGCCCTGGCTGTAGTAGAGGAGCTGGTTCTTCCTGGTGGTTGTCAATTACCTTCTGCATAAAGTCAAAGAAATGTTCTTTCATGTCAGGTCTCCTTCTGAATGAGCGCTGGAGCGAGAGGAGTCTCTGGGAGGCCTGTTCTCTGTTATTTGGAAGTGGCTTGCGACGGGAAAGAAAAGGTAGCGGTGCCACCCAGTGGTTTTATTCGTGTATGTACATTTGCTTTTCCATTATGTTCAGAAAATGTTTGTTATCAACTGACATTCCTGGTTTGTCATCCTCAGGTATTTTCTGAAACACACCTTCCCCCCAGACAATCTCAACATGTCTCTTGAAAGATCTCCTCACAGTGTGATTTTGTTTGTAGACTGCACCGAGTCGGACCCTTGAACATCTCTTTTACATGGATCTTGTTCGTGCAAGGCTTTAGGAAAGAGGGGCGTCCATTTTGAAGGACATTTGTCTTGTAGACGTCTGCTTCCTCTGTCTTGTGAGCACCATCCAAACATAACTCCCCAACTATGACACAGGCAAGGTTGAGACGCTGGGCATACAGAGAGTTAGAAGGCCCATGTGCAAACTCAAAATATCCCGGCCTAACAGCAGCAGGATTGGAGCACTGCTGTGCAAAGGAGGGATATTGTCAGCCACTGGTCTGAGGTGAGGAAAGTACTGGGCGCATTCAGGAGTTGGGATCTCGGAATTGTTGTCAGGCAGGTAGTTGCACTCCAACAAGATGGGAAGCGTCACCGTGGTTTTCCCGTCAAGTGACTCCATTACGATGTCAGTCGCCTTCCTTCCTGCAGTCTCCACTGTGCCGGAGCATGTCTTTAGCGTGTAGGGGGATGCAGTGCTTTTTATGTCTAATAGACTGAAGAACTCTGACTTTACTAATGACCAGTTGCTTTGGTCATCAAGCACTACGTTAAACTTTGTGAGACTTACTTGGATGGTCGGCATGGTAAATCTTGACCAAGAAGATTTTTGAACAGGATCTAGGCTTGGGGGCGTCACTGTATATTGCAGTACACTTGGAGGTGACAATAGGGGTTGCAAGATCTTCACTCTCCCCGATTTGCTTGTTCTCAGGTGCGTGTTCAGCCTGACCACCAAACAACCATGGAGCTGGCCCAGGATGCATTGCAGAGGTATGTTTGTTACTTTCACACTCCTTTAAGTATGTTTTTCACTCATCAATATGTTTCCCTCTGAACCCACAACATTTTGATAGCGGGTGAGGTTTATTGTGTATAGGACATTGTTTATCTGATTCATTTTTCTTCACAGCCATGCTGTCCTGAGATGCACCAGCTGCAGCAGTGACCGCAGTTTTCCTGACTGTTACAGCTGTCTTCGGGAAGTATTTAGGTGCCTTTTCAACCTTGTGTTGACTGGGGATAGAGAGAAGGTTGAATGCAAAACTGGGATCATTGCAGATCTTAGCCTGGGCACATACAAAGTCCACAAAAAAGCTGAAGGGTGGGAAAGGGAAACGATAATCCTCTTTGTATTTAGATCCCTGAGTGATCCAGCGTTCCTGCATGGAAACAGGAAGTTTTTCAACTATAAGATATACACCTCTTGAAGTGTCTAAGTACACAAGTCCAGGCAAGAATCTCTCATCTTTGCAGCATCTATCTCTTTTAATAAATTACCAAGCGCTCCCAAACCCTACAAACACCTGCACGTGAATTATTTAAATGCACTGGCCTTATCCGCTTGGCTTGGGCTGATGACTCGGGGCAGAGCCATTTAAACAGTAGGTCTAGCTGTTCCTGAAGAGATAGGTTTAGCTCCCGTGTAGCTGCTTGGAAAGACGCTTTCCATGCCCAGTAATTTTCTGGACGATCATCAAAGATCACAGAACATATGCTCCCATCTAGACGTCATCTCTTTCAGGGAAGACCCTGCATATTTCAACAAGATAATGTCAGACCACATTCTGCAGCAATCACAACATAATGGCTACGTAGGAGAAGGATCCGGGTACTGAAATGGCCAGCCTGCAGTCCAGAAGGGGAGATGCCACACTTTGGTAAACAAATGGCCTTGTCCCAACTTTTTGGGAATTTGTTGACGCCATGAAAGTTTGAAAGAACATATTTTTCCTTTAAATGATACATTCTTTCAGTTTAAACTTTTGATCTGTGATTTGTGTTCTATTCTGAATAAAATATTAGATGTTGGCACCTCCACATCATTGCATTCAGTTTTTATTCACAATTTGTTTAGCGTCCCAACTTTTTTGGAATCCGGTTTGTATAAACAAATAAATATATATATATATATATATATATATATATATATATATATATATATATATATAATATATATATATATATAAAAATATAAACTGAACTGAACATCAGAAAGGGGAAGAAAGGTGATTTTAGTGACTTTAAGGGTTTACAGAGAATGGCATGAGAAAATATACAGTGAGCTGTAGTTCTGTGGGCGAAAAAGCCTCGTTGATGCCACTTGAGGCTCACTGAAACTGGAAAATAGAAGAATGGAAAAACGTTGCCTGGTCTGACGTATCTCGATTTCTGATGCCACATTCGGATGGTAGGGTCACAATTTTGCGTCAAAAACATGAGAGCATGGATCTCTCCTGCCTTGTATCAACGGTTCAGGGTGGTGGTGGACGTGTAATACTGTTGATATTTTCTCTGCACACTCTGGGCTCCTTAGTATCAATTAAGCATTGTTGCAACGCCACAGCCTACATACGTATTGTTGCTGACCATGTCCATCCCTTTATGACCACAGTGTACCCATCTTCTGATGGCTACTTCCAGCAGGATAACGTGCCATGTCATAAACCTTAAAACAAATCAGACTGGTTTCTTGAACCTGACAATGAGTTCACTGTACTCAAACGGCCTCCAACGTCACCAGATCTCAATCTAATGGAGCGCGTTTGGGATTTGGTGGAACGGAAGTTTCGCATCCTGGATATTCAGCAACTGCATGATGCTATCATGTCAATATGGACCAAAGTCTCTGAGGAATGTCTCCAGTATCTTGTTAAATCTATGCCATGAAGGATTAAGCCGGTTCTGAAGGCAAAAGGGCGTCCAACCTGGTACTAGCAGGGTGTACCTAATACAGTGACCAAATATTAAAATGGTTTGTCTGGGGAAACTATAAATGTGGAAAACCAAGACAAAAGAGTGCCTTTATAAAATGTAAATGTAATAAAATTTCACATTGATAACCTTAAGAAATTTTAACAATATTGGAAACTCCTTTATTTTAAAATTACACATTTAAAACCTTTGTTCTTATTTCAAAATCAATTACGATCTTTAAATTTTAACATTTACATAGTAAATAAGTCACCGGGCAATAACTAATTAAATAGCTAAACCTCTGAGTGAATGCAAAATTAAACGTTTTCATTCTAATATTTACAACACCAAGTGCAAATATAAAGTTTGCAGCTACCTTAACAATGAGTCTATTTGAAAGGTGGTGTGAAGTTAGTTATTACTGCGTTGATTAAGGGAGATATTCATGTGATCATTATTAAGTAGTCCAAGCTAACAGTTCGTGTGTTTTGTTTTATTGGTAAAAAATATATAGAAATGGCTGGCCAGTTGCATTAAGGTGTTGACTAGCTAGAAAACATTTTTAAATAAATTAAGATAAATGTTTGAGCTTTGAAAGGAGTTTTTATTTACTAGTCTTGTTCATTCACAGATAAATGCATTGCTTTCAACATGGTTTTACTTAGAAAACCTGGTGTAAAGTTTACAAAGGTTTGGTTCATAAATCAAAGCACAAATAACCAAATTAAACTAAGTTTAATTCAACCCTTTATTAAATACTGATGGTAAAATTCGGCTTTGTATTATTTTAAAGCATTTTGTTCCCTTCCTACGCAGGAATATTTACATTTTTGACAGATTGTTATTATTACATAAATCCATTAAGTTATGTAAGGATTGTTTGTGCTTTATTCCCATTTTTTTCAACTTTAATAACAATGGTTATTATACAATCATCTATATTCTACTGCCCACAACAACACAAAAGGCAGCACTTAAGTATCTGCTAATTGAAAATGCTGGATGGCTTTTCCCTTAGTGCATTTATTATTTTAAAACCATATGTCTATACACAATCTTACAAAGGTAAAGGTGGAGACATTCCTTACAGTATACATATCAAGCAGAACAGAACATAAAATTTGAGAAAAGCTATTGTCACAATGTGATATGTGGAGACTTTAGGCCTGCATTTACTCTTAGGGGGGCAAACAGTCAGTTTGATAGGTGGAATTATTTTCCTTTTTTTTTTTTTGGCTGAAAGCATGACAGTGAGGATATATGTCCAAACATGCCATATCTTTGATTATGACAGATAGCAGCTGCACACATTTCACAGTAGGAACAATGAAATCATTTTGAAAGCTTTTTTCTTATTTATGTTATATATTGTTTCAGATGCCCTGGAGAGAAAGTGATGTGATGGTTTCAGTGTGCTAATGCATTGAAGAAACAGCCATCCAAAACTATATAGCTAACTGTTGCTGCTGCTCACTGAGCAGGAACTTTGCACCACATGTTGATCCATGGTCATTTTTCGCTTCACCCCCCCTTCTAATAAGCATCTTCAAAATTGTTTGTAGAGACTCACTTAAGTCCAAAAGAAAGTGCATTATTATTTCTCTTAAAGATAAGAGATTTGATGGAAGTTAGTTTAACTTCGGTCATCTTGCAGTTCAAAATGTCATGAAGTATAGTTGCGATGGACCCAATGCAGTACAGCCAGGGGCAGGAATAAGATGCAGGAATATTTAATGAAAAATGTATTATACAAGTTACAAAACACTGGGAACAAGAGCAGGAACAAAACAGGGACCAGGTAGCTAAATGTAAGGGTAAAGAACAGGCATTGGTAACAGGCGTTGGTAAGAGACAAGGCATGCAGGCTGAGAATTTAGACAGGAGAGCTAGGTGAGGAATAAACACTAACAGATGAAAGGCAACACAAACATTTAAGAAAACAAAAATAACAAATAAACACAGAACACAGAAGAAAACAAAATCACAGATGCCACAAAATATCTCTAAAATGTCAAGATTTGATCTATTAAAATACATTTAATGACTTGGAGAAATGTCACAGATGTGATAACTATATATAATCATATTTCATTTACACTCTTAATACAAATACATAATATCAATATTTCTTCCCGCATAGTTTTTTTAATTTTTATAATTTTTTGGTCCACCGTTTAGATAAAACTGAATAACATTTTACATATTGGCAAACATTACTCTCTTAGTAATATAATCAATCAAATTTTAAATCGCTTACCAGGTGGGGAGGCTGATAAAGCTTGCCTTCCTTTAATATTACCACAAAGGCAGCAAACTGTAGATAGGAAAAAAAAACAATTTCACAGTTGCAATCATCTATGGATGTGTGGGATTGCCCTAGGCAATGCAGAGCAAAATATGATTACATGCCATGTTTGTGACTTCAGTCAATTTTTAATTGAAGGAAAACTGCCATTTAATTAACAATTGACCAAAAGGAAATTAGTTTTATTGATTATTTGCGAAGTGAAAACATCCATCTATGCATTTGCAGCTATGTGGCTAAGGCCTTGGCGGAAATGGACAGTTATTGAGCTGTTTGTGGACATATATTAGTGCTTTAACACTTCATGACAAAAAGCTTCAACAGACACACACATTCATTTAAAAAAATGTGAGAAGAAAAAAAGGTGTAATTAGTGACTTAATAACATTGTCTAAATTTAAAAGGCTATCTCTGTATGCCTGTGTGAATGACAGTAGCTCAAGGGGTAGCAGTTCATCCTGCACCTCGGTGGGTTGCTGGTTCAAAACGTTGGTCCATCTGTCTTAGTTGATGTGTCTTTGGGCAAGGGACTTAACCCATATTGCATGCTTCTGAGGGTCATAGGGCTGTCATGGACTTCTAAATGAGCATTAGTAATGATTCCTTGCTGCACAACCGTGTTTCTGTTGATTTTGAGTTTAGTGGTCTAAAAAGTCAGCCCCATGCTTCAGGGCACGACAGTCAAAGCATGCTCCCTTCATCATGATGCATCACAGTATTATTTCTTTATTCACATCTGTTACATTTAACCTTCCTTGTCTCTTACCCAGCCAATTGCTACTTTACTTTTAACTCACAAATTCATGCATATCAACAAGCAGTTGTCAAGTGACATGTAGCTCAGTTTTACAAATATTATTATAAAGAACAATGTTTGTCTCTGATTAGGTATATATTTTTTGTCATCATTGTTCTGTGAATTTATGAAAATTGTGGTCTGTTACTCATGTGTTTCACAATTTTCACAAACAAGTTCCTGGTCACAGCACGGCATCTTTCAGTCCAGTCCAGTTTTAATTCTGCTAAGTTCATTCCTATTTTTAATGTCATTGATCATTGTTTTTAAATACAAACTTGGGTTAATGTAAAAATATACTTCACTGTATAATAGAAACTGTGTAACACCATATTTTAACATAATAATATAGATAATTAAAACAGTAAAAGGACATCTGTTGCATGGATCAATGATACATTGCATTCTGAATTGGAACGGCACCCCTTGAGTTTTATGAGCTTTGGTCCAAAGCAGTGTCATTATACACAATTATTTAGCTCATATTAAAGTAAACACAAACAATTTTCTCTCATCACTAATTATTATACTCTAATAATTTAAATCATACAAGGAGTTGCTTCAAAAAGAAATTTTCTCATCAGGAATATACCGTCTGAGTAGAGTAGAGCCCAATGTAAGAAAATAACTAGAGTTTCTAAGCACAAGACAGCACAGAGAAAGGTGTTTACAAAAAATTGCAATATTTTTTGGCCAGTTAATTGCACAAGACAGAATTGGGGGGAAAATTATCCCGTTTCAGCCATCGCTAACCAAAAATAATACAATTTGGTGAAATCAAATGTGGACTTTGAGAAAGTTATGCTAATTTTGCTTAGTATAAAACTAACACTGCCAGGTTAAGAAACAAAATCTTTTACCAGCAGTTAAACTTTGTATAGCACTAAGAAAACCATATGAGAATGCATTATTATGAAGTATTAATTTGTTTAGAGGGGCATGCCTTTAGTTAAAGGTAATTAATTAGTTATTACAAAGCCAGTCCGCCTCTAAATGGCTCAAAAGAAGCTAAAATACCATTGTTGAGTGGCTAGTTTAAGTCTTTAATCCTATTGAGCTACTGCTACAACATTTTGAAAATGTCATTTATCCTCAAAAAGTCTCTCATCTAGCTCGTTTAAAGCAACTCTTCAAAGAAGACAAAATTCCTCTTGGTCCTGCAAACAGTGGATTGCATCATTTTGCTATCAAGGGTGGCAATGCCAGTTCTTTGGTTGTTTTTTTAGCCTTTTTTCTAATTTTCTTTGAAACTCTCACCCAATTGTATGAGAAAAATGGTAAATAGCTAGTACTTGTTTAACACTTTTTTAGGTCAGAAGACACCAACAGCGCTTTACAATACAACTAGTCGTTCATTCAACCAATTGGTCCTACAGTAGCTAGCTAGATAGTGTTTAATCCAAAAGTCGTAGCCTGAGGATCAGTAATAAATATCTGCTCCTCTGTAAAAGCATAGCTTGCCAGACAATTCTCAAGTATGGGGTAACACAATGCCAAGGTGCACTAACATCAACAATGATTTTATAAAAGCAAATCTTGTGGCCTGTCTGGGAAATTTGGTTATTTCCAAACTAGTTTGTGGCTACTTTATTCATTTAGAAACATTATTCACAAGGTAAAAGACGATTACGGGTCCTTCGAATTTTATCAGGTGTGAACTTCGCCACATGGTCTCACTAAAGTTGAACTATGTGTTGGAAAGAACAAAATATAAATCCAATCCGATTCCTATATGTTGATCTAAAAATGTAAGTTGCATTGGTGAATGCTATGGATTTTTATTTTGCCATCTAAAAAAAGAATAACCTTGCACCATTTGTTTTTTATCATCTGTACAGTATGACTAGGAACTAAGTTAAAAACAAATGGTTAGCTTTCACACAAGACATCGAGTTCAAGTGACACCAGCACAGTTGCTCATTAACAAGTCTTAAGGATGTAATTACAACATCCCAGTTCATAGATATAAATCCAGATATGAATTGGTTAAGTGACGCAACTATGCATAGCAGTGTACGGTGCTCCTTTGTTAATAAAGCTGTTTGTGCTAGGTTACATCAGTCCCTGAAAAGCACGTATCTAGTGTTTCAGACATCCAGCTGCATTCTGACATTATTTGCTGGTACACTTAAAAAAGCCGGCTACCACTTTTTCTGCTTTGTATAGGAATATCACTCAGCACTAACTACCTTTATTGCTCTGTTGCTTTGAAATGGCTGCCTCCATGTGTTGATGCAGAAGTAGGGCTTGTATTATCACGTTTATGTATATAAGTGCAATTAGGTAATAAATTTTTTTATAGGCTTCGTCTGTTGATCCTTTAGTAAACTTCTGAGGTTATAGTGGGTAGGGTACAGACATAGAGTAAAATGTGTTGTTATAGTGCTGGGATCTTTGACAATCTTTCCCAGGAACTACATAATTGACTCGTTTTTACAGATAGTTTTTTTTTTCTTCTTCTTTTTACCAAATGCTAACTTTTTAAACAGTTTTGATAATAAACTAATTTAATTGAAAAAACCAAAAAATGTCAAAATAGTTCCAGAAATGTTTTTTTTCCCTAGGGTTTAAAACTGTCAATATAAATGTAAACAATAAACATTAATACATACATTAATGTTTATTTTTCATTAAACTCTTTTGGCTCCTTTACCTACATAATGTAAGAGACCCTTTGCTTTTTACTCTGTTGCATTTTTGTAGTTAAATTAACCTCTGTTTCAAGTCTCAACCAGTTTGTATATATAAAAACTGACATTTTTACCCATTCTTCTTTACATACTGTTATAGCTCAAGCTCAGTCAGATGGGATGGAGAATGCTTAAAGCTGGTCATTGTGGATTACGCTGCTTTTATGCCTCAAATAACAGTTTAGGAACCATTTTACCAGGCAGTTTAGGAGCCATTTTACCAGCACAACTTGTTCTACATGTTTATGGTGTCCTTTAGCTTATAACAAACTGCATTGATTTAAGTTTTATTTAAAAGACTTAGGATTGTGTAACTAAAAGATGTCTTGTTGGCAGATTTACACACCTGGGTTTTCTCTGTAGCTTGAGATATTTGGTGCTTCTCCTACTAATACACAACAACTACGTTTTGGCAGTTGTGCCAGGATTTTCCATTCCAAATGGTGAATCGAACAGTAATGGGATTTGTTCAAAGCTTGGGAAACACTCCTAATAGCTTTAAAGTAGTACCTGTTTCTTGTAAATTTTCAGGAGTATTTTCCAAGTCTTTCGCTTGTGTTTCTTTTATCAAAGATATGGTAAATTCCAACACTGGTCCTCATGTCTTTATGATATAGCTTAGCGCGACAACTAATTTGGTCTATGATTGTCACCAGGAACTCCACCTCCAACACTCAACACCTGTATGCAGCTGACTCTTGGTTTTCTCAATGTGCTGCTCATCACCAGGATTATTTCCTTCTCTAAAGTAAAATCCATCACAAGCATCTGTACCTTCATAATAATCATAACTTATGAAATATCCTCATGATCCTTTTTTTGGATTTAAACTAATTCCCCAAAGTCTCCTGTAGATGCTTACCTGGATGAATTTGAGTTAGACATCCCTGACTTACTTTAAACAGGACTTAGGCAATTGATTGCACAAGGTTTTATCAGGACTGATCTGAGGGGACTAAATACAAATGCATGCTAGAGTTTCAATAAATAATCCTCTTCCTTCTACTTTACAATAATGCGCAATTATGTGGTGGTGTGTCACTCATCTATTGTATGTTTTCTGTTTGTTTGTTTGCTTGTTTGTTTTTGCAGTTACAACTTACCATTTTTTTAATTTTAGCTATTATATTAGTTTAAGTTTTGTGTGCAATGTTATACAGGATTCTTAAAAAGTAAACTTGTCCTCAAAAACATCTTTAAATTGGGTGGTGAACTAAATCTGCAGCAAGTAAAGGTAAAGCTGTTCCTACATTTTAAAAAGAAGTGTGTGACATTGAAGGAAACCACTTTATTTCTTTATTGCTCCACATGCACATGCAGCACGGCTTCTTGTTAGAGGGCTGCTAGGTGGGAGGTGCATGTGGTTCATTTCAGATCTTTTGTGTGGGTGGATGAGCATGTCTGGAGTGTAAAACAGTGCCAAGGCTGTAACTCATAGCATTGGTACACAAATGGTTATATGACAAATAACAGCTTATATACCCACAACCAGACAACGACACCCATGACACACTGTTTTTAAAAAAAATTATTATTATTTATCAGCAGAATGGTCTGAATCGATTAAAATTGTAATTATCTCTCTATGTTCTTTGACTCTAACCTTGCAAACTGTCTTTACTGAGGCTTTCGGCTCTGTACGATTCCATATCTAAAATATTGAAAAGGTTTTATTGTATTATTTATTTGTACCTTTTTATGTTATGCATGCCCATGCACAGTTTAGTTATCAAATTACCTTTTTTTGCAAAAAAATCTGCAATAACAGGGAACCAAAAAACCAATGAGCACAACATCTCAACTCATAATTAAATTCAAGTGAAACTGATATTGTTTTAGTTCTTTGTTTGTTGATGACTAATCTAACGTAGACAGCCAGTCTGCCGAAGACTCGATGAACAGGTTTCAAAGAAGTCTGATTCTGCATTTTCTGAATGCCTGCATATCCTATGGCTACACTTGGGCGCCTGTCTTTTTTATGTATGAATGTGTGCAGTTGCGTAAATAAGAAGTCATTCATCACTGCTTCATTTTTAAACCAAATGAATAATGTAGGTGCACATGCATATATTTGATGTTTAAAGAATCAGGTAGCAGCTTAGAACATCCATATCCACTGCAGATCGAAAGGTGATAAACTTTAATAAAATGATTTATCATGTCATGTTTCTTAAAATGTTCGGCTTCCAATATAAAAACTCTATCTATAAAATCAACTATTATATGTTAGAAACGTTCCTTTTTATTTGTAAATAAAAAATAAAAATGTAAAAGTTGCACTATATCTAAAATATTTTACAGATTATGTGGAATATATATATATATATATATATATATATATATATATATATATATATATATATATATACAATCCACAAAACATCTAATTCAGATTATATCCAAATCTGGAGATAGTACCACATAAATTGAGAAAAACATTTACCTTTATTCATACAGTTTTAAAGCCCAAACTCACTACATTCTACCTTATGACTGAGTCTTTTGCTAGTCTTATTCTTTCTTTTTTATCTTTCAGTGAAACATTCTCCACTCCTTCCATTCTCCTGTTTGTGTGAGAAGAATGTGAGTATGAGGAGGTGGGAGTCATCAATATGAGCCTCTTTCTGCTTTGGCAATAACAAGGTCCTCCTGATGAGACAATCAGACAACCCTCATATGCATTCATGCTCTCATTTACACACATAATTCTTCTCCTTCAGACAGTAATTTAAAACTGGTCGTTGGCCTTGCAAGTCAAAGTTTTGTTTATTTATTTATTTATTGTATTTCCCATTTATGTTATTTAGAAAGAAAAAAGTTGCCTTTGATGTGCTTTAATTTCTAGACTGAAACAATGCTCTGTAATTATCTCATAATCAGAGGCAACTCAGTTACCGTGTTGCAAATAAAACTGCTTTCTATCATTGAGTAATTAAAATTAACGTAAAAAACGGACTCAATTTACAAACAAACCTAAAGGTGGAATTTAGCTAAAACTTTAAAGCAGCAAAAATAAAAATGGTAAACGAAAAATTGTGCCTCTAAATCAAAACAGAAAATATAACATTTCAAACAATCAAGTCGAACAAATTAGCAAACACAGTGCTTCATTACTCTGTCTGGAGCACAATTTCTGGACTCGGCCTCAGCACATTAAAACAATAGTTTTATATGAAAATTGATTAGTTTCTTCATAAGGCCTTATTACTGCAGATTATTGCTTTGCTAACACTGGAATTACACAGCAGTGGAAGTTATAACTTAGTTTGTATGCTTAATTTTCTTTCATCTGTAAAATACATTGTTCAGATGTGCGGATATGAATCTCTCAAATTCAACTGATATACAGTTGAATGTTGGCATTGTATAATCTTTATTTTAAAAGCAAGATTAGAAAAGATACCTGCCCTACAGACACAAGTATTTGTCACGGGGAATTCTCTGCACTGAGATGCTATGCCTTTGTGTAAGTTTGTGCACGTGTGTGTGTGTGTCTGTGTGAGAGTGAGAGAGAGAAAGAGAGAGAGAGAGACTGACAGATAGACTGGTGGCGGGCGGTGGGGGGTGGGGGGGTTGTGGTTGGTGGGTATAGCAGGGAATAACATTTCAACTAAGAACTCCTTGACGATGGGAACATCATTCCCTAGAAGATCCGTAACATCTGACAGCCAATGTTGATGCAATATCAAATGAAAGTAACAAAAGACGGATGTGAGCCCTAAATCCTCAAATCCCAGTCTTCCCTACATCCTAGTGTGTGGATCATAAGCAAAGGGGGAAAGAGGATTGAGTCATAGGATGCCTGAGAGAAGTACAGAACATGGGGTTACCCCATAGCACTCATAATTAGGTTGCATAATTGCATAGATAGCGATTTAGTTTGCCTTCAAGTCAAAGCAATCTATGACACATCCACAAGCCTTACAACAAATTTCAGGATTATGCCAAATTACAGTTAGACTGGTGGGTGATGGGATCTCTGCAGTTACATCAGAATTTTAAACGTCAGAAAACCAGATAGCCAAAAATCAAAAACGTTTCGAGCTGTAATTCAGAGCTTTCTCTATTCAATTCAAAGTAAATAACAGCATTCAAAGCAGTACACGTATAGTTCATATCTGTGAGCCTGCATTTTATTTTATTTATACAAGAACAGAGCAGCACAGTTAAAAAAAAAAGCATATGTCAAAATATACAGAAAAAAATTCATGTGCAGCAAAAGGATTCCATAAAGTCATTAGCACGCTCGCTGCATTGAACCCAAAGGCTGCAGAGTATCTGTAGATCCATCAAAGTCAATAGCCCTGCCAAGTTAACCTGGCAATAAGTTGTTAAAATTTATACTGTCGACTTGCTGGGTCCTGGCAGCTGCACTCAGAACTTTAAAGCCCCCTGCATAGACAGGCTTAGACTATTCCTTGTAAGCTTAGGTTCATAGCTGCATATATTGTTGGTAAAGGGGATAGCGTGTGCATGCATCAGAGCTGATGTGTTGTTCAATTAACTGTTACTGACAGTGATTGTGTTTGTTACTGTTAAGGTAATTTTCTGAACCAATAATGAACAAAAACTATTTTAGTACACATATTTGTGTTTACTTATAATTGATGCATTGTTTCATTTGAAATGCTTGCACTTGTGGTCTTTTATAACTGCGTTCTAACAAGCATCGCATATGTGACATCGGTGACAGCAGCCATGCATCCTCTGCTCTCATGAAGACACACACAGAGGCTAGAGGCTCCCCTGTGGACGCATTTGTTGGTACTACTCCTGACAGTGAATGCATCAGAGTAAAATATACTCTCATCTTGCAGGTCATTCCGTTCATGTTTAGGATACAGGCTATATAGACAGACAACTCAAACATGGTCCTGTTGTTACCTTCTCTGTGATTGTCTAAATTAATCACTAACGATACTAATATTAGGTAATGTTTTGAAAATTCAGAAATAAACTTAATTGCTGTCCTCTTTATGAAAGAGAAAAAAAAACCTGTGAAGGGTCTAATTCATTTCCTAAAAAGCTTGGTCTCTCTGTGGATACTCGAGTAGGTGCAGACATGGGGTTAAACTAATGATGCAAGGCCTGAGGCACACTGACAGCTCTGCTGTTAGGAGTTAGGCTTGGAACCCCGTCTGCTGATCCGTCCAGCTAATAGACACTTGCTTCTTCCAAAATAAGGCTTTGTATGGCTGTTGATTATGGAAACCTTAAGACATGTGAAGAGACCATATATATATATATATATATATATATATATATATATATATATATATATATATATATATATATATGTATATATATATATATAATTCCACCTAAGAGATAAAGTAGACAGTATAAGAATTAGCTTAATCTTACTATTGATAAGAAAGTGATGTTGAGCTGTTGATCTTATACAACACAACACACAACAAGGAGAATTTTAAGGGGAGTCATGCATTAGAGAAGCTCAGGAGTATATGACTGGGGTTAATGTGCAGAATGATGCATATATGTTACTGAAAACTAACTTAAGTGAAATATTGGTAATTCTGGATTGGCTGAAACAGTCAGTATACATGTAAGCAGTGAATTAATGATCTTTATATCTTTACATTATTATATATCTAGCATTGCTCTTTAGGGAGACTTAAGTTATCGGGTTAGAGGTGACTTGACACTGAGAGACATGAGAATGTCAACTGAAGGCACAGCAACAAGGAAGGTTGATTTATATCATACTGGGGCTTAATAAAACATTTAGGCCAGTGAGCAGTAAGTACAGAACCAACCCTTTGTTTGGAAAACAGCAGGACTGGTTAAAAAAAACTAAAAAAAACTAAACAACGAAAAAACATCCCTTCTTAGTATTTTTTCCTTTGTAGAGATAATCTGGACCTTTGGGTGTTGAGAAACAAGTGCATGCTGGAGGCGAGGTTTTTAGCAAACGGGTCTGATTTTACATTACATGTGGCCGTAGCGTATAAAATGCACCATCTCAATGAATAAGCTGTTACCAACCATCCCTCACAACATATTTGCAAGCAGAAAAACATTCCCCTTGCTTAGTCTGTAATTGCTTAATATTTGAAAGCATGGTCAACACGGATTGAATGGCTTCCTTTCAATTCCCTTGCTGACGTTGCAAAATTAAAACCACAGGCAGACTACAATCTAAAAACAGCACAGGAAATTGATGTCATTGTTCACAACTTCTGTTTCTGTTTCCTGATTGGCCAGGATAAAATTCCTCCCTGAGAAATCAAATTCATATGGAAAAAGATGTAGCTCTGAAGGGATATGAGAACTGTACAGAATTGTACAGCAAGGCAATGACCAGACAAGAAAAAGCAGCCCCACAGAGAGAAACTGTAGGGGTTGAAGAATATACCGGCAAACGAAAATCCCATAATCACGACAGAACTGGCAGCTTTAGTGAAACTAGTCTGTAAAACAAGCTCCAGGTTTTGTAACAACTGGCAAATAACATCCTATTCCCTAGTGAATATAAATAAAATTGAACTTGAATCTAAACGATTAAAATTAATCCAAAAAGGCTTTACCCATATTTTATATATTTATTTTATTTATTTATTTATTGAGACACTTCTCAATTTCGCATTCATATAAGTGGGCTTTTTTTGTCATGGAAATACTTATTTTGTTATGAGACCTGCATGTTTATATCCCATGGCTGTGAAACATATTCAGAGATAAATGGAAAGAGAAATTAATAGGATTTTATGCACTGGAGAAATGGTTGATATCTTTTCAGAGACATACACAAAGAGTATTAAATGATAAGAGGTACGACGACAAAGCCAAACATGCAGCTTAGGTTGCCAAAGATTCAAACAATGAATTGAGCTCCATTCCATGCTGCTGCTAAATGACACTTCGAAAAGCAATACTGAAGTAGTGAACCATATCTGAGAGCTGCTTTTTGCAATGATCCTTGTCAAAGCTCCAGGCTTTGTTCCATAAGGAGAATTTATATTGATGTTGTATTTTGCAGAGCAATTTTTAAAAACAAAAAAGTGCTATTAGTTCAGAATATGTGGCTACAATGGATTGATCCAAAGCAAATGTGTGCCAGTAAAAAAAATAGCTCTGTTCTCTTTTAAAAAGCATTTGCACATCACAATGGTGTTTTTAAAAAAAAGCTTTTTCAGGTAACAATTACAGACACGCTTTTCTGTGAAAGGTTAACTGTTTTGAGAAGTGACTATTGGAGGAAGAAGAGCTACAAGGAAAGGCATCAACAAAATTAATATTGTGTCTTCAAGAATTGACGATGATTAGGATTCGCTCTTACTTTTGGGAGTTATGAAGCAGCTCTGAGGTTAAAGTAAATAATTCAGCTGATACTGAGATTGGTAAAACAGGTTATGTGTTTCAACTAGTGATTATTTCTGTTTATTTGCAGGATGAATGGCGTTGGAGATAGACTGAAGGTGGAAAGGGTGGCTGAGCGCAACAGGGGAACCAGGTAAGTGTTATCATTGGAGCAGTACAAGCAGTGGCAGCATTACTGGAGGAAGGTATCCATAAGAACAGGAACTGGGAACCTAGGAGAGATCATCAACAGAGGAACCCAGTGAGGAAAGTACGACGTAAAGTTAGGTCAGCCAGTGTTATCTAAAGGAAAGTATTGTCCGCCTGATGATCTCCAGCTGAAACCAACCCTGCAGAGGGAGGAGGTAGAAAAAAAACACAGCTTAGAGAACACAAGATGTCACATAGTGTGCCCACCTCACTTCTGAATTTATGTTTGAGTATTAATTCCCTGAGGTGAGTACCTCTGTGGTCTGTAATTTTTCTTGGAACATATCTGTGTTCAGATTTAGCATCATGATTAAATATCAACTTTATCGGACATTTATTATAAATATGGGAAATTATTTATAATGAATTACTGTTCCTTCTTCTCCTCACAGTTGGATGGTGTAATGTTTCTTTTATGAGTTTCTTGCTGACGAGACAAAAGCTGCATCAGGGCATCAGCAGGCTTTAAATGCCTTCTTAATACAGAGAGAGGTTTCCAGCAGAGAGACAAAAAGAATACTAACCAAGCCAATATTATTATTCGGCATATGGCTAAAGTGTCAGAAATGCTACGATTATAGACATTTTCTCCAAATATGTCTTGTCCTGAACAACAGAATAACTCTGCACAAAAGAACCTCAAACTCATTTCATGTAAACTAAACAGTTGCTCTACAATTCAGGAGCGCGATACAGACGATCTAGCTCTAAATTAAGAGACTGAACAGCTCAGTTACGTACATACGATTATTCTACTATCGTAGAAGTAAAGACAAATTAAATATCTATACATTGTATGTTAAAATAGCAAACCAAAATACTATTTTTCATTTGCATTTAATGTGGCAGACTGACACGGGAACAGAATAAATACAAAATTACTTTACATTTAATATCTGAAACAAAATAATACTTTGTATGCATTTTTATTTTTGCCTCCATGATACAAAAATGCTTTGATGCATACCAGTGGTACGCGATTCTAGTCCTTGAGGCCCAATGTCCTGCAAGTTTTAGAAGTGTCCCTGCTTCAACACAACTGAGTCAAATTGATTAGTCCTAAATGTTATTTTCGTTGAGGGGTCGAATTGCTTGTGGGAAAAAGCTTTTTCTCACCCTCTCCATTTTGGCTTTGAGACTATGAAACCGCTTCCCAGATGGTAACAAGGAGAACAGTCCGTTACTAGGATGAGTGGAGTCCTTTACTATCCTCCTGGCCCTTGTCCAGCACCGTTTCCTGTATAAGGACTGCAGGTCAGGAAGTTCAATCCGGATTATCCGCTCAGCTGATTGCACCAGCCTTTGTAGAGCATGCCTATCCTGCCTGGTCCTGTTTCCGAACCAGGTTGTGATGTTTCCCGTTACGATCAATTCAACGGTGCAGGTGAAGAAGTTACGAAGCACCTTGGACGGTAGTTTGAACTCCTTTAGGCATTTAAGGTGGTAAAGACGCTGACGGGCCTTCTTTGCCAATGCAGTGGTGTGATAAGACCATGACAGGTTCTAGGAGATGTGAACTCCAAGGTACTTGAAATTGTCTACTCTTTCCACTGCGGTGCCACTGATCATAACAGGGTGATAGTTCCTATCCTGCCTTACGCTGCAGTCCACTGTCAGCTTGTTTGTCTTGCTGATGTTAAGGAGGAGATTGTTGTCCTGGCACCAGTCCTCCAGGTGTTTAATCTCCTCTAGGTAGGCCCTTTCATCATTGTTGGAGATCAGGCCCACCACGACAGTGTCCTCAGCAAACTTGACAATGGTGGTAGAGCTGAAAGTGGCCGCACAGTCATATGTGTACAGTGAGTACAGCAGGGGGTTCAGGATGCAACCCTGGGGGTTACCAGTGCTGAGAGTGAGTGCAGGTGAGATATGTTTTCCTACACGCACAGCTTGTGTTCTATCCGTCAAGAAGTTGGAAATCCAGTGACACAAGGATTGGTGAAGTCCCAGGTTTTCCAACTATTCTGTCTGGTTATCGGCCAGAGATATCCCCCTAAAATCAGTTTCCAGAAAGCTCTCCCCACGTTACATTGGCCCTTATTCCATTGATTCCGTCATCAGTCCTTCCACAGTCCGTCTCCGTCTTCCGGCCAGCCTCAGAGTCCATCCCACCTTCCATGTGTCCCAAATAAAGCCCGTCCGGACCAGTTCATTGTGCCCTCCAGCCGACACCCCTCCACCTGCCCGTATCATTGATGGGCACCCGGCCTACTATGTCCGGAGGATCGTGGCTTCACATCGATGGGGTAGGGGTTTCCAGTATCTTGTGGACTGGGAGGGTTACGGTCCCGAGGAGCGCAGCTGGTTGCCCCGCTCGTTCATCCTCGATCCTAGTCTCATTAAAGATTTCGAGGCCTCCTCTGCGTCGTCTGGAGTGCCGGGTGGCGGTCCTTAAGGGGTGCGGGGTGGGGGGGGATACTGTCATAATGGACTTTCTAGCACCTTCACAGGTTGTCCACGAGGGGGCACCAGAGCATCATCCTGCTGGAGCAGCTCCTCACCTGGGCTCCTCTCCAGATGATCTGCATTTGGGCTGAGCTGTTTATAAGGAGTAGGGATCCAGAGTGTTTGTTACTCAGGTAACGTTACCTGTTCTCAGCCCCAGGTTCTAGTCTTTTAGTATTTCTAGTAGTTTAATGTTTTGTTTCTTTTTTTACTTTGTTTCACCCATGCCACCAGTAAGTCCCTTTTTGTGCTCACCTCTTCAGGTTTACCTCACTTGTGCTCATACCCGCTCCGTTCAAGATCTCCTGGATTTCGCACCACTCTGGTTCCTGCTCTCAGTGCTCAGCTTGATCTGCCTGCTCCAGCCATTCACAATCCGCCGTACACCCCTCTGGACAATAACCACCTGGACGCTCGCTGGAAAGTCTCTCCACTCACCCCTCCCTGGGGTCAACTCCTACCGACAACAGTATGCTCAGTTTCCTCTCATCTTCGCACTATTATCAACAACTCAGCTTCTCCGTTTCACGTTCAGAAACCTCCGGTTCCCCACGTCACTGTTTCAGTCTCCTGGATTCCCCTTCCGTTTCCTGCCGTGACCATTGCTTCCTGTTTTAAGACACATCCACACACACTCAATAAACTTTATTATTATTGTACTCCTGAGAGTTCTCTGTTTATATGGGCCAGAAACCTGAAAAAACTTGACGGTTGGGCAACATTTCTTTCTATAGAGCACCCTGATCTTTCCAAAAGCAGTTTTAACAGTTTCAAATAAATACAAAGCCACCTCATATTTTTCTTGCTTTTACCACTTCACAGAGAATTTTGTGAGACACAGCCTTGCTCACCTTAGAGATAACAATAGTGTTCCAAGTGCACAACAGCAGGTAGGATCTCAAAAAACACAAATGCATGCTGTAAACGGTGACAAATGAAAGGAGGCCGGCAGAAAGTGGTGTTCACTTATTATTGCATGTAGTGTTTTCTTAACACATCAAATGTTTGGCTTTAAAGTCCATTGTCATGTTTCACTAGCTTGCCCTAGTTTTATGATTTTCCAGTGCTTGAGGATGATAAACAATTCAAATGAGTACAAGGAAAGTAAACATCCAATTAATTAAGAGTTTGGAGAAAAAGAGATTCAATTTCATCTCCCAAAGGAGGATACTTCATGTATCTAATTGAAGTGTGTCAGAGTTCAGGGATTTAAGGGATTGTGGAGCAGGCTTACTGCATCTGGACAGAGACAGTTATTGAGTTCACTTGTCCTTGGGGTCGGACAAGGGCTTACGTGCAAATCATGAAAGTGACAAATGCAGTTATCTCTGATTGTTTCCTATAAGGCCTGGTTTTAAGAAAAAAACAATTAAGAAAACAAAGTAAGAATATAGAATAATATATTCAACTAATTTTAGGTTCTATGCATTCAACATAATTAACTCAAGACTTAAGTAGTTTCATCAACTATGCAGTACATTCTGCTAAATCTTAAAATGATTATTTTTAAAACAACATACGGTGTATATCAGTGGTGGGCAATTCCAGAGCTTGTGGACCAGTGTACTGAAAGTTTTAGATGTGTCTCTGCTTCAACACACCTTAGTCAAATAATCAGGTCATTGCCGGGACTCTAGAGAACTTTACTGATATTGAAAAGATAATTCAGCCATTTGATACAGCTGTGTAGGACCAGGGAGAAAAGTTGTAGATTGCCCACCCCTGGTGTATATGTTGTTTAAAATGATCATATTTGACTTTTGTAACGGATTGTACTATGAAAACTGTGATGCAGTTTGAGATATGGTTGGACCTTAACAGTATATTGAGTTTATTTAACTTTATTAGCTGAATGATATATTTTCATCCAATCTTTTTTGGGCTGTTGTTAGACTTTATTTTACCTTGAACATGACCTGCACACCCTTTTTTCAGGAAATGTTTTTCCCTTTTTTTCATTTAGTTGGCAGTGAAGCAGCTATGAATGTGTGTTTCTAACAAGATGAAGTGCATTGCATTGGACATTCATTTCAGTTTGCATTATTCACTTTCAGCTCATTCTTTGATAGAGAAAATAAAGTAGCACTTCAACAACAATAGAGTTACCACTTACATGTGAATCTTTAGAAACACTGATTTTATTTTATGTAACTTTTCAATTTGTTGAATTTTTATTGGGCAATGTTTTTATTAATTCACCACAGGTAAAAATTGTAAAATGTTATATTTTTTATTGGAAAGAAAAAATGTGGCGACCTTGATACATTATTCTATGATTTTATGTTTTTTTGGGGGGGGTGGGGGTTTACTTTAAATGTTGCCAATGTTAGAGCTCGGTTGATTCATAAAAAAAAAGAGATTCCTCTGATGTTTTTTTAGTATGCTAGATCAGACATATATCATATCAGCGTAAAGAGGTCAGACCCTTTCCATTGCTTCGCTCCGCTACACTTTATTGTCTTGTATTGTGTTTGTGCTTTCTGGTTCAGTTTCCTTTCCAAAAGCAGTCTATTCACTTCATCACGTAAAAGACTAGAGTAAACTTCAGAAAATAAACCCAACAATTTAGTTTTAGTTTAGCACAGTTAAAGTTTTTTTTTTTTCGCCTCTCTTGTATGAATAAACATAAATCCAAAAATGTGAAGCAGTGCAAGATTCAAATTAAGACAAGGACCTAAAAAGTGCCAACAGAGCATTGTTACAGAATGTGGAAATTTGTTGTTTTTTTTTTTTACTGTGGATGGAAGAAATGGTAATATGTGTCCGGCCTAAATTGCACTTAAGTCACAAAAATAAAGTGATTAAAATCTGACTTTGACTTGTGCCATAAAGATTCTAGATTCAACATGGACTCCTGAGACCGAAGTGTTAGTAACAGTTTTTATCTCTTATAATGAAGCGTGAAAAGAAGCCAATGTGAGCTAAAGGCTGCAGCTGCTGAGCATTTTTTACAGTGAAATGCTGAGTTTCAATATTAGACAGTGATGTTTGTGGGTTCCAGTGCTGTTAATGACTCATACCAATCTGTTCATGTTAGCAAAAGCGCCACAATATTGAACACATGAATGTCTTTCTAGATCAGCACTGTATTAAATGATTTTGGATAATTTCAGAGATACATAAGCGTAAATAACATCTGACTGTTTCAGCAGTGAGTTTAAATTACATGGCTTACACAAATTAGGAACAGGAACATAGTTTATTTAGGTCTAAATACCTAAATGGGGTTAACATGGAAAATTGAGAGGGAATTTTTACATTATATTTAGCCGATTGAAGGTCAAACCTTCTCAAAAGTATATCATTCTTTATCTCATAAAGAATGATAAGCGGACTGAAGTTACACCTAACCATCAGAAGTCCATTGAAGGAATCGACCAGTGACCTCACAGTCTCAATTCTAAGGCAACATACTTCCAATATCTATGTTTCTTCTATTGAATAAACTCTTTCTAGGGAGTTTACTCTAATGAAGACCCCTTATTTCTGCACATACTCACCCTTTTAACATACTTGACATTAAAAGGACAATAAATCTTTAAAGCTTGCTGTGATGCTTCAAAATCCATGTTTGAGTATCCAGATATTTTAAATTTTCTTCTTAACAAAAGAAGAAAAACCTGAGAAAGCAGAGGTCTTGCTTTTCAGAGATCACAGAAGCCTGTGTGAAACCACTTCTGTTCTGTTCTTCTGCACTTGTTTGAAGCTGCCAATGGACCAACGGGTTCTGTTCCAGAACCTCCAGCTGTGTGCACTCCTTTTCACATGTTCCAGACCATATTCCAGTTTTCCGTGTTTTCCGCTTTAAGGACTTGTTATCAACAAAAATTAATAAGGAGGCACCATGAATCCCGTGCTAAAGCTAAAAGGACAGTGATAGAAGTATTAAGTGTAAACCATCTCTTCTATTGATCATCAAATTGAGAAGGCTAACTAACCACCTAGATGCTGTAGGCCCCCTGCAGATTGTAACAATAACGGATATGTAAAACATTGTGTTACTGAGTCAGAGCAAAGGACTATGGCAAACAGGAAAAGCAAAAAAACAAAAAAAAACAAATATAGCTTAAAAGATTAGTTTTGTGGGCTCATTATCCTTGCAATTCTAACAAGTTGTAATCTTAAACCTCTGAATTTGAAGGCTTTGACAATTTACTGCTCCAAATTACCAGGTGTTCTTATGTTGTTAGGGTTAAATAAATGAGAAAAAAAACTATTGCAAAAGGGTACAAATGACAAACAAGTAAGACTTTAGTTAAGAGGATAAATGTACGCTCAATATTCAATATAATCTATGATACATAAAGGAAAATATAAAAAAAAAATAAAGGAAAAACTCAAACCTGTATTTGGTGAAAAGGTCAATGGCTTCAAATTAAATAGAGCATTAACAATAGTTATCTTTAAATAGTTGAGTCATTGTTGGCAGAATGTATTATTACTCAGAAATCCATGCATTTCCCTTGCTTTCTTCTCAAGGTGCACAGCTGTTTTAGTAAATCTTAGTGTTTTGAGTGCCTCCTAAGAAGTAGAGTGTTGCCATTAAGGGGGTGGTTGTGCGAGCTGCAGATGAATTAAACATTTACAGAGTGGAATTGTTTTTCCACGGTAGATATAAAAATAAATTTAAAAAACAGCTCGAGAGAGAGAGTCTGATTGTGCATGTGTTTGCAATGACTTCCTGTTGATAGTAGACTACTAAAAAATTGTAGTCTTTAGGACAGCAAGATGCATTGTGATAGAATAGTGTGAATTTTACACATTCCTAGAACGGAACAGTGTACCACATTAGAACTTTTAAAGGCAGCCCAAAAGACCACACAATCATCACTGAGTAGTTTTTCTTGAATCGATAATACCAGGCTGTACAAGATCAAGGACAGCAGATACCTAGATGTGCCCCATCTTTCATCAGCACTTTGCCCCAAAACCCTCATTGTGAGCACAGAGTCCCATGGCTAAACGGTGGTCGCAATGAACAGTCACGATTAAGCTCTGCTCCGAGAGAGTCCGAGCAACAGTGGTAAAACAAATCCTCATTAGTCAACTGGTTTTGCTATATTACCCAGAGCTACACTATCGGCAAATGCTTTGAATATATTTGCATGTCAGCAGAGTTAAAATATTACAAGTATATTTATATTAATTATTCGGGCACATGGGCATATTGTTACCAAGAACTTCCTCACGTTTATACTATGCTATCTATAATCTGCTTAGTGTTAGCCTTAACTGGCCTCTATGACAAGCTTATTGGAATATACTTTATGTAAGCAGTGTGGGAGGTTTACATATTATCAAACTGCTTTCATGCCCTGCAGTTCATCTGCTAACTTGTTTATCTGTTTATCCCTTGCCATTACTGTAATTAGGTCTTTGTACCAGAAGCCACAGCAGTGGTAGCAAGAGCTCAGAACAGCATGTGGAGACAGAATGATGTTAAACAGGACAAAAGCAAAATGGACTGTGTACAGCACAATCTCTGAAGAGAAATAAGTCAGGGCCCTGGCAGCAGTGAATGCTGTAATTGCTGCCTTCAAAGAGCCCCTGCTTTGCCAGGACACAATGGAATGACCTTTTTGTGATTGCAAACCTCTATTAATGGTGAGCTGTGGTCGTCAGTTCCATGTCTTCCTCTTCATGTACTGCGCTACTGTGCTTCTAATTATGTCATTTGCCTATTTTTTAAAGAATTGCCATTTTCTAATATATTTTGTAAAGGACACAAATCCTTGTTTATAAAGAATTCAATGTATGCTCTGTCCTTGAGTAACATAGAAGAGCACACTCACTGGCTACCTGCTTCTGGATGCACCATCTGGCTGTTTTTTAAAGTGTGACAGTTTTTTGACAAAATTTCTTAATTACCTATTTGATAAGGAGATCCTTGTGTGTTGCAATAACAACATGCAATTTCATGTTGAGACTTGTTACGATAAGACGGTTGAAAGGGAACATAAGCATGTGGGATGCAGAATTCATTGCAACAATTAAGAGCCAAACACATTTGAGCATGTCAATTCTGTACAAGTGGCAGGTGGGGTACTTCTGGATATATCACAGATAAGGGGAACACAAAAACAAAAAAAAGTTTGCTTACAATATCAGACATGAAAAACTAAATAAATCTTTTGGAAACCACCATAAAAAAACAATGATCAATCAAGGTTTTTACACTAGACGTGAAAAAAGTTGTGACTTATACAGGACAGTGTGTTCTATTTTATTTTTGGCTATTTTGAAAATAGTATTATGTAGTCCACAATTTCTAAGAAAATGTAGGTGGATTGTTAAATTGTAAGGCTTAGGATACAAGGATAAGTAATATTTTGAGTTTTTGTGTGGAACAATCTTTCTTCTAATACTTCTAATTTACTAATGTATTTACTAAGCATTGAGATATTATATTTTTTGTGTGCCTACACTACATAAGTGGATTGTCTCTTCTGACTCAAAATCTGCTGTGGATACTCTGAATGCAGTATCATATGTATTTCCCTTCAGAATAGTTATTACTCACTTACAGACACCAAATTATAGCTTCTGGTATTACTTTCTAATGTGGATGAATGGAATCCAGTCACCCGATGCAAAATGCCAATTGATTTTGTGTTAAAGTGTCAAAATGTCAACAATTAGGACACTAATATAACACTTTAGGTCCTCACAGGCAGTTGTTTTCCTCTATTAAAGATTGTATTACTCAGGTAATCTGAGTCTTTTGTTATTGTAATGAAAATACTACATCCAATTTCCTTGTTTTTCATAAATAATAAGCTAATAACAGATATAAGTCCTTGTGTATTTACAAGAGGCAATGGAAAACCGTTTGGACAACTCCAAAGGATGCTTCCAAAAGCAGCTTTGCATGTTGTTTAGTGATTTTGTAGGCACTTATTCCAAAACTGGAACACCCTAAACTCTCAAAACACATCTTGCTTAGAATAATCTCCCAACAGGAAGTAGAGGTTGATGTGCTTGTTATCTGGAGATTGCCGCCAGTCACTCCAGTACAGTACCTTGCAAAGAGAAGCATTGGCGAAGAAGAATGTATGATTATTTTACTTATTTCTTCTAAGACAATATAGCAATTGCTAATGTATCTAGGGTGTTTGAAAAAATTATTGTGAAGTAATATTATACTATTTTTTAACATCTAAATCTGATAAATATGCTTTATTCTATAATTATGAAATTCATTGTGCATGACCCTACAAGTTTACATTTGTACTGTCTGCAGTCTTCATACGCTTAACTTCAGCAGTCACTGCTTATGTGCACTCAGTGCATGAGTGAATTTAATCCAAATAGCATGGCTCCCCTCTTCCACCAGCCAACCATCTATTTTCAGAACGTTACGTGAGCAGCATTGATGGGACATCCACAGACACTGCCCAGGGTTTCTTATTCATCTCTAAGTAACCTACTATCAAATAAAAAAAATAAAATAAGGTGTCCAAAACCAGTTCTAATTGTACTCAGACTCTGAGCTGGCCAACGGCAGTGCAGCATCAGATTAAGTGAGTATGACCAAGCCATTGAATTCCAATGCCCTGCTTTGCAAGTTGTGGTAACCTGCTGAATCTAATATCTTTTTTGTTTCTGTTCATCCATTCGTCCCTTCTTTGTCTTTCTCTCTCTTCCCCTGTGTCTTCTGTGGCTTGGCTTGGCTACATGAAAGCAGTCTAACTTAACAGTCTCAGCCGCCCTGTTCGACATGCTTGTTTGTCATGGATCCCTCTCTAAAAGTAAGGAAAATGACAGCAGACTGTGTTCCTCGGAGCAACACAGCTCTCCTTGGATATGGTGACTTGAGTCATGGGATACATTTGTCTTTATTTCTGTCATAAGTTCTTTCAACTGTTATTAGAAAGGTTCATGGCTACACAGGCAGAATAGTCAAGTTACTTTCTAAATGGTATTAGATTTACTTTTTGCAATTTTTCATAGAGTAGTCTAGAATGTATTACACGAACAAAATCTCTATCTCTCTCTCTCTCTCTCTCTCTGTATATATATATATATATATATATATATATATATATATATATATATATATATATATAAACCACCTTTAATTATATACCAGATACTTAATTGTTAGCTATATATATCCTCAGAATGCATGAACCTGTCATAGGAAACACAGCAACCTGACTGCAGTTGTTGTTGTGCAACAAGAGTCTTTCACTGCATTCAACCCCTGAAAAATTCTCATCAGGCTGACAGAGAGAAATGTCTGTGCAAACTTGCGCTTGTCGTGATTTACATGTTATTGTATTTCTGATTTCTGATTATTATCAGGAATTTGATATTACAAGAACCCTTATTACTGTATTACTGATTTATTTCTTTTTTTTGCAGTCCTATCCGATTTGAAACTGGTAACATTTAACCCTTCGAGATGCCTGACAATCAGAAAAAAAACCATTATGTTTTCTTTTGTAGAGTGTATGGGGATAATTTCAACTTTTTGCACAAATACTATCCAAGCAAGTAAAGGAAACAATTAAAAAGGCATACATTAAGCCACTTAAACCAAGAAAATTAGGAAGAAAAGTTTTATTTCTCAGTAATATCGCCAGTTGCCCAGTGGCAGTATTTTCAGTGTGTGTAAACTTTTTAGTATTGGAGACATTTATATAATCTTAATATTATCCAGAGCTTTATTTGTACCTCTGCTCCAAAAGTCATCCTTAATGTGCTTAAGGTTTTAGCTGCCTTTCCAACCTTCTCCATTTATCTTGATGCTATTTTGCTGCCGTCATTCGGGCCTGCATTCTTATTCTTCTTTGCATTCTGCCTTCCCATATGTCTTTCTCTTGATCCCTCCAGCAATTTTCCACATCTTTATACCTCCCACTTTGCATCTTTCAGGTGTCCTTTTCCCTCAGGTCTTCTTTCCTTCTCTTCCTCTTTGAGATGTGTCATAAAATGGAAATCTAATTTCAGTTTCTCCTGGGCCTTCTTTTTGCACTGTACTTTGTATATAAGAGAGTATTTGACCACCTTTCCCTTTCTGCTTTCCCATCCTTCCCTCACTTTCATTCTAAGTAAAGCAAGACAGGCATGAACTGTTCAAACAAAATGCTAATGGTCTGCTGATGGATCATTAAGTCTCCTAACGGTTGGCAAACTACAAAGACTTCACAGGTGTTTAGGCATGTTATTGAATCTAAGAACTAGCTTAACATAGTTTTATTGGTTCACCTGCTTCTGACTCTTTGGGTGTTTTTGGTGTTTGACAAATATTGGATAAAAAAAATAATAAAGCACCTTCTATCATCTTAATGCTAAAACACATGTCAGAGCTATATTTTAGTCATAAAGGAAACCAAAAAAATGTAATACATTTAAAATAGATATAAGTTGGCTAACAAATAAAAAGGATATAATTGATAGTCTTATTTCAATGTGGACTTGTGGCATGTTCTGTCTGAAACAGGCTTTGCAAAGTGGGATAGGATAAGTGAAATCAGATAGAGTTTGCACAAATGACTCCTAGCTAGGTAACTTGTTTTAATCGTAATTAGAAAGAATTTGAAATTCCCTTTAGGGTTTGAAAATCGTAGTAAGCTTTGGGGCAAATGGTTAATAGTTCTATTTAAATATATTTTGTAAATTTATTTAAAAAAAATAAAATTAACAATTACATGTTAAAGTGATGCATAAGAATGTAAAAATGGAATTCAGTTAGTTACATGTGAAAATATTTAGATTTTGTCTTACATCCATTTATTTTATCTCCTTTGGCAAAGCAAGCACCAGTTTAGACTTTGCTAAAGTCTAGTCTTATGATGACAATGATAACCGCCAATTACCATTCCCCATCCAGCATACACCGGGAATAGGGAGCACTGTTAATAGGGTTTGACATGATTGAACTTCACTGGAGAAATAAGATTAAGAAGAGGGAAAGTCGATAACTTTTTTAAATGCCAATATTATCATGTAATAACTATAGCTTTATAACTTTAAGAAATTAGCTGTGAATACGAACAGGCTGAGAAAACCAGGTGTTTTGAAGATGTGTGACAGCTGTTTTAACTACTTCTATAACCTTTTATATCCACAGGCTTGCTTAATTGTGGGTGTCTTTTTGTTGTTGTTGTTTTGTTTTTGTTTTTGTTTTTTTTTACCATCCCCCTCAACAGGGTGAGACGGGATTGTGAGGACAGGCACCAGAAGGTTACCTCTCTGCTTTTGGTAAACTATTTACTTTATACTGGTCACCTGACTTTCACACAGGGGGTCTGAGTTCAAATCCAGCCTGGGGTAAGGATATACACCGTCATGATGTAACCTATACATCCAAAACAGATGATAATGGTTAAAGAGTTTTAAAGGGTTTTTAAATGTCATTCAGACTAAACAATAAGCTGCAAACAACAACAAATTATGGCAAATAAAGACAAAAACTATTGCTAGACTTAAACATTGCATCAGAATGTCCTATTTTAAAGAAATATATTGGGAGGACATACCAATGAATTAAAACATTGTATCAGAATATTCCTGTTTCTTTGAAAATACATGAGGACAACAGATTGATAAGGTAAAAGTATCCTTGCAGAATGATCTGCTTTGTAATCAGGGATAGCACAGAAACCAAACTGACACCAAATCTATAATTTACATAAAATTAAATAAAAAATGCAAGCAAATATGTTTAAAATCTATTTAATTTTGTCGCAATTTAAATTAAATAATTCTTCAAAAACAAAAAATGAAATTTAAGTATATTAACGTAGTAAGGTATATATTTTATCCAAAGCCCTGTAACACAAAACGTAATCTTTTTTAACCTCTCTAACTAATTTTCTTATGGAGAACAACAAACTACAACAATGCTACAAGATTTAAAGGACTTGTTTGTATATGAAAACAAAAAACCAAAAGGATATAACAGAGTACGTTCCAGAAAGAGTTAATTTTACACAAATCATAAAAACAAGAGGTTGGAGCACAAGAAAACAACATCAATCTCATTTTACTTATGACAAAAATAGTAAAGCAAAGTGTTACATTTTCCAGAAAAAATACTATTTCATGTATGACTCATCAATTAATTTTAACCTTCCCTGTGCTAATATCCTGGACAGAAGATAAAGAAAATATCCATGCTTTGAGTGGACAGATTGACAACCTCCGTCTCTCTTCAATGAGCCATAAATCCTCTTCACTCGTCACTTTGCAATGTAAAATTATAGTGCAACCCATATCTTCCACTTCCCTCTCCTCATGCCTTCAAGCCTTTTGAGCTAAAGCTGCTATGACACATTTGAAAGCCTTGAAAAGTCATTAATATGTACCTAAATATAATTAGTTACATTACTTTTATAAAGTAATTAAATAGTGACGCATCTGTTAAATTTCAAACAAGTACAGCCATTTCAAATGAATTAGAATAGACCCTAAAAGTGTTTTTTTATTATTATTTCAGTAATTCAGGTAACTAAGTGAAAGTCATTAAATAAATCAATTTCAGACAGATATTTTCTACCCTTCGTTTTTGTTAATTATGTTAACTTTATGTGCACATCTAATGGATACACAACATTTAAGGTTGTACTATTAGATAGGTTAGAATGTAATAGTGTCAGGAATAGAAATAGATACAAATAGAAAGTGACACCTAATTTTGTTTATTTGGTACATTTTAAAACCCAGTATCTGGAATTAAAGTCTATGAAAACTTAACAGAATTAAAATTTAAAAAGCACCAGTTTGTTAACATTATTATTAGTTATTAGCTGCTAACATTGGACATTTGAGCAGGGATGTCATTTGATGAAAACACTGCGCTCTTTATGAGGTTTCATCCTGCTGACTCCCAAAAATGTATCTCAAAGGTTTCCTTTGGGACAGATATGAATGGAGAGACAGTAGATGTGTTGCAAGCATATGTGCAAAGATTTGAAAAATGTCTGCTTCAAGGTCTTCTGGACAGGATATTGCTTTTGATCAACCTCGGGTGCTACATGCACACAGCCATCCATTTTCAAGCCGGGTGTCCAAGTAAGCAATACTTTACACAAGATACCCACGTTAACCCAGGCATATTTTATTTCTGAAACTTCTTCCACACTCCCTTGTGAAAACACATTGTGGTTCTTTATAGCCCCTCAAGCACAGACTTTTCTGTTCTGAGGCTTACTTAATATTTCTTTTGCACTCAAACAATCCCTCTTGATTGCTTTTATGTTTTTTTTTTTGTTTGTTTTTTGTGCCTTGGGTTAGTGCAATATACGTGATTACATTTTGAAAGAGCAAATACAACATCAAAAACACTAAGGATGAAAATTATAACCACATAAAAAACAAGGAACTACCTATTAGTTAAACAAAATTATTTATTAATAAATGATTAGTAAATAAAAAAATATTAACCTATTAAGTTGTTTAAAAAAAATATTTGAAAATGAAGTTTTTTCATAATTACACAACACCTGCAAGTCAAGTGTTGTGTAAAGCACTGCTTATGTTTCTTTTAACTGATTGGATGTGCACATAAAGTATCACCAATTTGTTTAGTTAATAAATTGGACAAAGCTGAGGATGCAAATAGTTAGTTGAAAGACCTTTAAAGTGAAATCATGTAGAAGACCTAACAGGTAGGACATTTTCTGTGGTGCAGCCTTGTCAAATATCACAAGAAGGGCTGTTGGAGTTAAAACAGGTGCTGTGATTCATGATTAAGTTGTTGTAAAATACATAAAGATGCAGGCCCAGGTTGTGTTGTAAACGAAAGAAAGCTTTTACCCAAGGCAGACACCGCTTTAAAAATCCTTTCTCAGCATTATCGATTCATGCTTGGCCTGGTGAACTGAATTACATTCAATCGAATTTAATTCCCCAGCATTTTTCCTCTGCATGTGGCTGCTATTCATGTATAGCCGGGAACGACAGGTTACAATGGCAAAAGGTATGCCATGCATTTGGTAATTTTATAGATCCACCATTGATGAGGACAAAATGCTTTAACAGTTTAATTCAACCTCTATATCCTTATACTGGAGAAGCAGCCTCTAAAGTTAGCAGAACATGATTTCAAACATTAACGTTCATGGCTTTTATTAATTATCAGAAATGGTTATCTTGGTAACTTGATATTTACAATTACTCATTCCTAGATAAACAGAGACCTCACAGGCAAACACTCCCCAAACTGCATGCATCAAAGATTAAACAAAGCTCCAATTGGTAAATGCAGAGTTAAGACTGCTTTAAATTGTGTACCTGCACTGCAAGATAGAGCAATGGCTGCAGCATTGGCTTCTTGAGAGCTGAAAATGTATGGCAAAGCCAGTGGCTTCTAACAGGACAGTAGGTTCATTAATGATTATCTTCAGCAGGTGCCTCACATTCTATCCTTTGACCTTTTCCACTGAAGAAAATAGTCAATGGACTGCAACAGAGCCCAGTCAGATGTCCTTCCTCCTCCCCTCCTGCTTAAACCCCCATAACTGTATTAGACCAAACAAACTGATATACTACACTTGAAAATTAAGATTTGAGGCTTTTTGAGTCAAACAATTACATTGTTGGAGAAAAGAAACAGTTTAGAAATAGTATAATTTTAACTCCTGAAATGTTTCTTTTAATTTTCTTCATCCTTGGCTGCCATTTCTGTAAATTTCTTTACACTTAAAATAGTTGTAAATAATGCAAATTTTTTTCAATCCTAAGATAAAAAATAAAAACAATGTCAGGGAGAAAATGTAAGAAATGATTATTCATCTTGACTAGGACTCATGAAATGCTTTTATCAGAAACTCTTTTGAATTGAATCCTTCAGTATCGCAAAAAAAAAAAAAAAAAGGACTGTAATAATCTTTCAGTTTTTAGCACCTCTCACAGTCAATCTATTCACTCAGCATCTACATCCTTTGAAAGCAAAATCAATTAATGGTTTAACAGTGCCTTATTAGCATCATACTTAAGTGAAAAATTAGACGTCATCTAACCTCTCTGTTCTCTACTAGCAGGAGCAGCATTTTTTTATTATTACCGTTTCATGCACCCCCTGGTTAATAAAAGACTTCATGGTGGGCACTAGCCCGGCTGTTTCAGTCTTTGTTCCTGTTTGAAGATCATGACAGGCTATATAGCCTCAATCCTCCTTCTGGGAAAGCAGCAGGACATTTCACAGAAAAATGCGGTTTAAATGTCTGTATTTGTTTGGCTCTGGATTGAATAATGAAACTGTAATTCTTAAAATTCATTTTGAGCTTTGGTTTATTATGAGAATAATATTATGTGTCATATTTGAGTAAACATTAAACAAGTAAATTCATTAATTGAAAATGAAATAATTTTTTAATTAAAAAAAAATACATTTTTTTAAAATGATGGCTAAGATTTACAAATGTTTTTAGGAATTATGAGCCTATTAAAGTTATTTAAGAATTTTGTTTCAAGGGGTAAGTTTATCAAGCTTAAATGTAAAATAAAATCCTTTCCGTGGAACAAACTTAAGTTTTTAATGGTCCTTATTTTGTTAGTGAGACTAACTGAGACTCAAACAGGAAACACTGAGGCCGCATTGTTTGCCACACCAGCCTCAGTGGAAGACTCAATTCTCTGCACAAACATGCTATTTTAAACATTTTTTTAAATAATCAAATGTTCACATTTTTAAGTATATTTCATAATAAGGTTGTTAAATCATTAGGATTCAGAAAAAAACGAATGTATGCTAATGTTTTCAGACTGCTGAAACAGCCAGTGGCTTAAATATGATTGATAAATTTCCTCTGTGAAGGCAACATAGCCCCACAGTGGCAAATATGGAAATAAGTGGAAAGGAAAACACAAATGTAAATTGGTGAAACCAGTAAGTGTAGCTTTAGATAAAACCCAAAGCGCCTGCAATTGCAAGTGACTCCGTGCACTGAATGCTGAGTACAACTATCCTCTTGTAAACAAAGCTTCTGTTATTTAGCTTCAGTTGGCTTAATTAGAATGAATGAGGAGGGGGGGCTTGTGCAAAAAGGATTTATTTATTTTTTTGTCGCTGGAGGAAGACAGGACTTGGCCACAATGGATGCAAAGCTGGATAGCGTGATAAAGTTACTAGCGGGTGGCGTGGATCAATTGGACATTGACAAACACAACCACCAGCCAAAAGAACAGCCATAATGAATTTAGCTGAAAAAATACATGTTAATGTCCACTCAAATTAAATTATTACGATTATGCTCCATATTTCCTCCATGCACGAAAAATGGAGTGTGTTTACAGTCCTCCAAGCAAATACAACATGTCTCTTAGTGTGTGTTTGTGAAGGTCATTTTGTGTTTGTTCCTCCAATATTATTTTTAGAATTAGATCCAGAGAAAGGTCTTCACCATATTTTTACCTAACTTGGGAGAAAACAAACTGTTTGAAATAAAGGTATAGTCAGTATTTTGCACTTTTTTAAACAATTTTGTTAGTTACCATACAAAGTTTGAAAAACTTCAAACTGGCCCTAATATCACACAAACCTGACATTTTAGCCATAATCAATTACTTTTTTTATAAGTTTTCATAGGTAACTATCATTATTAACCATGTCTAAGAGTTAATGCCGAGCTTAAGCATTTAAAAGTGCCAAAAACTAGCGTTTATATATCCTTGATACCAAATTAAATCAATCACTGTGGTGACAGACTAATAGATTAAAAGGAATTGTACAAAATGTTGATTTCTAAGTTGGCAAAGTACTTAATTAAACAATACTTTCTCAATATGCTGTATCTTCACTTCTGTTTTCATCGTAAACTGCTTGTTTCAACACATACCAGCTGTTACATTCAGCCTTAAACCAGACTTAAATGGTTATAAATATTTGGGCCTCATCACCAACTGTGAAGACAATCCTCTTAAGAGGTAAACTGTTTTTGGCTGATTATCAAGTGGTTCCCGGCTTTGGTGTGTTTAATCAAATTAACTAGTTTGTTTTTAATTTTCTTCAGGAATTACTTAGTTATTCATACCTAAACTAAATCTATTGTGGTACAACATCAGCCATCAAGCATTTGACTTGATGTGAAGCTGATAGAGGCTTAGAGAAGATTTGATCATTCCACCCAATCAAACATTTGTCATGATGCTACCGAGATGTTTAGGGTTGTGCATGAATGAGTTCAAATGAATCCTGGACTTGGAAACATCCATCACTTCCATGTGTGCTCATTGACATGACATAGTATGGAAAAGCAGCCGTGTAAACAGAGAAGAAGTGGTAATCAACAATCCTGAGGGTCAAAATTGGAACTGGACCTCAATTAGGTTTGTGTCACTCTGCGTCTTGTCAGTCATAAAAAAAAAGAACGAGTATTTTTTCATTTAATGTTAGGTGCCTATAGGCTGAAAATGCACAACATATTAAACAAACAGTGATTTTGATATGTAGTTACCGTCCTTCATTAGTTAGATCCACAACTGGCAAAAAGAGAGTTTTCACTCTGATGTGTTAAAACATCAACAATTTTCCTATATTGACTTTATGTCACTATGACTTGGCCTTTTGTTTCAGTGGGGATGGCCTGTCAGGGTGATGGCAGTAGAACCACTGAGGATTTCTTGGACGGAAGACGGCAAATGAAAGGTCATGGTGAATAAAAGGCTTTTAATCCGAGTACCCCGTGTCATACGCTCTGGGAATATCAAAGTCACCCCATTACTTGTGAGGTCAGACCAGGGCAGCATCCTTGTTTGCCCACTCCTCTCTTCTGTGTTTGTGATGCCTAAATAGGCAAGGTTGGTGCGTCCTAGGAAAAGGTTAAAACCATCTTTAAATTTTTTTTATTTTTCGATGTAGCTGTGTGTGGGTGTATGAACCTTAAATACGGCAAGCAATTGGATTCCAAGTAGTGCAAAGAATGTATAAAAATAGAAACAAGATACACATTTTGTTATTCTTTGCCCAATTAAAACATCGGAACATTGTGCTATGCTAAAGTTTTCTTTCACCCTAGTTTTATTCACTATATTTTACAGCAATCATTTGCCAGAAATTGTTTTATACCTTTTATGGAGTTTTATACTTATTTGCTTTTATTTATTTAATTCCCATGATGATTTTTGTGGGTTAGAATTTTTGTGCTGTCTACATTGAAAACTGAACATTCCACATTTACACAAAATGAAAAAAGCTAAATAGAAAGCTTTTTACAATTTTTAAGAAGATGTTACAAAATTAACGCTAACCCTTGAATAAGTCATCATGTTTATCTAAACAAGGCATCAAAGACAAACACAACAGGAATGGTGTGTTTGTCTTACAGTACCACTGAAGATAGATTACAGGCCTTTATTCTGGAAACTGCGACAGTCTAGGGGAAGGCTTGCCAGTCCATTAAGTATGAGGTGGAATCAACATTTCCAAAACAGTGCCCCAGAGCATCCATCATGTCACACATCTACAATGGTTCAGCTCTTGAGACACTGTGATCCAAACATAACGCTTCGAACCACACAGAAAAATAAAACAATGGGAAAGAAGAGTTATGAGTGGTATTTTTATGTGCCAAATGTCAAATGCTAAGATGACTGATTTTATATTACATCTTTCACTGGTCATATTAAGGTGCATGCAAATAATGTTAACTAGGATGTATTAGTCAATTTTTTATCCTCAATATGTATGTAACCAATTGGTCAAAAAAAGCAACTGTATCCTAACAAGGAATCTTCCCATGGAGTTCTCAAATATCGGCCACTGGAACGCAAAAATCTTTGGTAAAGTACAATGTTTCAATTGGAAAATGTTTTCTGTTTTTTTGTTGTTTTTTTTTCACTGCTCACGCTCACAGTAATCCCTTTTACAACTGTTCTCAAGAAATAACAACCTTCCCTCTAACTACAATAACTCATTTTAATATCATCATCAAGCAGCTGTGGTATCCTTAATTTGATATTCTGTGCAAAGAGTTAAAAAAAGTGGAACATGGAGAGCAAAACCTGAACACATAAATTCTGCCAATGGCTTTTGCTTTGTTGGGCTCAAATGCAGGCAGAGAAGAGAAGTTAAATGGTTTAATGATGAAAAACTAAGGACTTAAAAGATATGTGAACAGAATATGGCACCTGAGTGAGAGGGATAAAAATTGCGTAAAAAGAAAAAAAAAAAAGCAACAGGGAAGTTATGTACTTAGAATAAACCAGAAAATAAACAATAAATCACAACCGGCACGAGATTAAGCAACAAAAATTAACAATAAAGTAAAGTACTAAAAAGACATTACTTAATAAAATGAAAGCAAAAAAGTGTAATACAAAATCTAAAAAATACACAAGTGAAAATAAATGAAAATTACAAACTAAATACCATGGCTTATAACATAGCTGGGCCCTGTGTGGTGTTTGTTTCAGGGTG
>JAVLVB010000002.1:10611966-10637859 GCA_032876305.1 Orestias chungarensis
GCCTCCCCAGCACCACAGACATTTACACCTCCAGATGCAGGAAGAGGGCCTCCGGCATCATGAAGGACCCCACACACCCAGCACACTCACTTTTTGTCCCGCTCCCCTCAGGCAGGAGGCTGCGGAGCATCAAGTGTAAAACCACCAGACTGAGAAACAGCTTCATTCCTGAAGCTGTGAGACTCTCAAACACACTCAAGGACAATTAGAAATGAAAAACACTTTCTCATTTAACCAGCACTGTTCACTTTAATATCACACTTTAAAATGTCACATTAAAATGTCACTTAATATGTCACTTGCACTCCGAATTTTCATTGCTGCTATGTCCGAAGTCCCATATTGTAGATTCTGTGTCCATATTGTAGATTCTGTGTAGTTAAATCCTATTTCTCGTATAGTTCTTTATATTTTATTATATTATTTCCACTCCAAATTTTCATTGCTGCTATGTCCGAAGTCCCATATTGTAGATTCTGTGTTCAAATCCTATTCTCGCATAGTTCTTATATTTTATTATATTATTTAAAATTGCTATCAGGGTGTAAACTGGACTGGGGGATTAGAATTTCGTCCCACCTCATGTACCACATGTGATGTGATGACTAATAAAATTCCTTGATTCCTTGATTCCTTGAAAAGCACTCAGCTTTGTTCTTTGAACTCATCTAACCAACTTAGCCATTATTAAGGGTTAATCAAGAAAAATACTCCCTTATACATCAGTATTAGAAGGTAGATGTGCGTGCAATGGGATGAAAAACATAATAATGTGGGGATTGGCATCAGGCAGAGCACCAAACCAGTAGACAAACAAAACTCAATATCTTTAAAGTTTTTTGCAACAAGCAAGCTGGCTGACCATAGAGAAAGAATCCACAACAGCATCTTCTGTGTAACTATAAGAAAAAAACATTATAGGACACTGAAATCAAAGATGTATTACACTTTGTGTAGGTTATGTAATTTTGTTGTGCAGTAATGCATCATTAAATTAAAGAAACAAAAAAACAGAGCAGCAAATAGTACTGCCAATACCCTACACATGTGGACAACTATACATTCAATGCGCAAGACTTCTTTAGAAAATTATGTTAACTTTGTAAAGGTCAAGAATTTTCCTAAAAGTTAGCATATATAGTTGGTGGCTTGTATGTGAACTAAAAGGGCACCTTCCTAAACATCTTGGGAAATAAAGAATCTCATCAAGCTGCACAAGACAGAACAATTTCCAGTCTAGCCATTGTATTTACCAAATCAATATACTTAACAGTCGGGTCTCTGATCTCCCACATGAGAATTTAAATTTAACCTAAATCAAGAACAGCTTGAATGTGCATCAGTAGACGTTGTTTAAAATATCTACTAATTTCATGTTACATTGAAAACACTTTTTTAAATCCTGGTGTCATGGTTTTGATTAAGCTTCTGACATACATTCAAGAAACTCCCAGGAGAAACAGTATCACTAAAACCTGGTTCATTTAGAAGGCTAGAATTATATTGCAAAGGTTGATTATCCAGGAGTAATGACAACAAGTGTCTCTACAATATAGATAGCTGTTAGTGATCTGACAGTAGAGAAGTGAATGGTGCCTTACTCAGTGGTCTTATAATAATATTAATAATAATGTATACTTTATTTATCCCGTAGGAAATTGTTTTTGGTGTAAATCACACCGAGGCAGTCATTTTGCAGGCGCCAGGTAGGCAGTAGTGCAAAGGGTCTTGCTTAGGGACCCACACTGGATGCTGTGATGTATTTTTGCCCTGGGCTGGATTCAAACCCAAGACCTTCAGATTGTAAGTCTGGTGAAATTCCAATTGAGCTATCCAGCCTGGCATGGGTGATGAAGAACTGCAAGGTAGGTGAGAGTTTAATACAGCAATGTTGGCATAAATGTATGGCTGGAGATCTTTCTTGAGTGGTTGTGCTTAGAAGGACTGCAGAAAGCGGAATCTTGAGTGGTGTAGGGAGGCAGAAAGGCAGTATACTGGGAGATGGAGATGATGATGGAGGAGCTTGACAGTTGAAAGTCAATGACAATAGTCCCAGAGGTACCATAGACATGAGATTCAGCAAAGCATGAGGACCCTTTAGAGAAAAACGGAGGTTAATTAGATATAAGAATTAGGAAAATCACAGGTACAACAATGGTCAAGATTCAGGTAGCTGAACACCTGCAGAAAAAGGGCCCTGCAGCAGTTCTCCTTGGCTTTAGCTTGCTGGATTGATTTAAGAATTGTAACAGATGCACAGTTTCCTGCACCTGATACTATTTCTGATTGTGAAATCATAATGAGTTAATTAAAAACGAATTTTACATTTTGAATGTTACTTTCAACAATGGATTAAAATCATTTGACGTATGTTCCAATCCAATCAGATTTAGGTTCAAGAGGGAATTGGAGCCTATCACAAAACCATCTGGCCTTTTTGACAGACTTTGGAGACCTGGAAAAAGTGCTGCCACTTTATAATTTTTTTTTAATTTTTCTTACTCTTAAATGTTTTAGAATATTGAAAAAATTATAAATGCAATTTAGACACTGTAGTGGGAGCCACAAACACTCTGTTCATAAGCAATTATAGAAGATTTCTGATTCGGAAAACAGCTCCAAACTTCTCAACAGTGATATTAAGCACTCAATGTTAGTCATCGTAAACTTTTGCGTTCAGGTGGCACAATTAATTTACATTAAGGGTATAGATTTACTTCTATTGAAGAATTTAAACATTGCTTTTGAAATGTACTTAATTATTTTATTTTCATTCAGTGCTGAAACGACTGTGATTATCTTAAAAAAAAAAACTACAACCAGATAAGCAGTATAATTCAGAGTAGTTAATTCCACTATTTAAATCCATTAGAACTTTGTTGGGACAGGGACACACACAGAAACATCCAGCAATACACCCCCTGGAGGCCTGAAAACTACACAGCACAGCCCTACATAAATCACCAGTACACCATGGATTCAAGCCAATACATGCTAAGTACAGGCAAAATGTAAATGGTATCAGTTTCTTACACCGGGATCTTCCAGCTAGTCAGATAGACACATAGTTAAATCTTCAGTTTATTAGAAATCAAATAACACCCAGAGTTATCCATTCACTGGTTGGTTCATGTCTAGAATTATTTACATTTAACCAAGAAATTTGTTTCTGAAGGGAAATGATACATAATAATTATCTATCAAAATACTATTCATCTGAGCCCACTCAATGTTCAATGAAAGAATCATAAATACCATTTCAGTGATCTAATTATTTCAATCATTACTAAAAAAGGTTTTTGCATTTTCCAACTCATATTTTGACTATTTCATCTAGGTTATCCGATGTTGAAAGGCATGCTTACCTGTCAAAAGAAGTGTATTGGTCAAACGAAAAGATTACTTTGAACCTACATCTGCCTTGCTTATGAATAATATTTGGCTTACTGTATAAATATGTTTTCTTGAACTGGCACACTAAATAATTATTTGCTGATAGAGAGAAAGGGAATTGCAGTAAGAAGGCCAACAGGAAGGAAAAATAACAACATTGTGCTCTCTCCCTTCTGATGTGTTACAGGCTAACATTATCTTCAGAGGTGACTGCATTTTCAAGGAATGGGATTTGCTTGGGCCACACTGCACTGCCAATAAGTTAGAGGATTACCAAGGACCAGGCTGTGGAAAGTCAGTGAGGTGTGGGTAAGTATGTTGATACTTGCGAAAATGTGAATGTCTGTGTGGGGGGTGAAGGATGAGGATAGGGGCAGAGCCTGTGCACAGCCTTGAGGAGTGTAAACAACCTTGTGTGCTGCACAGCACCTCAGGGCGTGAAAGTCTGAGTGAGAGAGTGCTTACTGCGGGTAGCTTCACATGTAGTTTCCTGAATTCAACATGCCTCCGAGGCTTTATCAGCTTTATGTCAGACCGGGGTTACAGATTTGTTAATCAGATTTTTCTTTTTTTTTTTATTAATTAAAAACACATACAGAATAGTAATATCTAAGTATGTGATATCCATGTTGGATCAACAAGTTTTTACCCATACGTCCTTCATTACTTTAACAACAAAATTCAGTACTGCTCTATTAATAATAGATCCGGAACAGCTCATTGTCCTGTTCTATTGTAAGTAACACTGTCCTTTTTTTTATTTTTTATACACAATACTACTTTAAACAATGCACCCTCTGGTGGTAGCCTCCAGAACTTCTTTGACATTGTAATAATAGAGAAGGGACATTTGTGGGCTACCATAAATTTCCTTGCTGCTGTTCATAGGGCAACACTGCAAGATAAATAATATACCTTTAAAATGTTTATTGCATCTGCGCACATGTATTTTATTTTTTTAAAGAATCACACAGGCTATAGTGAAAATGTTTGCCTGTTGGCAACATTTTGTCAATAAAATTAGCTTTCAATTTAGGGACCAAAAATAAAGGTGCATTCTCAAAAGCATAATAACTTCTTTCTTCCAGAAGTGTGACAGTGCTACAACTATCTGTTTAAACAAACATATGGACATACAAACAAGAAGGGAATGACCAGCAAACATGCTTTTCAGGAATAATTTTGCGTGAGATGAATATATTTGGGGGCAAAATGTGAGCATCAACAGCTCCACAAAACCCCTTTGGATGTACAGGCTGAGTGATTATACTCAGGAAAACGAGCTCTACATGGGATTTGGGCTGAAAAGCTACTCAGAGTGGAAGAACCTGATAATGAAAAAGCAACATAGAAAAGATTACAGTTTACAAACACGCACTTGGACAAAAACTTAAAATCTTTGCAGATATGCTCCGCACGCTGATTGAATAAAAATTAATATTTGGCCAACGGCCATTACTATATTTGGCAGAGAAATCGCCATTCTTTTGAATGTCATGTGAAGTCTAGTAGCAGGGGCAACATGTTGTGGGAGGGTTTCACATAACAGATGACATAACTAAGAAGGAATATTAAATGAAAATATTTAATTACCATTGAAAACCATGTGCCAGAAAGTTGTGGCCCTGTGGGGGCCAAAAGGTTAAATAGTGGCCCGGCCAAATTATTTACAAAGTCATTGTTTCAGGGGCCATCACAAAAACACTGATTGTTGTCTCATAGAAAATTGGTCTGAAAGAGATGTTGAAAACATGTGTTCGAGTAAAATGGCTTATACATCTGAATCAACAAAATCAGTTGGAATGGATTGGAATGGATTTCTTGCAACCTATTGTAAGAACCTAGAAAGGTCTATGAAAGTTACTGCATATAGTTAAAAGGGAATGCTGCAAAATATAAGAACGTGTGTAAATAAAAGAACAAGATTCATTCTGATTTTCTGATCTATCAAATATAGATGACTTTGTTAATATTAATTAACATAAAAAAGGAAAAAGAAAAATCTTATTTTTTATCAGACATTGATAATATATTTGTCATTGTTTGTAAATGTTTTATTCTATCTGTCCTCATACTGCGGCAATGTGTTCTAAAACTAGTTAGTACTTACACTTTGGTAAAGGTAGAGTTGACTCTAATTACCAACAAAACGTTTTTACTTTTTGGAGTTGCTTTAACGAAATGTGGTATATGGGTTATCTTTTGGCTTACTGTGAAACACAGAAGTCATTCTTCCTCAACAAGAAAGCTGACAAGCTGTGAACTATTTCTTTTGGAAATATATTCATAGAGCTAGGAGCCTTGTACAACATTGACATTTGTTTCCTTATGTACATACAAACACAAAGACTTCATGAGGCCGTAACCACCTTGAGTTTACAAGAAAAGAGCTGTGATGGCTGGTTTTGCCCACAGGCTACTATTGAATCGTTTATGCATAGACTAAATAACACTGTCTTCATACAACATACTTTTGCAGACTCAAACAGATCTGTAGACTGCGATGCAAAATATTCAGCAGCTAGGCACAAACACAAACAATGTCTGCCTTTCTTGGCTGAGTGGTTCCATGATCCTATTTTTGGGAATGACACAATCTAAAAAAAGTTTGGGGGCTATATATATATATATATATATATATATATATATATATATATATATATATATATATATATATATTTATATATATATATGTATATATATAAAGATACATGGTACATAGACACCTGCACTCCACAGGACAATATTTTACAATTGGCAGTGTAAATCAATGTCAAATTTATATCCGTCCATTTTTGTAAATCAATGTCACATTTATATCCGTCCATTTTCTTCAAAAATTAAATAGTCCCTTTAATAAAATTTTAAAAAAATTCTTACAGTGATTATACAAAGTGAATGGTTTGCTATGGAATTTGTTGATGGACACTTGTGAGAAGCATTTCTTCTTAGGATGTACTCTTGCTACTTTGTTCATGAAACCAAGTAAACTGGCCTTTAGTAACTTTTGAAAAAGTAGTGAATGGAACAATATTTTTGAACCTCTTAAGAAATCAGAGCTAAGATATGTTGTATAATTTACTGTTTCTGTCTTTTCACTGACAATGGTTTAGAGGTTGTTGTATTGTCTATTTGGTTTTGCTGCTCTATCAATCCGCAAAATGGCCTTGTATAATGTTCATGATTGTACACTATATTAAGGGTGAAAAGGAAACATAAAAAAACAACAATGTCCCTCAAATATGTTTTATTGTGATGATTTTGAAAACAGGGTCTTTGGGAACAACAAAAAAATAATTATTATTGAAGTTTATTCTCAAAAAATCTAACCACTTAAAATTGTAAAAGGCTGCCTACGTGGGCTTAAAAACAACACTGCAGCATTATCAACAAGCTTATAAACTTACAGCCTGTCTAATTTCACTTTTGTGACAGGTTTCTTTAACCCGGGCAGATTTAAATTAATTTCCTATCATATCAAAATGTTTGTTGGCTTTGCAGATAAAGGCCGGACAGTATACTGATAGCAATGTCCTAACTGTTCGTACAGGATGTACTCGATGGTGAAACATCCTGTCTTAAAAATTCAGAACTCAAAACCCCACTATACTGTCTTGAGATAATACAATGAGCACAATACAAAGTCAAAATGTCATTTTGCACTGATTTACAATGTGTTTGGTTCAAAGAGGAATTTTGAGGACAAAGGTCGAACAGTGCGGAACTGACTCCATTGTGACCAATAGTTGATGTGACATGCCAAACGACTGGAAGAAGAAGTCAAACTTATTTGGTTTGAAAATAAAAAAAGTACATATTATGCATTGTTTGTAACATGTCCCAAGGAACAAATTAGGTTAGGGAATGTTTCAAAGAACGAGCATCATACAAGACTTACAAAAGCAAAAAAAAACAAAAAAAAACAACAACAACATATAAACATAACACACAAGTAACCTCTAACCATATTGCACAAATTCTCAACTGGCAATTTGTACTGGCCCTTTTCGCTCTCTTTCAAAAACATACATGTATAAAGAAGGGAAATATGCTACACGTATCCTAAAACCTGTAGTTGGTTTTGGAACATGATTGAGAATATAGCTGAACAAGAATAAATAAAATATTATATTTTCATAGAGCCAATAGTATGCATTTTTGACAAGAACTGTTTATTTTAACCACTAACTAATGTTAAAAATATACCCATTCAGTTTAGAAAAATGCAAAAATATATTTGTTTTATTTTATTGTTTTTAGAGTTAATCTGTCCATCAGTTTTAGAGACATAAATCATTTGGTACTGCAAATTAATAATCAATGTCTTTACTATAGAATATTATTCTGCTTCTTTTTATTCCCCTACAAAAGATGTTAACAAGGAGACCCTCTGACACTAAATTCATATAGTAAATGTAAATGTTGAAACTTGTCAAAAGGTAAAAGCCCGTTTAACAGGGTAGCATAATAGATCTAAAGTATAGACAGGTTAAGTATAACTGATATTAAAGATGTTTCAGTTTTCTAAGCAAACTTTCAGTTAATTGATACAAAAGGTTCCAATTATGTCCCATAGTCGTCTTTTTAAGGTAATATTGACAAAACAGACAGACAATTGAGGAATGGCTATATTCTAAACAAAGTTAACTGAATATAAGAAAAGGGGTATTGTAGGCATCCAATCTTGGTTTTCAAATCTGTACATCAAAAGTAAATCTATATGGCTACAGTTTAATGATTTTTTTTACAAGACTTGAATTTATCATATAAAGGTCTGTTCCACAGACATATAACGTGCACAGCAAGTTGGTAAGTAACGGTGAAGAACTGGTGTCACTAGTGAAAGTAATATAGTTTAAAGGACACTGTAATTTCACATGGACTCTATTTAGTAGGGTGGGATGAGGGGGGTACAGCTGTATGAGTGCCAAATATGTGACATGTAACAGTGTGATGCCAGGAAATCGATATGCAGTAATTAGATGAATCATTACAAACCCATTACTCAGCTCTGAATACAAGAACACATCTTGAAAAGTACTTAAGATAATGATGCATTCTCAGCTTATGTAAATAAAACTATGGTCCATGTTAAATGTCTTCTTTCATAATTATTTTGTTAGTTTTGTTAAGATATTATTATTTGTGGTACACCAAATCTAATTTGAAATTAGCACTATGGAAAAACAATATGATGACACTTATTTATCCACTGGATAACAAGAAAATGGCATCATAAGTTTATCTTGTGAACTACGAATGACCCACGGGGTCACTTTAGGGTTAAAATTAGGTTGCATGAAATTACAGTAATTAAAAAAGATAAAATAAAAACAATATCTTCACCAGAGAAATCTAGTTTTAGCTCTAGATTTCTACTTAGTAAGAGGTAGCTATAAAACCATGATCTTTGGACTCCAAATTAGTCAAACATCTTAAAAGTAAAAATTCCAATACCAATTTGGAAATGCCAATACACAGACCTTTAGCCCCCATGATGTTGTTGAAGAAGTTCTTTGGACTGACCTAACCCACAACAAGTCATATTTGTGTTTGTAAAATGTTCACAAAACATCTTTTCATGTGTTTTTCAAAGCCTGTCTTTGGATTGTTTGGTTGTCTCCTGGATAACTATTATTGTGAGTCCCATTACACAAGCACAATTCATTGGAAAGAATGCAGTGAATTTCCTGTTAGCTCTTGGGGGGGGATATAGTTTGTTTTTCCTGATGCTGGGAGCCAATTATTTTTTCTTTTTTTTTTTGGCCTCTGTAACATCCTGTCTGAGGAATTTGAATTTACAGAGAGATTGCAATGGAAAGCATTCAAAACTAATATTAAAACTTTGATTACTAATTATTCATCCTCAGTCACATCTAACTACAAACTTCCAAATCAAACACATTTTAGGTATGGTATGTAAAATACCAATAGCAGTGCTGTTTAAATGACATTTTAAACAGAACAGGGTACAGAGTAATCCTTGGTTTAAGGACTGATGCAACAAAAGGACAAAACCCATCAAGATGACATAGAAGGGATAGTGGCCCTGCTAGCATAACCCACGACAATCTTATGCCATGCTGCTGGTTGGTGTACTTTGTGTGCTTCCGATGCTAGCATTTGCACTGCTATTCTCTGAGGGTAATGTGTTGGAAGAAACGGGCTGCCGCTTTGCTCTTGAACAGGGACATCCTAAAAATAAAAACATAAGGAAGTGGATAAAAACCTGACCATAAGCAAAGCATAAGTAAATCATAATAAACTGTTACATTTCTCACCAGAAAAACCGGCTGCAGTTGATGTCATGTCAAGTACAGCTGGGTAACCTGAATCAAACACAATCATGTTAAGTCAAGGTGTTGATCTGGTTCTGCATACTCTTATAGAGTGGTATGTCATCAACATACATCTGGTTGGAAACATTGGAAAGCATGGTTATCTAAGTCAGGGAGAACATTTACATGTTAAGCAAAAGTGACCTTAAATCAAGCCTGGACATTATACAAATGTGATCTTTTTGCTGAGTTTTTAATTAGTAATTGACACAAACCAGAAGACGCATTTACCTGTTTTCATCTTGATAAACCATAGTGCTCCAATAAGTAACACTCCAATTAGGAACCCTCCAAAAGCAATACCAAGAACACCTGATAGGCCAAAATCAAAACATGGCTGGTCTGAAAAGAAAAGTAAACAGAAAAAATACAAGAAATGTTTAAGTAAACAACAGTAATTGAATGTCAGATCAGACTAATATTAATCACATAACATTTTTTAGCAAATGGGTTTTTAATAATGAGCCGCACAAAACTGCTTTAGTGTTTTATATGTCTATTTTGTTCAGTTTATTTACAGCACCAAGTCACAAAAAAGATAGTCTTGAGACAATTTACAAAACAATATCAGTCCAGCAAATATTTCAATTTATCTCCACCACATATTTCTAAAACTCATGTTATGTTTATCAGTGTTGTAGTGCTCGAGACCGGACTTGGTCTTGAGACCAGTCTCGAGACCACTTTTTGTAGGTCTTGGTCTTGTCTCGGAATCGACTACATTTTTACTCGGTCTTGTCTCGGTCTCGGACAAAGCGGACTCTGGATTTCATTTCAAGACCAGTCAAGACCACAACTACCTGTGCATTTTTAGATTTACTTGTTAATATCATTGCTGTGATTTTGCGTGAAATTTATTGAACACAGCTAATAACTTGAGTCTTGACTCATTTATCCTTTGAAATTGTTGTCACCGTTAACGGCTGTCACACGCCCCCCTTCACACTCCCCCCTTTTACACGCCCCCCACGAAAGTGCAGGTGGCAGTGAGAAGATGACAGCCAACTCGTCTGTCATAAAATTTGTTTACTTGAACCACAGGGAGTTTTTGTGCAAAACCACAGCCAAAAGAAAACACAGCGCAATATGTACGTTTTGCATAGCAACGCTAACTGGGACGACTGGGACCACGTCCAACTTTTCCCGACATTTGGAGAGGAAGCATAAGGATGTTGCAGTCTCTGATATTTCTAAGATGCAACCAAACTCTACTTTAAAGTCCATGTGTTTGTGGTCTTTCACAATGTCCACGTTGTGTTTATATGTTTGTGGTGTGAATGGACTTAAATGTTTCAGCACTTCAGTTCTAGTTTGGCATATGATGTCATCATTTTTGAAACTGCTTGCACATGATGGTAAATCATTCAGTACAGTGTTAAGTAAAGAAGATTAAGTTTTCAGCTCCTTAATGTTTGTATTTGTTTGCTTATATAAAACAAACAAAAATTCCCACACATGAAATTTATCCCAGCAGTGCCTTCCGATTATTTTATCAAGACATTTCATTATACATAGATACATATGATATAGGTCAACAAAAGAGAAGGGGTTGTAGGGTGCCTATGGTCTGCATGTCCCACATTTTATCATAAGTGCGTCATGCAGTGTGGGACACTGGTCTGGTCTTGACTCGGTCTCGCCCTGCCTCGGTCTTTGTCTTGTCTCGGTCTCGACCCCTCAAAGTCTTGGTCTTGATACACTGCGGTCTTGGTCTTGTCTCGTTCTCGGTTTAGGTGGTCTTGACTACAACACTGATGTCTATATACTGTCTATATTTATAGCGGAATCCATTTTTGTACAAATTAAATGTGAATGTTACGTTGGTCTAAGTATAAAGAAATGCACAAGATTGTGTCAAACCTCAAGTGTTGTGTTAGGCATTTGTTGAATTTTTAAAATCATTTCATTTTGTATTGTGTATTGACACTGACATTGTTAGGGGTGAAATTCAGAGAGAGCAGCTGTGATATGATCAGGGGCTTTACCTTTCCGTGACATTCATATCAAGTTTCAATTTTTTATGTGAAGGATCTAAAGATCAGTGATGAATCAATGCTGTATAAGTGCGTCCAAGCGGTCAGATAATATTTGCCATTATAAATCAAAATGTATCTCTGGTTCTGTTAGTTTAAGAATCCACAATGCCTTGGTGAGTAAAATGCTTCCTTACTGTTGCCACAGATCATTGGCAGTATTGGCACAGGCCATTGCTTTAGTAGACACATTAGATTTTGGTTTATTGTATATGCCCTATGCAATTTGACATAAAAAAGCATCATAACTTTTTTAAGAAAGTGATCAAATTTTTAGTTTTTTACCATACCTTCTAATACCACTAAAACATGAAGCAGATACATAAGGTGTGTTTTTTGTCTGATGTAAAAATGTTCTATTACTTTATAGTATTTTAAAAATGCACTTTCATCCATTGATTCTGATTTTGGAAATAAATACAATATATATCATGGTTTACTTATACATTTGGACAATAGTAAAATTAGTTACTTCTAAATTAAAGTAAAATTTGTATTACAGATGCTACTTGTGTATTAATACAACACGGAAGCGGGAATACCACTGTAAAATTGAATGAGTTGTGATTTTTGTTTATACACATAGAAAACTTTTTCTCGTATTTTTCTTCCAAGAAAACCATATGTAAAATGATGATCAAGAGATTTTGAATTTGGATCCCTAACAAGTTTCATCCCTAAGTATGCAGTAACTTTTCTCTCTTATCCCTTGTTTTAGGACCAGAGAGCAACATATGCTATTTAGTTTTGGTTCGGTTAGTAATCAAACAAGCAGAAAGGCAAACTAGTGATGACCTCAAGCACAACAGGGTTATTCAGAATAAACGCAACAATTTTTTTATGACGAAGATAGTCTAAAGCAATAGGTGATGGGAATGAATCTGCTGAATATACAGCATTCTAGGCTCTGCATTAATTAATTAGGCTATGAATCATCCCACTATGATGCATGTACAAAATTTGGAGAGCAGTTTTCTGTGCAGCAAACAATGGGTAACAATGACTAACTGAATATGTTTATTCAGTTACTAAAAGTCAGTGTTTTCATTAATGTTGTGTTTAAAATTAGAATTATTATTTTTTATAAAAAACAAGGGGAGCAATGTTCAATTTTAGACATCTATGACATGATACAACACCTTGGAGACTTTTTTCCTTTCAAACTATTCCATTAAATCATGAAAAATTTCACACAAAAACTGAATCTTTCTCTTTCGTATAAAACTACAACCGTATCCACCTGACAATACTTACTACCAATTTTGCTGGCTAGTAAATTAAACAGTTAAATATATGTCTGTTGGCAGTTTTATATCGCCATCCACCAAAGGTAGATTACCTTTATGAAGTTATTGTGGTCATTGCAGTTAAACTTTTAAAAGGAATTTAGAAATAATTGGCTTTTGATGAGTTTTTAATTAGAATTTAGTCCCAGCATATTAGAGAGTATAAACCTAATTTAGCAAGCTGGCAGTAATCTCCACCAAAGCAGGTACACTATATTGGTTCTGTAATGTATAACAACTGAAACAGTGTGCAAACAAATCCTTTTTTCACTCTAGTTGGCTTGCTGCTTGTAAAGATCATTTCCAAAGCAACCAGAAAAGTTCTATGAAACTAATCATCACCTGCACATGAGTTTCTCTCACCTGTGTCTGCCGCCTCCTGTTTACTGCTGGAACACGCTAAGTTTAGTTTTGCAATAGGATTCATAACACAGCTCAACTTTTATAGACTTAAGGGAGGTACACAGAGGACAAAAATGTTTTATTACAAAAACAACACTACCTAACACATAAGGGGAATTTAAACCCACTAGTGTTGAATAAAAGATTGAGTGAACAGATGGAAGAATTTGTTTCCATTAGCAGATTTTTTATCAACAATATTTACACTATAAAGCCATTAACAATATGTTCCCCATTATCTTTCTAAAATGTGTTTATCAATCTTAAAGAACAAACCGGCTTTTATGCAAATAAAATAGGTAAGCCAACCATAAATTATTGGCACAGAAATAGTGGCATCTGCTGGCTTTTACTGCTAACTGCAGTCAAACCTCACTTGTTAATGAAGCTACAAAGGAATATTTGTTAACCCCTGAATTGGGAAGAAACATCACAGAATCTTGAGAAGGCCTTCATCAAAGACTTGTTTCCTCCAATCATTGGCTAAGCTAGTTTGTGTATGTGAGTCTTTGACAGCAAAGCTGAATAAACACGAGCAGGAAACAAAAGCTTTAGGGCAGGTGAGGAGAAATACAGAGACACCAGACCTGCACCATGACACCCTGCCCCTAATATGAACATTTTAAAACAGGAAAGAATGTTGTTGAATTGAGCAGTCACTCCTGCCTGATAATGACCCACAAAACAATGGTGCCTGCTAGTCATGCTTATTTATGGTATTTGTTCTGCCATTGTCATAATAAACTGCACCTCTTAAAAAAAGGCTCTTCAAATTTACAAAGTTTAAAAAACAATTTTTTTACACAACTCTGACACCTTTAGAGAGAAATGAGAGTTTGCTGATTTGCTGAAAGAGGTCTAGAGCAAACTGGCTAAGTTTGTGATGTGAATGGTGGGAGGTGTGCTTTACATTTACAAGATACTGTAATTACCAGGTTCTTTCTGAAATATGGTCTTGTCTGAAAGTACAGCTTCTGTTTTTACATTTAACAAGGTATATAAAGTGTGTAAATCGGGCTAATGACTGAAGGAACTTGTAATCTCACAAACTAATTAAGAAAACATATTCAAGGATTTGCTTGTGAACATCATGAACAATAAAAAAAAAAAAACTAAGAATAGTAAAAAAAAAAAAAAAGGATTGACTATTTTATTTGGAATGTTATTTGTGAGTGAGTTATGTTACTAATGAACTGAAGTTATATTTTACTGAACATCTACAACGTTATAAAAATGGGATTGATTTTATACTTTTTTTGAAAGCCTGATCTAGAATTTTGTATCTGCTGAGTCCAATATTTCATGCTATACTTTGGCTTAATTTTTATTCAGTTGCTTTCCTTCCAAATTGTGTTTAAAAAAAAAAACCTCATTCTTTGATTCAACCATGTTGATCAGTCTTTGAATAGCTCAAAGCTCATCAGTATGTTTGGACAGCAGCGTTGTCAGACTTTTTGGAAACACAAAGGATTATGCCCCCCACCACCATTGTTTCCCCTAGGGGATGTTACGTGTGACTTTGGCCACAAGGTCAGCCTGCAGACCTTCCTAAAGGACGAGGCTCTGCCCTTCAACTGCTCACTGGCTTTATTCAATATCCTGTGTTCGCTGCTATGATAACCACCCAGTCATGATTCATTGTGTGCTGTAAGCAATTATAGGAATGAGAATTACAGCAGATAGTGCTAATTAATTATTAACTGACTTACTAGCAGTTTAGTCCTGATGGTGTGAAAGGTAATTTAAATGTTTGTTGTTTTTTTATGTTGACAAGTTTGTTCTTTGAGATTTAACTATGTTTTTATTTATTTATTAAAATGTAGAAAATAAAACTCAAGGTTATTATAAGACTTCACTCACCCTGTGGTCGGCATGACTGCATAACCTTCAGATCCCTCCTCATTTGTCCTCCAGCCGCACAGATCTGTGGGTGAAGATCAGTGAAGTTTAAAAGAATATTTGTTTATCAAAATTCCTTTAACAAAACTAATATATACTGTATATTGCACATGTTCCAAGAAGTATAATCAATTATATGAAAATTGACAAAAACAAACACTGAAGTGATTCAGTCTCAATAGAAGAATTTTATATAAAGGGCTTAAAGACACAACTTTTATTTTATTGTCCAAAACCTTCAAATATTACGAAAATTAATTTGCAAATTAGCTAAATATTTACTTCTGAGCAAATTGTTTAGTATGAATCTAGAAATTTACTTTGGAAACTAAATATTTAGACTAAACCAGTGACATTTTTAAATTAATTAATAATAGGAAGAAAATATGAAGAATTTCTTATAGGACTGGCTAAATAACCTAAATAATTGCTGTTAAGTTTGGATTTTGGAAACAGCACTCAATACACCAGTGGAAGGCAGTCTTAACAAGGAGTTCTTACAAAAGCAAATTTAATGAAAGAATTCAAAGGTTCAGTAAAAGGAATGAAATACTCATGCCTGACTTAAAGACAAAACTTGGATGTAATGAAAATACCTAAATACCATCCCAGTTTAAGAATAACTAGAAGAAAAAATATATTTAAATTAGAATGCATCATTTTCTGAAAGACGTAATATCACTTCAAAAGCCTTTCGTCATGCTGAGGACATTGTTTCCAGTATCAGCGACTTAGTTAGTATTTATTGATGATATGACAGAACCCAGAGGCCTCCTGGTGTGTGCCTAATGATTTATTGTCAGCCTGGATTCAGGCAAATGCAACACAAATGAATGGACAGTACTTAGGAAATTACCCTTGACAAACTTTAAAAGTACACCAGAGATGCTATGAAAGGTCAAAGCTCAACGTTTTGCAGTGACAACAATAATGGCCTGATCGCATTTCATTTGCAAAGTAAATAGTGCAAAGAACCCCAAACACAAAGCAGAATACTGAAATGGTAAAAGAAAAAGAAAAAAATGACAAACAAAATAAAAGAAGAATCAATTTCAAATGCAAGTATTTTCCTCAGAGTATAATAAAATTAACATTCATGTTTATGTTATTATTCTCATTAATATATTAAGGTAATCAAAAGTCTTCTATGTACCATAGACTATTCTGTTGTATTCTGTTGTACTCTGTTCTATTCTGTTCTATTCTGTTCTATTGTATTGTATTGTATTGTAAATACTTTAGATATAAACTACAGTTGAGAGTCTACATTTTAAAGCTATATTGTTGTTAAATATTTCATTTTAGAACTAAAAATATCTGTTGCTACTGTTTTGAAAGGGAATTTAATTAATCTATTACTAACTATTTTATTGTAGTTAAAAAAAGTGAAATACTCACCTCACTGTGACATAGTTTAACAGAGCATTGTAGATCCCACGTGGTAGATGTCTCCTCTTGCAGCTGATCTAAGGAGAAGCTGAGCCGAGCCCTGTTGTGACAGTCTATAGAACAGGCCTCTAAAATAAAAGGGAGCTCTTTCCTTACAGAGCACGAGGCCTTGGAGCACAAGACACAGCTATCCACCTTGAGGGTCAATACCATCCCCCCTAAAGTGTTGCCATATATCTAAAAGGAACAGAGAGGATATCAAATAAACTCCAAATAAAAAAAATAACATTCATATCTAAAATAGAGGACTGAGCTTTATTTTATGCTGTTTATATAATTAATTTCTAAATCATGTTCTTAATGTATGATTGGTTGGTTATATCAAATAAATCATCTTCAGAAGGAGTCACCTTAATGCACAGTAGGGGAACCTTCCACATCCGGCTTTTTTAGGCACCAACCACAAAAGTGGTGCTGCAAATGCATGGCTTTTACAGAGCTTTTTAGGTAAACACTTCTACAAGGAACACTTTACTGATGACTACTGCAGAAACAATCAATAATACATTAATGCTAGCATATGATATCCAGTAACTAATGGTTTCAGCACAATTTCGCTGTCAAAAGAGATTTTGTGATCACTTTGTCAGCACCATTTTTAAGCAGTATTGGTGATGGTACTGTAATGTAATGATAAGTAATTAATATTCAGCAATAACCTAAGTATCAGTTTAACTTACTCCCTATTAGCATCAAGTAGCCACGTAATAAAAAGGCAGTTGCTTTTGAGTAAGAATACTAATGGATGTATATTTGAGTTCAGTGTGTTTTCTGTGCTGAGAATGATCAAGGAAACTCATGGCAGAATGTATTTAATTGTTTATGTGATTCAGTTTTCCCTGATAGATTGTTACTATAAAATTAAAATAACGTTTGCACCGATTAAAGGTTTGATGAACAAAGAAAAAGAGGGTAGTGATTTGTACTAAATAGGTTGAGTTTACATTGAAAAACTATTATTTTCATTTTTTGGAAATGTAAGATTCTGGAAATAAGGGAGTTATTTCTGACAGCAATGGCATTCATATTGCAATCAAAAGCAAGGCTTTGCAGCAATCTCTTAAAGTTCTCAACAGTTCATTTATTAAATGGTAAAATGTCTGAATTTGTATTTTATGGAATTGGTGGACTTAAAAGCATTCATACATGTGCAAAACTGCAGTAAAATCGTGTCCTCTGACCCCAAACCAACAGGTAAAACAGGTCTTGCCCAAGGACACAATGGAGTGGGGGTTCCAACCTAAATCCTGAACCACTGCCACCCACTGCCACCAACAGCGGCCATGTACAAAAATTAGAACACTCTATCAAATAAAGTCACATTATGAAGAAATGCATAGAAATTCTAACATAATTTTTTATTCATCTTCAGATTATAGATTTAAATGGTCCTAAGAAATAACTATTAACTTTCTTCTAATCAATCAAGAAAATAGTTTTCTCACCACGGAAAACTTTTGGTACACACCTTCCTATAAAAGCTTTTTTTACTCTTTTTTTGGTTGAAATGACTCCTGACAGTTCAATGTTTGAGTAGTTTTTTGCATGTAAAGCCTTTTACTAATCTTTCCACGTGATCCTAGTAAGATCAAGCTATGGGCCCAGTACTTTTAATTCCTTCATTCAAAGCTAGCCCTTTACTCCTATGTTTCTGGTCATAGTCATATTATAGGGAAACTTTATGCTTTGTTTTCATTTTGCTTAGCTGGACTCTCAAATAAATGGCATTTTTTCCAACCTCTTGCATTTTCTTGGATCATAAACACTTAACATTACTAAGGTCAGTGACGTCTGTAGTGCTTTAGAAATTATCTCATCCAGTTATCACCTGGATGAGTTGCCTATGCACTCTTAAACTCGATTTGGTGTGCTGGCTACACCTGCTTAATTTAACACATTGAGAGCTAAATTCTTCTTAAATAAAAAACAACAACAAGTGAGATCATTGAAAACTACTTGTTTAACAGGTTTGCAATACCTGCTGATATGCTTGTTGTATCATTGATGTGTGTGCGTATTTGTATTAGATAAAGGTTGTTAAAATATATATGAAAAAACGCATGGTCACTGGGTACCTGTGACTTTTAAACAATATTTGGAGTTGTCAGAAACTTTGTAAACTGTGAATGAAATATTACCTCAGCATAAATTCTCTTGTTAGTCTGCAATCTGGTTTCAGGGTCCAAAGGTAAGCGATAGTCTGGAGAGTTGTACAGCTGGATGGTCAGAGGCATATGATTCGGGGCATTAGTTGTTATGGGAATCATGCTTTTTTCCACAGATACTGCAGATACTGTAGGGGGACTCTCTAAAAACAAAACAAAAACATTTACAATGTCTTTCTACAGTTCAACTTTATACATCTATTTTCTGCAATGTTTTGACAGTTTATTTTTGCTGCGAAGTAAGAAAATTAAAAGTTATACCTGATGAATGGGCTGGTTTTTCAATCACCAGAAAAATAGTTGGTTCATTCAGTGTTATTTCACTGTAACTAGTGAAATGGCTGGCTTTAAAATATTCCAAACCCATTTTCTGCACATCCTCTGCCTTGTCACCGGTCAAAGTACCAGTATATTTTAATTGTTTAAATGTCCTTTTGAAATGATGTAGCTGGATGTCGTTGTTAGACTGTAAGAAAATAAGAAAGACAGTTTGATTGTTCAGTTTCAGACAGAACTTAGCATAAATTGTTTAAAAATGTACATTGATCTTTTTTTTGGGGTTGTTTTTTTTTTTTTTTTAAATAACATGTAAACATACACCAAGCTTCCAAGACTCTGCATTGAGGATCGTCCATGTGGCGCCCTGTGGGCCTCTCAGGAATACAGAAGTCCCCTGCTCTTTAATAAGCAGGGATACATTTCTGCCATATGAAAAAAATGAACATTTTTTTAATGTTTACCAAGAAACAAAAAGCATAAAATTGTGTTTCTTAAATATAATGTGGTTACCGAATAGCGGAATCCTCTGGGATGTTTATGATATGTATCTCTTCATGTCCCGCGTCTTTCTGATTTAGGGAGCAAGAATGAATCCCATCTGGTACTATTTCTGTCTTCAGAAAGTGCTTCTGTGAGATATCTTCATTTTCAAGTACACAATTGGAAGAACCTGATTTGGTTCCTACAAAACAAACAAACAAAAAAAACCTAAGCTTATCATTGAACATTGAATAAACTGACATTGCATGCATTTTAAATCTTAAAGAACATGTATAGGCAAAGTAGGGAGCAGATCAGTGGTCGCACAACTAACAAACCTATTTATTTTACTATTTCATAAGTGTTGCAGAGGTTACAGAAGGTATGATTTATTTAATATTTAAGTCTTAGTTACAATGTTGCATAATGAAAATGTTTCCGACAAGGTTGCTAATTTGATTAGTAATTTTTCCAACTTAGTAGGATAAAAAAAAGGATAAGACTTATTCCATTTTAAATACAGCAAAAAGAAAAGAGAGAACCCACAACAATTTCTGCAAAGCAAAACCAACTCTTTGGATCTGAGCCTCTTTTGAAAAATTGGTTGTTAAATGCTGAGAACAATGTACCGCTGACCCTGATGACAATAGCATGTCACGATATCCTTGATATTTACCTTTTACTCCTCTCTTCCAGTTCACTATTATTCACAATGTTTTTGGCAAAAGAGTATCTCCACCAATCACTGAGATAAAGGCAGGATGCACCCTCACCCAGTCAACAGTCCATCATAAAGACAGACAAGACAAATGTGCTTTTTCTTTTTTATACCATAGGATGAGGAAAAGGGAACTGGAATTCACCCAAACATGCACACATAAAACTTAGATCTGTGAAGAAATGCTCCAGATGGGAGTTGAGTCTTCACATCCCTCACTGCAAGCCAACAATGCTGAACAAAAACTAACTGCTGAGGATTTTATTTGGTGGTGGAAAACAAATTTTGAAAATCTACTCAATCAAGTTTTTTGGACCTTAATGATGGAGATAAACGTGGGGATCTTAGGGAAACCCGATGTTAGTGCTTTGGAATACATTATTGAAGTGGTTAACATGATATTTAAACATTTAAAATGATATAAAAGTTGCTAAAGACTGTGCTTTTTTTTACCCATGTTGTGACAGACCAGACTTGATGTTTTGTTAGTCCTTCAACAGGAGGATTTTATTTTGTACTAGTTTATTATCTTCAAACAAACAAAAAAAAGTTTTCTATGTGGTTTGTTCATGTCCTAAGTTCAAACATTTATATGTGTGTACTAGAATAACATATTTGTAAAACAGAGCATATTTAAACAAAACATTTCTCACCTGGTGCGTCTGTTAGTGTGATGTGTTTGAGATTCCTAACAGTAATGAATGACGTCACACCCCCAAATTTCTGCTCTGCCCACTTGATCAGCTCCGTGTTCTGACGGGGGAGTTCTTCTCTGTGGATTTTGTCCTGATGTTCGTTAGCATACAGAGTAGTTTTAACAGGATCTACCTGTAAAGGGGAGCAAATACATAGCAGTTAATGTCTTGTAATGTAAGTGCACAAAAACTGGTAGATCAGTGTTTTCTTCTCATCATGTTCCCCTGTCATTTTCCTTGGCCCGCTTTTCTTATCCTCCACCCAACTCTCCCTTTATTCTCTGAGTCAAGCTCTGAAAAAGAAATGTTTATTATTGTTAAGTGTCCACAAGCTTAGTTGCACAACCTCGTTGGAGCCAAGGTCCTTCCTTTGCTTCCTGAGTGGGGCCAGGAAATGGGACCTTTTTTAGCTTGGTGCGTCACCATAGTCGGCTGGAATCTGGCTCCATACAAGGTATAAATATATGCATCCATCTCATTGACTAGACACTGCTGTTTCCTTGTCTGGACCAGTTGGAAATTATGAAGCTTACTTGTAGTGGTACATGGGAACATGTAGCTAACATATAGTGCAAATACTGTCAACTTTTATTGTATGTCCCCAGAATGCAGAGAGCAGCAATGCTTTATTAGTGATCCAAATGTCTCAATGCATTAAAAAAATCTATTTCAACTAAGTAATAAAATTCAGAGTAGATTCTTCTTTTGTCGAAACCTTTGAAATGCATAATGCAAATTAGATCCTGCCTCAAAAACTACCAGGCACCTCAATCTCTAATTCCACTGGTTTTAATAGAAGAGGTTCAACGCGCTAAATATTTGTGTTTTAGACGAAAATTAGATAAAAGTCAAAAAGAAAAAAACTTTGAAGACCTGTGATGTCTTCAAATTATTCTGTAAGAATTAATTAAGTGTCTGTTTTCTGAATGACTAAGAATCTCTATCCTGGCCGGTGGATGTGGACTTGTTTGCGTGCCTTTGTGTCACAAAGCAGAACAAATGGTGAAAGCCGGGTAAGCCAGAGGGAGTCATGTTTCTTTTTACATGAATATTTGATTGACAAAGGATATAAAATAGTATGAAGAGGAACCATACATATTAAAGAGCAGGAGAGTAATTCACAAGAGAAAAAGGGGAAGATGCAAAATCTTCAAAGATCTGAAGAAAAATGTAAAAAGTGTATCACTTCATTTTAATCAGATTATGTCAGCATTATTGTACCAAAGGTTTTAAAAACAACAACCAAAAAAACATATATGTCTAAAGGGAATGACAGGAATAACCAATTTTTTCAGCTTTGTACAGTTTCTGCTCCACTTGAATTCCCATAAAGAACGAAATAAGAATCATTCTCTTTTATAACCACTGAAACGTTATTTTCATGAGAATATGAATGTTTAGAAGACTTCAGACAAAAAAAAAACGCCATACTAATGCTACCACAACCTTGTGTTTTAGTGGCAGCCTCGGGAGGACGAGAAGAACCGTGACACAGAGACATGCTGTCAAGCTTTTGACGTACTTCCTCGGATGCAGAACAGATGTTTATTCTCTTATTCTGCAATCTGTGGCGAAGCGCTATTATCCCCCTGTGATAGAGCTTATCCCACAAAAAACATCCTGCCGTCACAGGGAATGCTGTCCAGGCTCCTGACAGGACATAATACAGGATGTAGAACCATGCTGCTGTCAGCATATCTGTAATTGTTGAAATGCCTGCAAGTATATCATCATACTGATTGGACAGCTGCCATTTCACTTAATAAGCACATATGTTTCACTACAGCTTGAGGTCTTAAGTGTGTCTTCAATGTGTTTTTTTCAGTTCTGAGAAACCCTTTCAAGCCTATTACAGCTTAAGTAAACATGGAAAGAGCAACCGAGGATAACCTGCTGAAACCTTAACTCAAAGTATACTGTTTTGCAAACAAATCAGAGCTAATATAAATTCATATAGGCCAAAGAGATCATAAGAGACATCCACCAAGTCTTCATTAGAACAGAAGAGGTTCATGGGGATTTGTTACATGCTTGTACAGGAGATGTGAACGCTTTTAGTCAGGGACTCAAAGCAGTCTGCTGTATTCCCAAAGATGAATACACTTTAACTAATTTGATCAATAAACTGAATTTGTTGCTCTTGTTTTATAATTAGAATAAATTCGGATCTCTATGATTTTATAAAATTGATATTACTTTAAAATCTTTACATTTTCCGTTGCAATTAAAACATTTCTAAATGTATTTTCTTGTTTAATGTTTGTCTCTCTAAAAATATCTTTATAAAGTTACATTTTATATTAAGTATCAATACAAATAGAAATACAGGATAGAAAAACAGGTAGGGTTTAACAGGGTATGCTAAGTTTCTCACACGACTGTAAATATCAGACAACTATTCCACAGTAAAATATTGCACTTGGTTTGCAGCTTTACTTTATTGTTTACACTTCTGTCTGAGTAAAACCTCATACATTCTAAACCTGTTCAATGCCTGAAACTCCCATTTAAATGGTGGAATAATTTTACAGTCAATGCAATTATTTATTTTTTCTCACTAATGGCTACATATTAGTTGTATACTGCTGAAAATAAAAGCACTAAAATAAAAAAATAAAAACTTCTCTCAGAGGAAGCCATTGGGGATAGGCAAGAGAAAACCTAATTGGATCTCTGTCTTGCAAAATCCTCTAGAGTCTTGCACAGTTTTGTCGATTTTACTATATTTTTACTGTTTGTAAAACAGCTGACACTGGACGGAGATTAATGAGAAAACACCAACAGTTACAAATTAATAGAAGTTAAATATTTAATTTACTATTTCAACAACAATTTTCTATATAGTGGTAAAATGATTTGCAATGCTTTGAAAAAGCATTCACATCACATATTTTCCTGTTACAACCATAAAGTTCAACATGTTTTGATAAGATGTCTTGTAACAGACATACACTTTACGTTTACACTGTGTTTTATGTTGGTTTTTAACATAAATTACAAATAGAATAGAGATTTATTTTTTTTGTTAATCTTTGGCGAAAATAGTTGACATAAATGATAAAATCAAATAAAACGACAACAACAAATAGCAAATACAAACAGGAAATACAAATGTAGAAAAACTCAAATGAATTACTCACATAAATGTCCACTTCTTTGCTGTGCTGGGACAAACCAAAAAGTGGTTCTGAAGATGCAATAATTAAGATCACTGGCTTTGAAATGTTCATATCAAGTGTTAACATTTCAGGATCCTGGGAAGACAAAAACAAACAGTGTTATATTTCCGTTTATTTGAGTTTATATATTTGTCAGATCAAGGCATACATTTACATAATTGTTGTTTGAAACTTGAAGGCCAACTAAGGCTCAGCTTTATGAAGCAATCTCGTATCTGAAAGTCTAAAAGTGGTTCATAAATAATAAAAAATTATGTTTGTAATACTGGCTCAGACTGACTGTGCCATTTTGTTTTAGTTGCACAGGCAAAACATTTCTGTTATTTTAATTAAAAAAAATGTATGTATGAATGTATTTAGTTATTTCAATTTCTGAATCAGCTAAGTTCTTATATAAAATTAAAAAGTATATCCATCTCCCTTTCTGCTACATCAGAAGGCACCTTTTTTGTCTAACACGTTCCCCTCATTTAAAAACTTTCCCATCTGCCCTTAAATTACCAGACATCAAGTTGACAGCGTCTAAGGGAGGTATTGTGCTTGCTGCGGCAGGTTTAAAAATATCCCCCAACTGCAGTATAATTTGGTAAAAGTTTGATTCCTTTTTTTGCAACTAGAAATCAGTGAGGGATATGACAATCCCTCCTGGTTTTCAAAGATGAGTTCTGAAATGTCACCTCATACTTCTCAACTGTAAAAAGCAATGCCAGTCATTTGAGAAGGACATATATTTGGGTATGAGCATTTTTTTTCTTTCCTGTTTTTGTATCGATGTTGACGTCAATGAGGAAATGCAACTCTGCTGTGTCTCTGACATAAAAAGGCAAAAAAAAAAGGTAAGTATTTTTCTCATTGTGCAATGACCTATACTTTTCATAATTTAATTTATGTGTAGCTGAAACGCTGGCACAAAGGTGGCATTTACAGAAACAGTCTGTGTGTTCACTGTTATTTTTGTATATTTCAACCAGTCCTCCCATATATGTTTAATTTCCTCAAAGTTGTGCAGAGTACAAAACCGCTTAACATAATTTACCACATAACGTAATGTCTCATCGGCTATATTTTTTCCATTGTAACATAATGGTGATGTGATTTGCTAATCACCACTACCGTCACTCTATGAATCAGCTTTAATTACTATGCTCCACATGCGCGTGGGGTAAATCTGGAACTACTGAGTTTTATGGATGCAAATGGTGCTGAGTGGTGCTGGAATAATAAATTTGAGTTTAGAGATATATTTCCAATAAAAACTAACACCAGTAAATTCAAGTTCTAATTACTTTTTTTTCTTTAACAGCCAAAAGATAATTGGATTTAGGGGAAGTAAAAAATGTGTTTTTTATTTCTTATCTATTAATTTAACCCAGCCTTGTAGTTGGCAACAACTACATGCCGGTCCCAAGCCCGGATAAATGGGGAGGGGTGAGGCAAGCAATGGCAAACTACCTCACTATTCTGCCGAAATACCTTATGGATCAGTACAATCAAAGAAGTTCAGATATGGTGCTGGAAAGTGAGACCCCTGGGCTGGAAAGCACCTATCATATTACCAGGGATGAACGTGGACGTTT
>JAVLVB010000002.1:10651198-10669350 GCA_032876305.1 Orestias chungarensis
GAGGTATAGAAGAGCCATTCCATCCTCTGTCCCCTTTATCTACTTATATCAGTCCCCACCATTTCCCATTCCATGAGAAGATGTGTTTATGGATGTGAGTCCGTTCCATTTAGATGTTACGTATCATGGGTAAATGTGAGTAAAAAACATTAAGACAGAAAACGAACTCAATTCATTAAAATAAGGTTGGATTCGGAGTGTAGCTTAGACTCTTTAGCGCACTATTTTTTATTTTATTTGATGTAGAAAACAACCACTAGTTTAAATACTTACAGTAAAGTGACTGAAAGTTCATAAAACTACATTAAAACATTTATTCCATTTTTGCAAAAACTCACAATTAACAAAACTATTTGAGTTTTTGGAGCACCACAAACCCATTAGTAAAAGAAGGGATATTCCGTCATATACTTGTTAAAGATTGCTGCCTTGTTTTATCTAACCTTCAATGCATTCCTAATACAAAGTAGTATACACAGTATAATGCTTTTTCATAATTCATTTTCATTATGCGTTAATTGATTGGTTAGATGAGTCTGGAGAAAAGCCTCACAAAGAAGAGCTCCAAAGATACCCTAAAGTCCAGGCATGTCTAAATCTCAACCACAAGTAAAAAGCATGGTATTAGCAGTTAATAGATAGGTTTTAATTAACTTAAAAATCTCATTAGAAGTTCTCCATTCCTTTGTTTAAATGGTATTTCTACTGTTTTTAGATTGAAAAAATAATCTTGGATTGGAAAAAAACAGGATTTTATTTAATTTTTTATGATGTTGCATATTCAGGATGCTGCTGAGCTTAGGCAAGTGGCTGGGATGGTACTTCCCTTTCGGGTGTTCCACCATTAAACAAAACGAAAGTGGTTCATCTAATTTTCATCATGGAACATGAAATAATCAGATTAAAAGTACATCTACTCCATAAATAAAGGAATAAAATAAAGTACTTTCTTTGAAAATGTCAGCAGCGTGAGAGCTTTTGTTTTTTTCATAGGCCTGTTGTCTGTTAATTATGATTGGAAATTATCACCAGAATTTAAGCAATAGGTTCAGCTACACTAATGTAGCATTTTACTCAATATTTCTCAGAACACACCAAAGATTAAGAAAGATTCCATCTCAGTGTCATATTTTTTTTTACATCATATTTTTTTTTTATATCTTTACCGCTTGATAAGAATGATATTTCTATTTTATGTTCTAAAAATGCAAATCTGCAGACAGAGCAATAAGTATGTAAAAAAAATAATAATTTTATTATCTTGAATATTTTAAGAAGTTTGTCTAGTTGGATTCAATGTACCAGGAAAAGCTAAAACATGTATGCCTGTATGCTTTGGTTCATTTACCATTTATAAAACATTCTCATGATTAAACACAAAACATAATTTGTAAGTAAAAAAAAAAGCTTGACTTCATAGCACTATAAGCATACAATACTGCACTGAACACATCTGTATCTGTTGTTCATAAACTCTATTTAAATCTTCATGTTCTGTTCATATTTTAGAGTAAGAACAATAATTGTTTTCATTTTTTACATTTTTCCCAATCTTTCTTTGAAACTGTTTTTGCAATTTGCCTTTAGTTCTGCTTTCTCTGCCCCCGTTTAAACCATTATTGGTCATCATTGCTTTATGATGCTGGGTGGTGTAGTACAAATATTTTTGCTTTGTTGTATAATGTAGAACGTTGTGCATAATGCCAGCACTTTCTGAAATTTTTGATTAAAAAAAACGTGTCATCACCAAATAAAATAAGGCAGGTGACAGGCAACTCCCTTAACGTAGAAGTGCAAAGCATAACCCTTTCGCCTAATGCTTAACAGATTTTAACAGAGATGATTTAAGCAATCTTTCATATTTCCGTCCGGTCTGATTGGTAAAAAAAACATATATTTTGGAGAAGTGAAAGTCCAGTCCACAGTCTGGTACTGAGTACCAATAAAACTAAATGTGCTGGTATGCAGTTCCATGAAAATGGAAAGTGGGCATTTGCTAAAAAGCCATTATTTACAACCAATCAAGGCTTAACCATGAGTCACAATCCATCTGCTAGCAAAAAGCAGTCTAAAAGATTTTTCAGTTAATGAACAGCCTTTTTTTAGATTTTTTGACATGTTTCTGAAATGTTTGTGCAATTGTAGAGCCTTGATTCTACCCTTAGTCTGGAAACCTCCCTTGTCATAGAGCTTGTCTCGCAGTGCTCAACTGGTAAACTGAAGCCACAACTTCGCTTAATTTTACCAGGAGGGCATCATTACATGAGCAATATGACCTAGAAGGCCATTACCATCTACCTGAGTTTGAGGCTTGTATTAATGGCAAGCCTTTAAAACATTTATAGCTACCATTAAAGTCTGTCTGCTCATTGAAAATATTCAAATTAATAACCACAAAGAGAGTAAATAGTTGTTTTCATCTTATTCTGCCTAATTAAATTACACCAAAGCCCAAACATTTACTGGAGATGTTACTTATGCTACAGGTAAATGCATACACATTTATCTACAAAACAAAGTGGTTGCTAGATGTGTGCATTCAATTTAATGTGCTGGGTCATCTTACATATGTAGGTGGTGCACAGACTTCAAACACCTCTGCCTGCATTCGGACAGGACAAACAATAATCATTATTTATCATTTATCAGATGGAAAAACAACTAACTACTCAGATTTTTAATTAAATGAAATCAAAACTTGACTTCAAAAAATGTATTCTAAAGAAAAATCATGGAAAAAGTAGATGACAAGTTACCCAACAAAATCAGGATAAAAAACTGCAGAGAAATGTTTTGACCTTTCTAATGGTTTCTGGTGAAGAGTATGGTTAAATTTCTGCTTATCATAAAAAATGCCTGCAAATTTAAAACAGAATAAAAAATATCACCTGGATTTTCGCTTGTAAACTATTTAAATAGTCTTGGTACTAGAAAGAATTTAAAACTACTGGATTACATTGTGATTTAATTAGTCACTCTCTACTATCTACCAGGTATACATTGTTATCAAATTTTAAAGTAATCTACAGCAGCTTTATCTTTAGTGAGGTGTTTGTGAATGAAGTAAAGGAAGGTTTTAATTAGCTTTTGAAAGGAAACTTTATATCCTGTTTATATTGGTGAATCACTTCTAAAAAGGTAGATAATCAGACTTTGGAAGTTGCTTGCCATTCTACTTACTGTCTTTTTACTGTTTCGGGGGATGACTTGAATCAAACAAAACAAATGTTAGTATTGTATTCAAGCCTGAACAAGTAATACGCCAAATACACTAAAACTGAAGCCACGCTTTAATTTACTACAACAGGATATGAAATAAAGCTAGTTTTGCTTCTTTGTAAAGTTGCAGTCTTATAAAACATACTGGATATAAAAAGCTTAAGGCTATGACATACCTTTCAGTCGCAACACATTAGCTGGTTGGACCTGTTGCTTTCCTCTAATTAAAAACACACAGTTTCGACAACAGCCCATTATGAGGTGATAATGTACTGATTTATACATTTTAATGCCAGAAAAGATTTGAAAGATAGAAAAAACTAATTCTTCACCAGTAAATTAATGCTGATTTGGTTTAGTAAATCTAAATTATATCTTATCTATATTGGGAAAACTATTCCTGAGTTTTTGTTTTTTCTTTTCAAGGTGTAGCATTGTTGTTTATCTAGTCCTCATAATATGACTTGTTATTTTTATTGCCTGCCATGTGTTCTCCACCACTCTTTGAGTGAGAGGATTATGTCTGTGCCGGCACATACTGTCAGCACACTAACCAAAATCTCCATAGAGCCATAGTGGACCATACTGGGCAGGTAACGACAATATTCTCATCACAGGGAATTTACCTGACAAGATATTAGACTGGATTGAAAAGTAATAAATAAGGCATTAAGGTAAGGGACTACATTTTTTAGGTAAAGCAGATTCACTATAAAGAATGAACACCTAGCTAGTTCTGCTAATTGCTATTTTATGATAATATAAATATAAATACTCGCTTGCCTCCTGATGATAGGAAAACAAGAACAAATGGATTTAATTAACAACATCCTAAAAAAATATAATTGATTAAAATTTGTATCAGCAGGTTAAAGCTTATCAAAAATTTAAAATTGGACGTTGGTCAAAAGTCTCTAGTGAATACATGGTTTTACTTTAATGTCCAATTTTACTGTAACTCACTAGGGAAAAAAATGATTGCCAGCAGTTTTGCAAGTAAATGAGGACCTGCAGAAGCAGCAGCCAGACAGCATGGCTTTTTATGTAGAATGAGAGTAAAGAAGAAATGAGGGGGAAACCCTGATAGCAAACAATTTCAAGACCTACTGTCTCCCATGGTCCCTGGGGATAGAGTAAACTGTTTGTGTCCAGGGTTGGGCAACAGAGTCATGATGGCAAAAGAGGAGGGTGGGTCAGCAGTCCTATCAGAGTTAGTTGAAGAGGAAAGAAGGAGCTTCAAGGCTGTTTTTCTCTTGACTCCACACACACAGACCCAGACACGCATACACTCACACATATACACACACCTATTGTCCCAACGTTTCCGCAGCTGTAGATTGAGGCCTGACCATCCACAGGAAGGTAAACAAGCTCTTATCAGTGTTCTGCAGGGGCATAAACTGTCCTGTGGCCTCTAACCCCTACATACTACACATTGCACACTCTATACAACACATAAGCTTCCTGATCATGTCACCATCTTTCCTGAAGCTCTGTCACAAAAAAGAAGAAATGCATATTAGTCTTGTCAGTTTAATAGCTTATGATGATTGTGCATGGATCTTTGGGCCAAGTCCTACTACCAGTGTTTACCAAAGAGAAACTGAGGATGTGAGAGCTGTTCTGGAGACAGCCTGTCTTCACACTAGCACTGTTTACACCTCTGGGAGCCATTTGTCTGTCAACTCATCGTTGAACTCCAGCAACTGGCATTGTTGGCCCCCATTTACATCTTGTCTGCAGCTAGTATTTAACAGTTTCAATTTGATTGAATAAAATTATCTGTATGGAGGCACAGAAAATAGAGATTTTGCTATGGTAATGCAGATAAATTATCTCAAGCGATCTATTATACTCTGTGCATCATTAGTTACCGGGAAAATATCTCCTGTATTGACTTTTGTGGTAGAGATGTTTCTAGTGTATAGTAAAAGAGCAAAAGCAAAACACTATTAATCATCTTATGATTTACTCGGTTGGAAAACAGACTAATTTTGAAAGTTTCATGGTAACTGTGTGCAGCCAAAGCAGACTGAGGCATTAGAAAAATCTGTACAGTGGCTGCACCCAATCATTCATGATTGATGTAGCTTCGTTCAACATATGCTTCATGTTGAGCCAACAGAGATTACCTTGTTTTCCATGACTGATTTCTGCCAGCAAATATGAATGATTTCCCATATGACGGAGGCTTTATAATGATGGCTTCAAGAAATTGACAGCACACACTAATATGTACCACCCGGAACTTCCTCTCCCATCATGAGCATAAAGGTTTCTGAATTATCTTACAGTAAGATATATGAGACAGCTTCATGTTCATGATTCCATTTTTACAGTTTAAGTAATGGAAGTGTCTGGACAAGAGGGAGAGTTCCAGCAAAACTATTACTTTATTTCATCAAGCATCTGTAAAAAGGATTATTAAGTATCCAGAGTTTGACTGTTTAATGTGATGTAGTAATAGTGCATGAGCTGATATTAGAGTAATCTGTCAAGCCTTTCTCACTGCTTACTAAACTCTGCCTCCTGACATACCACAGAAATGCATGCTGTATAAAGAAAATACTCAATACTCTTTCATCACATCATGCCAACACACTGTATGCAGAAATATTTAACAACAGATAGACTTGTGTGGCACCTGAATCAACAGGGTCTACATTCTCCATGAGGCACCACTTCCTTTACAGTGAGTACATGGTGGACTATAAATTGTTTAAATGTGAAGTCTTAACATTTAGTAAAGGTTTAGAACATTGTTCTCAATGGAATTTCGGGGGAAAGGTTATTTAATGATGAGTTTTTTTACATTTGACTTTGCCTTTAAGGGAAGATGCTTTTTTTTTTCTTCGACAGAAAAAATAATTTAAACTTTAATGTAATGATCACCTTTTTATTAAACTAAATACATTTCTTTGTATTTACTTTGGTCATAGTCACCCTGCAGACTATTTAATAACTACTTATGTTCTAAAAATGCTATGTAATGTAAGTTTCAAGCTCAAAGCATGTCAATCCATGAGGCCAAAGTCAAAAGCTCAAATTGACTAGAAGCCAATAATAAATATGTACTGCAAGGCCATAAATGATGCATAATGCAGACTAAAATGCCTCCGTAGCCTCAAAGACATTAGGGTTATTAGGGTTATTAAAGGCCAATAAAGGAAAATCTTTGATCAGATTTACATATTTGGTCAGTTCTATGTTTAGCTGTATTGTATTTGTCGGACTTAGAAAACCTGAGAGGTAGCATGCTCCTGTGCTATGTATTTCAAGAACTGCTTCCAGAAGAGTATATTAATTCTGGAGGTAACAATCAGAGTTCATGACACCTTACATACATAAAAAATAAAGCTTTATCAGACAGGTATACAATTTGCACAGGGGACATTGGACTCTCGACTTGTACTCCTAAACTTTGAATTTTGAATTAGCTCTCCTAACAGTGATGCTTATTTAAATGTCTATTCTTCTACATATGTGCTGCACACTCCCAGTGTTTGTGTGTACCTCTGGGTTTGAACAGATCAGATGAACATTCAGATAAGAATACATAACGCCATGCCTTATCTTCAAAGACAGCAGGCATGTTGACATGGGCGCAAGTGGTCGCCATGCAGACGAGGTATTTATCTCAACCTCTCCTAATGAGCCCTTCAATTCACATTCAGCAGCATAATACAAAGCCTGGCACTCAGGGGTGCAAGATATCCACGTTAACACATTAATTGAATCAAGGTGAAATCACACAATTCGGTGAACTAAGCTCCACTATGTTAGCTTTTCATAAATACCATAACAAAATACTTTAGTGCATAAGTTCTAATAATTGTTTATTTTGGATAAATTTTGAGCCATTTAGGCTATATCAGATAAATAAAATGATTATTTCATGTTTTACTACTTTTTACCACTGTGTTGACTGTGTCTGACAAAAAAATTTATCACACACAAAGAAAACCAGTTTACTACTTTACACTACTAAAATCAAAACGAACCCAGTCATAATGGAATCTTTAAGTGATGTTTATCTCTCAAAAACAATTTCAAAAACAAAGGAAAGAATGTGAGGCTTCCGCACACTACTTTTATTGTATTCAAACTCTGGAAAAGAAAGGCAGTTAGAATGGATTGTTATTTGGGAGGGGCATAACATTGTGGGAGATTGAAATCGGTCTGAGGCAGCGACAAGTGGTCGCGTCTCCCTGCCACCCAGTCTGACGGCAGGCTGAGCTGGCTCACTTCAGTATAACAGGGGAAGGAAACTGTTTTGACTCTCAAACCCATTTTTAACATGACGTATTAGATTTTTTTTTCTCAAGTTCATTTTGTTTTCCAACGTGTTTTTTTAAACTTCAGCTCTACTTCTGACAAACCTATGTGAAGTCTTTTTCTTTTTCATTTCATTTGAAATTCCTCATCAAAAAAAACTCATTCGATGTTTGATTACTCTGTAATTGTGACATTTTATGCATTTTTATTTAACTTAGCCCACATATTTAACACTTTTTTAGTTGTCTTGTCCTGCTTCCTATTTCTTTTTATTTACTCTATTTCATACTGTTTTTAAATAATTTCCCCTGAACCACTTATCTGCTTTTTAAAAGTCGCAAAGATTCGACCCCCCACTCCCTCACTGTCTCCATGAATCAGCCTTTATTAACTCTCTTATCTCTATGAGTGTCTAGCTCTGTGTCTCCCTTTTAGATACTTGTTCTGACTCAAATCCCACGACCCTCCTGCGCCCCCTCAAGATGGCGAGCTAATCACTTTTGTACTTTCCCTTCAGTCCGTGGCAGGAGACTCAGGGGTTGGCAAAAGTGCAACAGGCGGTCTGGCAGTTAACATCATGTAGCCTGAGTCCCTCTGGGAAAGCTGCTACGGCGGGGGGTATGTTCAACTCTATTTCCCAGCCAGGAAATGCTGCACACACAGTGCATAATCACAAAGACTGCAGTCAAACGCTAAGATCATTTTAAATCTGTTCAACTGCCACAGCTGCTTTTGTGATAGCGATTAACAAACACATCAGAGAATTGTCTGCTAAAGAGGTGGCATGTGGATAGTGTCCATTTATCAACAAGGCAGTAAGCTAAAAAATTACACTATACCTTGAAATGTTTGAATAAACATGAAAGTACAAGAATATTTAGATTTGTCACGTCCTATTGTGAAAGTATATTAATTTATAAATTGCATGTTGTGTTAAACTTGTTTTAAACTTACCTGTAATTAAGACTTCAACCCATTATAGTTTTCAAATGAGTGTTCTACAAACTTAATGGTCCCTTTTTATTGATTGAATGTTTTATCCATTTAAATATACAATTTTGGTTCAAATTAGTTTATATACTCAGGCTCAATCAGCTAACCTTTCTAATAATTGTGGACCTAACTCTGGGCATGGGATTAACAAAGAGTTAAATTCAGTTTGGCTGGGTTCTATTAAAGCGTGTTTCAGACAGAAGCTTACAAGATGTCCAACTGTAATAAACAGCACTGGACTCAACAATGAATTACTGAGCTACATAAACTGTTTAACTCTTCCTCTTTTACGCTGTTATCTAAATTAAATAGGCTCAATGTGAGATTCTCTTCCCCACTGAACAAGTTAAAGGATTGTGTCCCTGGATCCAATAAACATTGGATCCAAAATGTATCATTGTGCCAGGTACTTAACTGGTCACTGTTCCCAGGCAAAAAAAAAAAAAGTCTAAACCTCAGACAGAAAGAGACCTAAATCCTGCTCTTCCTTTTTTCTGTGCCTGATGAGCCCAGACCAGCAGACGCTTCCCCAGTCGCTGGACTAAGAGGGACCAATGTAATTGTTTCTTCTTTCGCATTTGTCATGCAACTCACTGGCCACCAGAAAAAGAAAAAGTTGAGAATGGTGTCTTGGCAGAGCAAAGTTAGTCACAATAAAAAAATTAAGTATTGTTTTATTCATTGTGTTTTTGCAGGGTTTATGCTTGCATACATACATGCAAACAGGCCACTGAGGCGACAGAAGCCCTTGTGAACATAATTTTATATGACTTCCCATTTCTTAAATTACCCCTTTGATTTTTAAACATACCTATTTATACATGTCTACTGAGTAGATTAGTTGAATGTTACAAGCTCAGTATTTATTTATTTTTTTTTTGTTAATTTTGTTGGAATTTTCCTTCCAACTCTTATTATTTGTCTGTGTTCACTTCATATATGTGTGCAGAAGCTGTTTGCTGAGAACATCAGTGCTGAACCTAAACCTCAATCTATATTTTATTAAACCATACTTGAACAGGCAAGTATTCATAAAGCAATAACTAAGATACAAAAATATTTGGCTATTTGCATAAGCCGGTACTCCTACTTGGTCATTTTAATCTAAATTACAAATTATGTTAATAACTGTCTTACAGATATAGTTTTCTCAGCCCCCCCAAAAAAACAAGCCCTTATATCCTAAAAACAAAAATAAATACCAAATCAGGTGCTAAGATGCAGAAATAACATGAACCACTTCTAAATATGATCCTGTCTAAGTAACCTAATATTGAATAATCAATTGTTCCAGAAGATATCAGATACACAAAGACGCTTAGAAACAAATAACCATCATAAAGCTAGTAAGAGCTTTAAAACAGCAACCCTTATGACAAAATCAGTCCCCAAAGGGAGGGAACTGGGACCTGTTTTATATTTTATGATTTTTGTGTTTGTTCTTTACAGACATTACAGACACATTGTTAATAAGAAGAGAGAAAAACCTGACAGATTGAAATTTTCAGGCTTAAAATGTAAAAATAATGCCTTTTTTTAAGGTTAAAAATACATAAGCTGGGGGTGATACTTTACCTTCTCACATCTTAAGGTGATTGAATTCCCACTTAAAAATGTCAAAATTACTGTTTGGAAATAGCATCTTTTAGGCAAGTTTTAAACAAACTTTTTATTATGCCCACATTTCTGTGTTAAAATGTTTTTTTTTATTATTATTATTTTATTTTTCACTCTGATGCTATAATCTAATCTTAAATTTTTGCTTTAGCGCTGAGCAAAAATTCGTCATAGTTAACAAAAAGGCTGAAAGATATTGGTCTGTGTTTAACTGAATTTGATACCTGAAGTCAATAAACTTTTCAATAATTTTCAGGGTTTATGATTATAACACATATTCAATTAACATATAGATATAGAATCCATCACCATTTTATCAGTGAAGTTCTTGGGTAAAAGTGAAGCGTGATTTGGAGCTGCTGTTGCTTAACGCCCTGCGTCATAGCTGACAGCATGGTTGAACATATAAAAAGATTAAATAAAGCTAAAGCAGGAGTGAGCTGAAGGAAACACAATACAGCAATGCTTTGGAAAAGTGTGTCAAGGGGTTTGTGGAGGGCTGTAGGCTATTTTTGATTTACTTTAAGTTTGTTTTCTGTGTTTACTTCTTTTAACAGCTTTCACCAACATCTGTTTCTAGTGAATTACAGCTGACCAGTTATTTATCAAAAGACACGTCTTGAAAATATGTTGTGCATGCTCAGAAGACATTTTTATATTCATGTTTTAAGACATTGTGCAGGCTGTGGTGTGACACACCACATGTTTGCGAAATCGAAAAAGTTGTCATAATCCCAGGAGACAGTGTGTGGAGAAATGACATATTCTTTTGACACAAAACAGACGAATACACACTGAACGAGATACAACTTCTCATCTATATCTCTTCAATGTTTTGATTAATGTCTTAGAAATCCAGTGCACAATATTAGAATATTCTCCTGTAACAATGTTCCTGCTCCCCTTGGGTCCTCACCTAAAGCTGCTCTGGCAGATGCACAAATAAGAAAAAAGAGGATCCCCAGAGCCTCATTTAAAGAAAGGGGGAAAATGATATAGGGTTCAGGATTATGTGTCATATAGGCAATTAGGGCTGAACTAAACAGATCCCTGCAAACTGCAGCACCAGAAAGCGAGACTGATCCCCTGCAGTGAAACTTCATAAGGTCAAAGTCTCCACAGGTTTGCTAGTTGGCCAAAATGCAACACTGTATCACTGCCACCATCACCCCTACTGAGAAGCTGCTTAGTACTTGAGGAAATATTGTGATTTGTAACATAGCAGGTCAGTAATGAAGCAAGATTTCATATGCAGTCTTGCTTTTCTAGCAAACATTTTACAGTGTGTTAATTTTGACTCTCTCCAAAAAAAAGTTGAAAATGCCATTTCTTGTTTTATTATTATGTTTAAAGACCTTTGAATACAGAATTGAAATATACAGCACTTGAATATTTTTGCAACTTCAAGCAAATGTACATAAAAAAATTAAAATCCAACAAGCTTATTGTGTGAGCCCTGAACGCTAAACTACTTTAAACGATGGCACAGCGGTTTCTGTTATGACATTCAGAGATTCACAGATGAGTGACATTTAGATTTTCAGGCAGTCGAAAAAGAAAGAGTGGGCGTCTTGTATAGATTTTAATACAATTTGAACTCAAAGACTAAAAAATAACTGGAGCACTTCACAAAAGTATTCGTTTGCCTTGAACCTTATCACCTTTTGTTACAAAAAAAAATGTTAAGTAATTTTTACTAGCACTTTACATTTAGAGATGTAAATATTTTTATATTAATTGCCAATTTTCATATCACCTCTGACCTGTCAACGTCTTATAAGTCAAGGAAACCACAATCTTCAGTCAAGAGGCATTTCTAAACGGTTGTCCTAATATTAAAAACTGAACTGGGAACAAAAAACCTTCAATGTTCTTTGCACAAGATGCTGAGGTATAAATTTTAAATAACATTTTTTCACAAAAATAAGTATCACTCAAAGCCCGGGTAAAACATTTTAAGAACATGTAGATTTGCTATTTTTTCAATCTAATGACCACATTTGAAACATTGCAACCCGTTTGTTCTGATTTTATTATTGATATGGTTTTGAGTGTCGGATATTAAGCTTGCTGCTGGAAAATGAAAAGTACTTCGCTGCATGAGCCAGAGCACAGGTAAAGTGTTAGAAGCTGAATTTTGGCTCACTGGTTAAGGCAGGGTATTATTATCTTCAGTACCTTGTAGGGATTACTGGTTTGAATCTGTTAAGATCAGTGAGCCACAGCAGGCAGGCTGATGGATGAGGGGCAACTGAGAAGGATTATATGTAATCAAGATCAAGATCTTGGTACATATTTTTAAGAAGAATGTTTTTTAAGCACTAAAGCCTAAAATTCTACACCAACAAATGTATCCTCAAGTGGCCTGAGAGCAAGAAAATCTTAAGAACAAAACTATTTCGACTGGGATGTGTTTTATGTGTCATCTTTCACAGTAAACAATTTTTTCCATTGTCTCCTGCTGCAAATTCATGGACAGCCAAAAAAGCCAGAGGTCAGAGATAGGGACAAATCTAGATTAATAGCTGCCTTTGAACTTTAGTTTGACCAAACTATCAACAAAAGGCTTAAAATTGTCTAAATGCTTTTGTATAGAGTGTTCTCGTAAATAAAAGAGCTAAATAAGACAGCTCTAAGATGTAAAACGCGAATATAAAGAAATATCGGCTGGTAAGACTTACATGAGGCTGAAAGGGTGGCGCACAGAAGCAGGGTGAAGCTCATCAGATATCCCTCCATCGCTTATAGTTTTATTTTTTTTTGTAAAAGTGGGATTTCAGTCACTGCAGTGTGAAGATGCCGAGTCAGAGGTTCAAGTGTCTTTGTCCAGTGGCAGATTGACTGTGACTGTGGCAGAAAAAGAACAGAGAATTGCAGTCTAAGAAGGAGGTAACATCAGGAGGGGGGGGTAAGGTAACCAGCAGGGTAATATAGTATTTCATAAGAATAACAGGCAGAGGTCTAGAGGTGTTAGAGTCCTGTTGTACAATACAAAAATAGTCTCTGCTGCTAATGAAGAACTATTTATAATTGATAAGAACAATGGAAGTACAAATTTATCCCTGTGAAAAAATTCCAAGCATGTTTTAATCGAAAACAAAAACCCATTTGAACAATGAAACTGTAAAAACAGACAGGTCAGTGGTCACTTAAACACCATGCTCAACAGGAATTTACTCATAAGACAGCGAGGCAACATTTCTCTCCGTCTTCCCGACGCACAATCAAGGTCTGAACTGCGAGGTTATCTGCTGGTCAATGAACTTCTGGCAGATTGTTTCAGGAAGCTCTGCAGCATCGTTGTCTTTAAATACCACAATGCCGAGATCAGTTAAGAAGGAGACTGTTCTTGTTATATAATTCATATAGAGTGGAAAGGAAGAGTCTGTGTAAACTGTTTTTGCAGCTCAGAGGAAAACAGAAAGCCTTGTTACTTCCCCAAACATCACACTGCAAAAGCTAAAAAAAAAAAAGGTTTTGAACTTCTAGTATAGAAACAATTTAAGGGAGCTTTATTTGGCTAAATGAAGCTTTGATAATAAACCTTTAGAGGCGCATTTAGGACTGACAAAGAATATCTGACAAATATAACAAAGTTAGCTATGTTTAAACTTCAAATCAAAATCTGCAAAGGCACAATCCCAGTAAAATATATATATAATAATAAAATGGACTGAGAGAATAAAATACTCTCCATGCTTTCATGGACTATAACAGCAAAGAGAAAGAGTAAGAGCAAAGAAATTCAAACTTACTTTTTTAAAAGTAAAGTGGCTCTCTTGAATAATAGTTAGGCTTTTTAATCCACAGGCAGGAATGTGGCTCCATTCAGCAATGTGACGATGCATGGACTTTCCAAAGTTTTTGTTTCTGCCTGGGCGGTACAGACTGACTTCTGTACCCCTCCCACAGGATCCTTGTTTTTTATTTCTGTAGTCTAACTGTTGCTGCTGAGAACAGAAACACATGCTGAAGCCTTGAGAACAGATGGGAATGTGTAAAGGAGAGGGAAGAAAACTAATACCCTTCAGTTTACATAAGAATCAAGAAAGAAGACAGTAGGCTAAAAGGCTATCTCATTCCTTCTGAACATAAAAGTCAAACAATGGGTTATTTTGGTTTCTACAAAATAAAATGTATTTGCTTTTATAACCAGCGATAAAGCACCTCAGTGATTTACAGAGGTTTTATTTGGCAGGAGCTGGACATCCGTCCTTTAAATTAGCAATAGCCATTGTTGCCACAATTGTCTCATTGATTTCCTTTTAAAGTGCATAAAAAAGAAATTGGCTAAAAATAAACAAAAAGTAGTCTTGTTATTTTTGAGTCATGGAAACCTATTTCCATTTCATCTATTAAAAAAAATATTTATTATAATAGATATTGTGTATTTTAATATTAAAATGAATAAAAATTAGTACATTTACGTGACTGTGACGATGTAACATTTTTCAATGCTACAGCTTTACAACTAAGGACAATTTCAAGTTCCTGTGTAACAAAGTCTTTAACCAGTGAGACAAACAACCTTTTTTGAGTGTTTGACAAACATTTTATGACTGTAAAATGTGATCAACACTATTCCCATCAGCTGTTCAAATGATCAATGGTTTTTATACTGTCACATAATTTCAAAAACAGCAACAGTTAAAACAAACAAAGATAAATATTATGCTGATCCATGAAAATTTTAAAATACCTAATACCTTTGAGGTTTTCTGTGCTCCATAAGAAGACCACTGCGGAAAGGACAAACTATCAGGTAGGTGATAAGGGTTGTCATTCAGTGTTGAACTGCTTTTCCCTTTTTTAATTGCATCAAAGCTGCTTTTTTGTATGAAACACGCAAGAAATGTCATGTTTTAGAGACAGAATTGCATTTTTATTGGCCTCATCTGCTGCAAAAATTATTATAAAAAAGCTTCTAAAAAAAAAGCTGGCAAAAGTTACAAGTTAATACATGTAGTGTATTGCTACCTCCATGTTGACTAGGAGTTAGTCATTGCTTTGTATCAATGATGTAGTTCAATATTCCAAATTATTAAACAAAAAACTTGAAATGTCCAAAAATACACCTTTAGATATTTTACATTTACATTTAAGCATTGAGCAGACGCTTTTATCCAAAGCGACTTACAAAAGGGGCGTTTAACATTGAACTACGACGCAATTTACTCAGTTGCCTGCAATACGCTAGGAGAGGATTTAACATTAAGGATGACACTCATTTACAGCTTTTAGGTAAACACAGAATCCCCAAGTACCATACATTGAATGCTAATTAATAATATCCGTGGGGGTAATAAGTGCATTTAGAGATATTCTGTACTAGCACACTAATTACGAGCACAGTTATTGCTCAAAAGAAACAATTGCAACAGTTGTCCCACAGTTACTGTTTTAGGTTTGAAGAGTGTAATCTTTACACTGCAATTTTCAGATCTTTCTGTAGGTATTGAAAGAGTTTAATATATGACTCAATAGAGGGAATTATTTTGTGATTGAATGTTCCTTCAAGACACATTAACACTAAATAAAAATGCCACTATAGGCAATAGGTTTAGCTACAGTGTGCCTTTTTCATATTTAGACTTTATTGGGTTCAGCATAGATTTAACATTGTTAACGTTAAATGCAGAAAATCATCCACAAAACCTTATGAATCATGTTCCTCTTTTGATATCGTCAGTTTTCTTTGCTGAAAACATTATTACAATGTAACTCACCAGAAAGCTCTGTTTTTGTTTATCCAGTTTCTAGCAGAAACTTTAGGGCTGTTTTTCTCTATGTGCTGGAGACCTCCTGGATCTTGAACATCTTCCATGGAGCCCAACATGGTTCTAAAATATGACAGATGTTGCAATCAGAAAGTGAAGTACTTCGGCCTGGGAGCTCCGCTTGAATAGTTTAAGATGGTGATTCCTTTTTGATCATCCAGGTGTTGCAATTGTGTGTCTGTGTGGTCGGTGGGGGGGTTAAATCCTGCCTGGTTTACAGTATTCGCATGATCGTTATACGTTCTGATGTCATTTGTACTTTAATCAGAGAGAAAAAAAAATTTAAGATCCATCTATTAATCCTGTAGTCTTTTCCTGAATCGATATCTATAGCCTTCATTCTGAGGTCTTTATAGAGTTTTTGCCCGTATTTTATTTGTCTCAGAAATACTTTTAACACTCAAGGACTAATGGACAGCAAATTATTCAAAATTTGTGTAATAATTCTATATCAAATACCAATTAGACATTTGCTTTTACCTGCATTTATTTTCAGTACAGGTTAACTATTATTTTAATAAGCTTTCATGGTACAAGTGATTTAAAGGAATCTATCTATAGATTTTGAAACTATTGCAGACATTTTGCTAAACTGCAAAAAAAAAAAAAAAAACGGCCTCAGATTGCACTGTAGCCCAAAACAATAATAATGACAGCTACAAACCTAATTCAACGGCCTGTGGCAAGTTTGTATTACAATGATCTCCTGTTGCCACCTTTTGTGTTGCATGGTGAAATTATTGGGTAGACATTGACTAAAAGGGTCAATACTTTTATTTGTCTACATGCTATTGCTCAAAACAATTTACCCAATCTTATGCCCCTAGCAACTAAGATTTGATTATGGTAAAATCTTGCTCCTTTTTAATGGGCTGTTCTTTTATTGCTTCTGTTCCATCAGTTCCTATTTCTGGTACTCTATTGTCCTCAAACCCAAATGTGATTTTGTAATTTTGAAGTGAGTTTTTGTATCCCCCAGGGAAGCATTTTCTGTGTAATTACAAAGCTATTATAGAAAATTATTCACCTATAATCAGTTAAAGGTCACTGCCATATTTTATGGTCTATACTTGCAATACACAAGCCAGAGATATTAGTGAGTCTATCAGTGAAAATGGGTTTGCAGGCATTTGCAAAATTACCCACTGACAGGTGTATGGTCTTACAGCTTTCAGTTTATAGACAGAAAAAGTAGGTTATAATGCAGATCAATTAATTTATAAACACAATGAAACACACCGCATTGCAGAATTTTAGACTAACATTTTATAATGCATTTTTCTCTTCAAGTTCTAATTTAAATGAGCAGAACTACTTACTGCATATTTAAACTTATGGGTTGGTAATACAGGCAGTCCTAAAATGGCAATACACAATACAATTGAAAGCATATCTAACAGCTTCTTTTTTAACAATTAAAAAACAATAACATAGTAAATAAACACATTTAAAGTTTGCCTACATTATAAATTGATCTGCTGACAAGACTGTGAACATGACTGTCCACTTCATCTTCCAGCATCTGGACTCTCCAGGATATTGTGTCAGGGTACTATTTGTAGACTCCAGCTATGCTTTCAACTCCATCATCCCTGTTCTGCCAAGAGAGAAGCTCTCTTTGCTGACCTGACTGATCCCATGAGCAGATGGAATAACGACTTCACAACAGATAGATGGCAGTTCATGAGACTGGTGGAATCCACCATGTATGGTGAGTGGCTTTTGTGTTTTAGGGTCAGTTTAAATGTCTCTGACTTTCAGACCACCAATACTGGATTCCTCTAAAGCTGCATTCTTTTTCTAGTCCTATTACCCCTGCACACCAAAAGGTGCACACCTAGATACTAGTCTGTCAAAATCCTGGTGATATTGTCCTCACTGCCTCATCAGCCAGCACAGAAGTGAGGTAAATTGTTTGGTGTCCTCGAGTGGCATGTAAATACCTCTTGTGGGATTTGGAAGGCATTAGAGACAGGTGAAAAAAATCCTGGTTTCTGCTTCAATCTTTAGGTGTGCTAAGGATTGTAATTTTTTACTTCAGTCTGAATCTTTCTACATTCTAGGTTCCTCTTTGTTTTGATGCTTTCTTGGTACTTTCCAGAACCAGCTGGGTTGCTTAGTTACAAGAAGTCTGACAAATATTTGTGTAATTTTGGAACATTCTAAATCAATTCTTTCAATTGTTTTGAATTGGATAATATGGATTATATATATATATATATATATATATATATATATATATATATATATATATATATATATATATATATA
>JAVLVB010000002.1:10673693-10704594 GCA_032876305.1 Orestias chungarensis
TGTGTGTGTGTGTGTGTGTGTGTGTGTGTGTGTGTGTGTATTTTGTACACACCTTCCTTACAATGCCACGGCCCTCATAGAAAGTAATGACTGGCTCGGTTGCTTTGTAATACAAGTCCAAGCGCTTCTTGATGGTCTCTTCATTGTCATCAGAGCGACCGCTCGTTTCACCACGCTTTAACAGCCTCTTGACCATTGTTTCTGCTTGTGCGTCAACATACAGCAGCAGACAGGGTTTGCCGATCTGAGGTCGAAATCAGTTTTTTTTTAAAGTACGCTTTTCAGATTTAGTGCTGCAAAAATAAATCCTAAATTCGACTAATGTTCAAACCTTTTTCTCAAATTCCTCTCCCTGTTTGACCTCACGAGGATAGCCGTCAATGAGAAAGCCCTTGGAGACGTCAGCCTTGGCGATCATGGCATCCTTAATCATGTCCAAGACTGTGTCCTAGCAAGACAAAAAAATTTTTGCAAATTTTAACTATGACATAACAGTTCTTACAGAAAATTCACTACGCACTCCTTTAACCCATTGGTTCCTTCCTCACCAGGGGTACAAGCTCCCCTTTCTGCATGATGGCCTGGAGTTGCTTGCCTCTGTCAGAGCCAGAAGCCACCTCGGCACGTAGCAGATCTCCAGAAGACAAGTGTGTGTAGCCATATTTTGCCACTATCTTTTCACACTGTGTGCCTTTTCCAGAGCCGGGTCCACCTTGGGATATTAGCACAAAACCCAATGTTGTAACATATAAGAAAAGAAAGTGGTTAAACATCTGGTGAATGAGATGTTTGGATGGGCTCAGAGTACTCACCCACAACAAAGATGATTTTTGCATCCTTGATTTTGTCTGCAATAAGCATCAAAGTTATTAATACGTACAAAAACACTGTTGACTTTTGTTCAAATCTAAATTCAAATCAACATAAGAGAGATTTTGCTAACAAACCATTTTGTAAGGTGGATGTGAATCTATTTCCCATTTTTTTTTGTTGCAGAAACAAAGAGTCTCCTTGTGCAGCCGGCTATTTTGGCTCGGCTTGCCTTGAAGTGGATTTGTGCTATTACTCAAACTGTGTTGACATGGCAACTGTTGCTACCTAATCATGTTATGCAGCCAAAGGGTTTGAGAGAGAACTGAGAAAAATGTGATAACCTTAACCAGTGCAGATGAAAGCCTTAACTCAGATTTATTACATACATTACAAAAAAAACTATGTTTTTATTAACGTGAAATATAAAAATTTGGTTAAGCTTTTATTTTCTATGTTTACAACTAAATAGCTCAAATAAGTGGAACCTTTCCATTAATGAAATGTAAGGACTTTGTATGCAATCTAAACAAATACCAGAAGAGGGCAATAGAGACCTTCAAATCGATGTCTGGCTCTGTTTTACTTGGTCACCATTAGATTACTAATAAAAGCACAAATGAACACGCTCCACCTCAAAGTACCTACATATATAATAAAACATTTATCACTTCAATGAAATAGATGCATTGATTACCTGCCATTGTGTTTTGTCTGTAGAGTGTTTTTCTTCAACTGTAAATACATAGAAATAAATAAATAATCACATTATGCAATTGCAATGAAATTGTAATTCATTTTTAATTAAATAAAGAGCAGCTTGACAATTAAAAAAATGACATGTAGGATAGTGTTCTTTCTACTCTTTGATGTTTCTTATTGTTTTTTTTTATAAATACTACTACCTTTTGCAAATATATACAACAAAGTATAAACAAAAAAAATTGATAACACATTTGACTGTCAAAATGCGTTTCCCTAGTATGTTACAACTATTTTATTGATTCCGGCATTTGTTTTGATTCAAATCAACTGAAAACATGATTTGTTTCTGACGTTGTTCCATAGCTTTTTGCTGTTCTTTTATTTGCTAGCTTTTTCTCTATGGACAGCGTGTTTGCCCTGAGACAGTGTCCTCTTCATTTTCATGCATGACTTCCTGAAAATATCTGGAATGATGCATAAATAGGATATCATAAATCTCAAGTTTAAAGTATTAAATTATCCATATGAAGGCAGGATTCGTGCTTAGTTGTAAATTGAAAATCAGAATTAGTGACAAAAAATATATATAAAGAGATTGTAGGAAATTTCAGGACTTTCTCCATGAGTCATGAAGTTTGGCTTTGTAAAATAACTGTAATGATTATTATTACCATTTTAATATTAGTTGTAGGAGTAGTCAATTCTTTCCATGTTTGCTCTTCCTGTAGGTTTAGGATTCTCAAGTTGTGTGGTTTCAGTTGCATGTATTCTTCAAGAATGGCTCCGTTTTATTGCCATTGTCCCATCAAGTCAATCCAATATTTTCTTGCTGCAGTAGAAACCCATCTGTTGCCATTAGGCTTTATAAAGAGAATTGTGTGTTAATACTGGAGTGAAGTGTTGATTTTCAATCAATGATAGCATTTTGGTACCATCTGATTAAAGTATCTTCTTCTGTAATTTACCTATGATCCCAACATGCATTGTGGAAAGCTTAAGGTTTCATTTGTCATGGTTTTCTTTTAGTTGGAGCTTCGATGTTGCAACTCTTCAGTAAAAATCAGATTCATTTAGGACAAGTAAAAACAAGCCTGTCAACAGAACCGTCCAGCTGAGTTTAGAATCGGTTCAGTTCATCCATAATTACCACAGACATCTTGGCCGCTTCTATGATCCATGTTCTTCAAGCCCTGCCCGTATAGGTGTACAATATAGGTGTACAGAAATGTCTTGGTTGGTTATCTTTACCAAAATCCATCCATCTGTCCATCTAAATGATTAGTTTAAAAATGCTCTGTGACATGTTAAAATCTTAGGATGATGCACAATAACTGTTTGACTATGCACTACTTTTTGATGGGTTATTACGATAAATTCAAGCTAGGGAAGTACGTACATGCATGTATAGCTGTTGCATATTTTTACATGTAAAACCTCAAGACTTAACTTTTGGTAATTACTAAACTACTTCAGCTATAAATGTAAAAGTCCTGTTTGAAATAAAGCCCAGCATTTCTTGACTAGACTTGGGGTTTTTTTTCTACTTCAGTTCCAGCCATTGATTTTATGCTGACAAAGGACTGTTGGTTTTACTTAATATGTACCTATTTTATCTCAAGAGAACATATAGCAACCAGTACAAAAGGGCTGTTACCAGAGTATTGTGTAAGCAAGAATTTAAAAAGGTGATTTGAATTTTTTATAAATGTACTTAAAAGTTTTATGTTTGTGTAAGCAGCAAGAGTGTTGCACAGGCTTGTCACGACAGCGGCTTGGGGCCTTAAGATGCTTTTTTTCCAATGTTTTGCAACTACAGTGTTCTGCTGACAGATAACAGAAGAATGCGGAAGTAGCTTGGATGTTGGCAGATATCTTCAAGTGCAACCTTACCCTACATCTCCCCAAATTTGAAATAACTTTGAAAGAGCTTCACCGTTCCTGTAAATGTTTCTGCATTTAAAAAAAAAATGTTTTGCCTTTTGTAAAGATTTATGGTGTATTTTGACAAAATAATGAAACACTTTAAGATTATGATAATATGTAATAGTTTATTACTCAATCAACTTTAGTTCTCCATGATCTAGCTTCTTTAGTTTAGTTTAGTTTTTTGTCTTTATTCTTTTCAAATAGTTAATTCAAATTGGTGAATAAATTAATACAGAGAAATGTAATTTTTTGTGAAACAGTATTATGTTTGTTGGATGTGTTTTATCTCTTTGTGATTTGTAATTCAAATCGTTGCAGTGTGTTTAACGTCACGTCTCTGAATAAATACGATATACGGCATTGTAGTTCTGGATTGAGGAGGGGTGTGTCTGTAGGTTGAGCCAATTTCGGAGCTCAAGTCAAACATATGTAGACTGCATGCAAATTACAATAGACTGATAAGGATGTGCTCAACAAGTTCAGGGATAATCATAAAAGTGTTGGGGGCGGGGGTGTTTCCCCAAAGTCTTATTTATCCCTAAATAGTCAGACTTTTGAATTTAAATATTTTAATCCATAGAAAAACAGGTTCAATATTACTTGGTGATGTAACACAGTCACTGAAGCATCTATTAAAACAGGGGAGGAAGCTTGGAAAGCAGAGCTAAATATTGCTTTCATTATGATTTCATATGCTCTGGGTCAGAGATAAGAATTCGGAAATTAGGTCATTGTTTTTAAAAAGATGAACTTGGGTTATTATCACAAACGTTCAACTACTTAAAAGCTGTCGACTGAAAAGAGGTTTTATATATATATATATATATATATATATATATATATATATATATATATACACACATACATATATGTATACATATTTTTTTTTTTGGGTGAACTGTAACACCTGCATCGATTAAAGACACAAATAAAATCGCTCAGGGCCCTGAGCGAATGCCATACAAACCATGTCATACTGTGCAACACTCCTGCTGCTTCCAGAAACATTATGTTGTAAAACTTTTGATTCAGGTTTTACAAAACAATAAATACTGAAGGAAAACATATGTCAAAAATGCTTGAAAATGATACTTGGGGAATAAAAAGGTTATAGCTAAGGTATGTACAGTATGAACTGTTTCACCTTTCATAGCCATCCTGATGATATGTTTCAGGGAATTGGGTTTGTTAGTGTAACTTTTCAACATTTATGCACTATATTAGTTCAAACTGATACACAGTTTTGAACTATTACTGAGTCCTAGAAAGGTGTTATAAGTTTATTTAGATCATCCGCAGTGAAATTGATTTTTAAAAAGTGAATTACGTTGGTAGTAATTAAATTGCAGTACACCTAGAGAGTGACAGTTCTATATTCTCAGGTGTCTGGTTTCATGACAGCACACACTGACCCCATGGTCAGAGTAAATGTCACTGGTGGGTTGCTATCCAAGTCAGCACTGTGCCTCTTTTTGGAATCCCAGTCTAACCTATTATGGTGCGTTCCTTTGAGACCACTGATTATTTGGTAATTTAGAACAGTCTAATTAATTCGATATACAAAATACCCCACTTTTTTGTGGAATTACATATGAACTGACAAATGAACATGGATGGACTTTTGGATGAGCCATGATTTACTTTCTTAGAATCAAAAGTTTTATATATCCTGTCTGACAAAGTCAAACATAAAGTTAAATTCAAAGGTGTATCTGTGACGGTAGTTTTCCATGATAGGAGCAGTAAATAAAAACTTGGAAACTCCAAAACCTCCACATTACCCCAACGGCTAAAAAAAGACCCGACAAGACTGCAGCTGTTAAAGGATTCAGTGACGCCCATTAAGCACATGGAGATGCAGCCCTGGCTATCGCTCTTTACGCAACTGGAGGTGAAAACATGGTTGACAGCTTTTGAGAGCACCCACTCCAGTGCACAATTCGGTTAAGCTTTCTCAAAGTTTAACTAGGCGTGCTGCCCCTTTAAAGGACCCTTTGACGTCAGTGCACTTGGAGCCGTTCTGTGATGTTTGTGAATGAGTGGAGTGAGAGAAATCCTGTTGTTGGCAATGTGGTTGTGAAGTGTTAGCTTGATTGTGCAACAGAATCAATAACACTGACACTAATCAGCTGTTAATGACGTTTATAGTGGCTTAGAAGCATGAAGGTGGAATTAGTGGTCGCAAAGAGTTGCATGGAAATTACCTTTATTGGTTGCATTTCGAAATATTGCCTATACATTAATAATAATGAAGTATTTTTTTATTAACTATGAAGTGTCAGCGAAACAAAATGTGTTTGTGATGTGTATTGATATACAAGGTAATTATATAAGCCCCCCTACCACTGTGAAACACTATGAATGATCAGTCCTACATGCCTTTGCACTAAGGAAAACAAATGATTTGCTCAGTGCCAATTTAAAATGATTCACTAAATGTCTTTAGATCTTCAAAGACAGCAGGCAAGTGCACACTCAACCCATTATTCTAAATTCCCATCCCAATAAACAAGCCTGCCCACTCTGCCTGCCTTCAGACTCCGTCAGCTCCATTTCTTACTGCCTCTCACAAACCAATTGCTGTTGTCACAGAGATTGCTGTCTGATCTTCCTATGTGGTTCTTTTTGTCCACTGTACTGACCTCTCTTCCACGCTGTGGTTTGAGATCCCTCTGCAAAGGGTCTGCCTTTTCCTGGATCCCCGTGTGCGTACGTCTGCACAGTTCCTGCAGCACAGCAACCCTCGCTCCCCCAGTTGATGCCTTTATATAGCTCAGCTGAGCCTGCTCAGTGTGCGCTGCATTCTGGGTAAGAGGGAGGAAAAAAAGATGAGGAAGAGGGAGGGAATGGCTGATGAGCTAAAGGAAACAGGGGTTAAACTAAAGGGAATGGTGACTTGAGGAAGATAAAGGTGCAGTAGAACTTGAGGAAGATAAAGGCACAGTAGATGAATAGTATCCTATCATTTGGTATATACGTCTTTGCAAGATTCATCTGGTCAGAACTGTTTTAAAACAAACCCGTGTAAGAGAAACAGTGTAGTGTTTAGGAGGAAGCAAACTTTAAAAAGAGGAATCACTCCCTGTTAAGTTTGATGTCACATATTCTAACACTGTATTGAATATTGTGGTATGTTTGAATTTCTACCCTTAATCCTATTCAAGCAGATGTTTAAAAAAACTAAAACTGGAAGAACAAGTTCTGAAGCCCTTTCAGTCCAATTCTTTGTTATGCAATGACTGCAGTTAGGAAACAGGCTTGGTTAGTCCTTTTGTGCTGCTGCAAGGTTACAGCAAGAGAAATTCAGCCCAATGTAATGCGAGTTAATTCAAGGTATAAATGTCAGTTGGCTTAAATTGTTGACCAACTACAATGTGAAGCACTTTGTTAATACTCAGGCACTGAAAGAGGAAGTAACCCAATTCAAATAAACATTTGAGACATTTTATTAAAAGCATGAGGCAACATATTCATGTTCTTAAAAAAAGAACATAAATACAAAATATATATTTATGTACAAATTATGATAGACAATAAAAAGCATTCCAGATTTTTTTTTCTAAAAAAGTTAATTTACAAAAAAAAAAAAAAATATATATATATTAACTGCTGCTTCCCATATTTTTAATATCAAAGAAAATTGGGCTGAATATTCCAATGTGATTCACAATTTTCCTTAAAATCACATGGTATAAAGTTAGAAGTTCACATATGAGGTATGCACTACATCTGAATAAAAAGGAAATCCTAAAGTTAAGGATAAAGGATTATAGTACCATCAAAAAAAAAGATGCTCTGTTGCATTTTTGCAATTTTGGCTAATTTAAGCTTTTTATGTGTAGTCTGAACTATGCATGGGCTGGAACAAACTACCTTGGCTTAGCACCTTTAAAAAGATATGCTTTGCAAACTGCAAGCAATATCCTTTTATAACTCCTGTGGCTTAAAGTCCGTTTTCATGAGAGTCACAGGATGCTCCTGAGAAATTAGAAGTATCATGATGCGGAAACTAAATGACAAACTATGGATTATTTTTATTTATTTTTTTACATATTACTAAATTTAGCATGTATTTGACTGGTTTAACTAAATATAGTAATATTGTAAATATTACAATGCCACAAACCAATGGTATTTTTTTCTCAAGGTTATTAAACCATTGAATTTTTAGCCAGCCCATGGCAAGTCTATAACTCCCTTACAATAAGAAATGCACTTGTTTCTAAGCATTTATATCAACACCAAAAAATAGCACAAACAAAAATCAATCATGCAGAACTGATTGTGGAATACAATAAAAACGCATATTAAAAGACTGCACCCTTCAGTTCACAGAAGCAACATGTTTTGACCACATTAATGCAGTACCCTAGAAATACGTACCAGATATATGACACGTCTGTCCTGATTTAAATTAAAAATATTAGCCGTAAAACACAGTTTGCTGCAAGATGTTCTCAACATTAAAGGCAACTGAGAGCATCACTTGAAAAATAAAAAGACAAATTTAAAATAATTTAAGCCTAGATTAGTTAGCAGCTCCAACTCCATAAAGAAGCTACTTACAGGGGTTGGACAATGAAACTGAAACACCTGACATTTCAGTGTGGGAGGCATCATGGGTAAATTGGACTTCGACTTCATATTTGACTTTGGAAATGTTTCCCTCCACCAGCATCACGTCGTGACCTGGCTACTATCCAGCAAGAAGAATGGCTATGTATGCTATATATATCATTTGGACTGTAACATCAGTTTAAAGAGGTCGCAAAAGGTTTTAATTAATATTTTAATGTTGAAAATGAATACAAGTTTTCTTATTTTGTTATTATTATTATTTTTTATTATACAGTATAATAATTAGTAAAATAACTCAAAATAATGAAATGTGTTTGTCGAAAGGCCAACATTAATACCGTTACTGCACAAATAATATTAAGTGGAAGAAACTACACCCCGACGAAGGATAAAAGCAGCAATAACCAGAGCGCGTTGGAATTAAATTTGCCGAAAGATGTTCACAAACGGCAGTGCACACCTCCAATTGTAACAATACTGCTTTAAAACTTCCCATTAACTCTATGCCATTCCTTTGCATTCAAAAATGCATTTGACTCTGGGGAATACAATCTCAGGTCTCAAAAGTAATCTGATTAAGGCATTAGACTGAGTATATACACTTTTTCTATCCTTATTATATCACCCAAAATCATAATTTCTTGCTTAACTCTGAGCCTCCCATTTGCGTCTGTTAAAATTAAATATTTACACACATTTAATAGATAATCGATCAAGTAAAGGGGAACCACCTATTGCACATGGAATTTATCTCCTCACCAATTTACTGGTTAGCTTTCCCATTGGTACCAGTCCTTACTGCCTGCATCTTCTTCTTTCTTACTTGCTTTGTTTTGTTTTTTATTTCATGACAAGTTGTGCAAGCATTGTTAACCAAGTCCTAGTTTGGAAAGCCCCCAGGTGGCTCCTGGTCGGGGGAGTCCGAGCCGTCCTGATCTTCTGAGGGTAGCTGGAAACGCTGCTCATCCATGCGCTTGGCCTGTACCCTCTGGATTAGGCTGAAGAAGTCTTCATCAGGCACTGTGGGGGCATGAGGGCCCGCTTCTGGGGGGGAGCACCGTTGATCATCAATCCTCGAGGACTAGTGTCAAAAAAAAAAAAAAAAAAGGTAGTTAGAGCGATGAATAGAATTACAACAATGATACAATACGACCTGCATGCTTTGCAATGGAGCTGCTTGCTATTACAAATTCCTGTGATGTCAATACTATTAATAAATACTGCAATGAGATGATATTATCACTCCTTTTCTGCCTCTCTTATTCATCCATGCTTCCCAAACCTTTCGAATGTTACACAATGTTATTTGTACCAGCTGTGAGGATCCGCCGCCATTTACCACTAAGCTGAATATTGAACTATTATCTAAAAATTAAAGTTCATAATAACTGGAACACACTAGCCAAAATTATGGCAACCTTAAATAATGCTTGACAGATTAAATATTGCACACTCTAATACTGGGATGATAATATGTTCATTGTTAAGAAAATCATATTAAGAGTACCTAAACTTAATGTTATTGGCATGATTAAAGATGAAACAATCAAAAGGGAAGAAGAGAAATTATGTACATTGTTACAAAAAACTTGACTTATTTAGAATGAAATAAAAATATTAAATTAGGAATTGATATTTCAATTTATTTTAGAAACTTAAATACTGTGCAAGTCAAAAGATCTAGATTACAAAATATATATTTTTGAAAAAGGTTAAAAGTCAAAATGTTTCTTTGCCTTTGGTTTTTTTACAGTTTTTTTTATCAGAGAAGGCCACTAACTCTACATACTCCTCAACCCCCACACCCAAAAGAAATTCCTATTCAATTATTTCTTTATTTTTTTTGTTTTGTTGTTTTTTTCAAGGAATGCTTTTATGGGAGTCACAGAATTCTGTTCCAAACCTCCCAATCGATCACAGGAAATGGCCAATCATACTAAGGCAACTTTTTCTGGTCATTTCCTTATGATAAAAAGTGACTGAATCCTTAAAACTGTCAACCATATGGTGGCTCAGGATACGAGGCTGCTACAAAATAAATGAGTCAATGGCCAGGACTTCTTTCATGGAACTTTTGATACTGTTATTAGAACCTGAACTAGGAGGTTTGGTTTTATAAATAGGATCCCACAGAACTAAGTGTCATTGTGCCTAATCTGCCTTTTTGACTAGGACTCGACTATTACTTTATTCTACCATTCCTACAGATATAAATGAATTGGTCCCATTTTTCATGTAAAGTTCCATTGGATGGCATCTGTTGTAAACTGGTACTAAATAAATAAAATATATAGAAACAACGATTTTACTATTTGTTCAAACTCATCCAGAATTGTATTTTTTTGTTTGCAAATTGACTCCTAAGTCTTTTAAAGCGTTACGGTATTCTATGACAATTTAACTTGAGAGTTGGTTTAGGAATGTTGTTCTCACTTGGCACTTTATAAGCATGTTGAAGAAGTCGTCGCTGGGCTCTTGATGATCCCCCTCACCAACCAGATGTCCCAGGTTGTTATGAGTAATCCTGAGGCCAGGGAGGTTTCCAACACTAACACGCTGATCATCAAGGCGGCGACTCTGAGAGCTAGCAATCAAGTCAAACAGCTCCTCTGTCTGAGGAGATGTGGTAACTGCAGGATCTATAAAGGAAAATATAAGACGGAAATATTATTTTCTACTGTTAAGTTTTAGATTTGTCGTCCAAAAAACAAAAAATAACTAACTTAGAAACACTAGAACAACTATGATAATAATCTAACCTATCATCTCATTCAGGGATGTGTTGGTAGCACCTTCTCCGTTGTCTCCGTTCTGTGGCTCATCTAGATGGCAGCGCTGGTCGTCCATGCGGCTGCTCTGAAACTTGCTGAGAAGGTCGAAGAAGCAGTCTTCATCAGAGGGGTCACGGCCCAGTTTCTGAAAAGAAAATCTGTTTATTTTGTGAAACAACGGACGATCGCGAAATGCATTAGCCCTCACAAAACAAAATCTTTTAAATACATAAACTGTTTTTAATTATAGCAAAAATAAAGTAATCTCACACCTGTGGGCTTTTCTGATAAAAGTTTTTAAGATTGTTTATTGGGTGTAATAGCAGTTATTGTTTAAATGGCTTTGACCAAAACAACTTTGTAACTTTTTTATACAGAAAAAAAGAAGGCTACATTGTCCTTTGCCATCTATAAAATAGTTTTTGTTAGAGCAGCGTTGCACGAAATTAACTTATTTGCAGAGATTTCGCTTGTGACTTGCTTATTCCATTAATACTCCATTAATACAGGCAATATGTAGCTCACAGTTTTTTTCATAATATGATTATCTCTGTTTTTTGTGAAATATTTTAAAAACTCATTAATCTGTCTTTCTCACAAAGACATAGATTATATGGGAGTTCAGCAAATGCTGAGGAAAAAAGCAAAACGGCTCGGTTCTTAATTTGATAGGTCAAAATTAACTGTCTAAAACTTTTATGCCAACAAAAAATATAATTGAAGACATGGAATGATCGAAACATTTGCCAGTTTTCAAATTGCAACTTCAAAAGTCTTAAGTGATTATTTATACTGTTAATCGATGTGGATTTAATTTCAGGCTGCAGTAATTTGCACTTTCCTACATTCATATATCTTAAGCTGGTTAACAAATACATCTTACATGATTTGTGTATTTTATCTTGACAAACATATTCAATTTTCGTTAAGTTTTGCTTGAAAAACCCTGATATATAAATTATTAAATAGTTGATGATGTACATTTCTTGTAGTGCCTTGTACTAACACAAGATGGAGCACTATTATTTAAAACCTGAACTGAATGCGGCTGTTTTAAAAAAGTGGTTTTATTTATTTATATTTTTGCAGCCTGTAGCTAAAAGTTGTAAAGTGTTCTGAATGTTGTTGTTTTTTTTGTTGTTTTTTTTTTGTTTTTTGGTAAGCTACAGCAACCTCACAGATCTTGAGTTTTCAGTCATAAACCCAGTTTTGGAGCAGCTGCTATCACAAACACAGCTATGAGATGCACAACCTAAACTAAATGCTGACAACTACAATAAATGACAAATTCCACCAACATTAAGGTTGAGTCAGTAATAACTGATAGATTAAGCAGACTTAATAATTTAGTAAGACAGTAATGGTGTATGATTATGTAGAGAATCAATCAATCAAAAATACTTTATTTATCCCAAAGGGAAATTAAATGTTGTTCGAGTATCTCATTTAACTGAGGAGTTGTAGATGGTGATAGCTGTGGGTAGAAAAGATCTTCTTTAGCGTTCTGTTTTGAAACTAAGCTGAAAAAGCCTTTGACTGAAATGACTCTGTTTTCCAATAACATTGTCATGAAGAGGATGTTCAGGGTTGTCTAGGATTTTCTTGATTTTATGTAAAATCCTTCTTTCCATCATCAACTCAACAGATGACGGCAGCGGAGATGACACTCTCAACAACAGACTTATAGAAGATCTGCAAAATCTTGCTGCAAACCTTGAAGAATATAAGCTTCCTCAGGAAGTAAAGTTGGCTCTGTCTTTTCTTGTAGACGGCTTCACTGTTTCGTCTTCAGTCCAGTCTGTTGTCCGAATAAACACTAAAGTATTTGTATTCCTTAACCAACTCTACTTCTTCTCCCATGATGGAAATAGGGGTTGATCTGACCCTGTTTCTCCTGAAATCTACAATCCTCTCTTTTGTTTAGTTCACATTCAAGATCAAATGAATGTTCCCACACCATCCCACAAAGCGTTCCACCAGCTATCTGTAGTCAGCATCTTCTCCATCTGAAACACCCAAAAACTGCAGAGTCATCTGAGTATTTCCGTAAATGACAGGAGTCTGACATGTACTGGAAGTCTGCAGTGTACAAAGTGAAAAGGAATGGTGAGAGTACAGTCCCCTGTGGTGCTCCTGTGCTGCTTATCACTTGGTTAAACACACAATCATTCAGTCTGACAAACTGAATGATTGTGTGTCCATTAACCATGTGCCCACCCATGCACCAACCAACCATCCAATCAAGGACCAGCAATGACTTTTTTACAATTACAAATCTTTTTTACAAGTTCAAATTCTTTCTGACACTTATTTGATCCCATACTTCATTCCAAGTTACACAGATTTGGGTTTTGAAGGAATACGTTAGTAACATATAGGTCAAAATAGAAAAAATATTCTTCTGGTGCCCTTCGTATGGTGTTAAAAAACTCTAAAGTATCTTACCAGTTGAAGTACTCGTTTATCCTTTATCTGTCATTCCTATGAGCACTCTTTCCAGATTACTCTGTACACACGTCTGGCTCACACCTCCCTGTCTTCTGCCATCGCCCAAAACTCCTCTTTTTGCTAAACACAACAGCCACCCTCCTGATTTCTTCCACTCTTCTTCTCTTCTATTCCCGGCGTCTTTTAAACTGCATACTACCTTGTCTTCTCTGTTGCTCTTGGTCTCTCAGTTACTCTCTCCCTTTCTCTCTCTCTCTCTCACTCACTCACTCTCTTTATCCCTCTATGTGGATCTCTGGCAGGCCATTTTTGTCCTGTTCACCCACTGTGGGAAAACAACTCATTATGGGAAGCTAAGCGTTTGACCCTGTGGGGAGGGTACCGGTTCTGCGATCAAGGTCACATTGTCAGCTGAGAGGCAGAGCTGTGGTGGACAAAGAAGGAGGAGGGGAGATTGAGGGTACAACAATGTATACAATGGGGTAGTTTTGTGAACACTTGCCAACAGGCTATTCCAGTAAATATCAGCTGTGCTGAACTGACACCGCACTTTAAAAAGTCTAATCTGGTGTGACTTCTAGTAATTTCTGTCCCGTGTCCTTGGCCCAAGAGACTCTCTGTGGATCGTCACTTTCCACGTTGTGATGTCCAATTAGTCAAGTAGGCCACAATGACAGAACAAGTAAAAAAAGCATGTGATGATCAAGAGTGAAAGAAAAGGGGGTCAGGGAAAAGTAGAGACAGAAAGCTCCAGGAAACAAAGAGGATTTGACTGTGAATGTGAGTGAAACTTTAGAAAATCTGTGACAGAGTAAAGGCCTTATCAATTCATCGTAGTAAGAAATGTTTTGGCCATGACAACAACAGCATGGTTGTCAAAATACTTGCTATCCCCATTTAATATATAACCTAAATATAAAATATTCAGTAATATGAATATGCGTCAAAATTGTTTTAAACTGCCCTATTTATTATTGACAAAAAAATACGTTTTGATCCAAATTATTAAAAAAGCATTTGATAGCAGTAAAGAATATTTGTAGCATTAGTTTAGTACTTTAGATGAAAATATGATCAGCAATAGCAAGAGATTCGATAAATGTTTTGAAATAAAAGGCCTACAGTAGGGAATAAATATTTCTTTAAAATAAGACATAAATGTTCAAACATGTGCTTAGTAATTTGATAGCTGGCTCCATTCCAAAAAAATGTAAGCAATCCATACTCCAAGGGATTATTTTTATTTTATTTGGGGAAAAGGCTCATTCAAAAAGGTAATAATATCATGTATTTGTATCTACTGTAGCTGTGAAAAAATCTGAAGAGGTTTCTAAAGTGTTTTAAAATGATTTCCAAGTCCAATTCATGGCTTGCCTAAAATTGTCAAACCTGATAATGAGTACTCTTCAGTTTCATCAAGAGCTAAGAGATTTCCACCCAAATTATCTACTCCATTAAGAAAAACAATTATAAAGCACACTTGTAATTTCAGTGTAGTTCAATCGTGTCAGCCACTTAATATCATCAAATTTGCGCTTGAGTAGATGTGGATGGGGCTGCTATGAGTGGATAAGACTATTCATAGTAAACTGCAAGATGTTCTTAAATTAAAGGATACTTTTATAATGTAGCACGCATGTTAATTTAATAATTTCATAATGCATACCCTGTAAATAGTTTACACCTTATATAATCAAAGTGGCCCTGAAGGAGATTAGACACACGGATAGAGACAAGGTCTCTGAGGCCTGCTTGAGAGAGTTTCGAAAATGGTCTTGTTTTTATGCCATTTTTTTCAGGTAGGAGAGTAAATGTGTTTAGATATACTAGGAAAAAAAAGTACATTGTTTTTTTGTAGCAGATAAAAATCAATATTAGGAGGTTAGCGCAAGCTTAGCAAATATGGTTTTTATGAATAACATGATAAATCCGTAAAAGTATAGCTACTTACACACACTGGAGGTGCTACTTGAACAGTGATGTCGTCCGTGTCTACAGGAGAGTCTAACCAGGGCCGTTCCTCCTCCGACTGACTATCGGAGTAGCCTTTTCTTTTACCGGGCTGCGACGGCTGATTCCCGGATCTTCTCTGCATATTTTCCATGTTTTGGTTGTTACAGTTCTGCAGTGGAAAAAGCACATTATTGACCGATAAATAGAAGAGGAAAAAAAATGAAAACAAAACTAAAGATTAGAAAAACAAAAACTTTTGCAGCATTGAAGCCTCAGACATTTAATAGATCACCTTATCTGAAGAGTACTTCCATAGCTCTACACTGTCTGTGCTGTTTCTCTTGGTGATTTTGGGTCTTGCGCCTGCAAAAAAGCAAAAAGTTATGTAAATAAATGTTACATCAGAGTTTAGATGTGATACTTTAGAAACTTAAAAACTAACGCCGTCTTAAATAAACCAACTTAGGCTGAAAGCTCCCATCTGTTTCTCAGCCAATTAGATGGTAATTACAGCGGAGGTCTCATGATGACCACAGTGGGTATGGGGCAGACAACCAGGCAAACAGACTACAAGAAGCATTTGTTTGCCGAGCTATGATTGCAAAGCTAGAAATGCCTGAAGTGGGTGTGAGTTTCTACCCTGAGGAGAGTTCATAAACGTAGACGCTAGACACTAGCATATTTTTTAAGGACATTTGCAAACTGTATGATCAGTTGATTTGATATGATAAGTTATCTTTAGCATAAGTTCAGACATTAACACATACACCAGCTCACCTCATGTTAGTTTAAACCAATGTGTGGACGTATAGAGCACAGCGGTTAACTGTGCAAACGTCAACATGTAAGATTTTGGAGACATAGTTACATAAGGATCACTTTAGCACAAAAGTGCAAAAAAATAAAAAATACATAAAATTCAGCACTCACGAAAAAAATACACAATTGCACACAAAGGCAAAAAAAAAAAAAAAAAATTCTGTGGTCTTCTTACAATTCATTATAAATTGAATCTGAAAGACAAATTTGTATCCGCAGGTTGGAGATGCCGATTATAAGATCCAGTCTTCAACTTTTTTTTGCAATGCTCATGTTAGGATTTACCTTGCATTTCAAACTCTGAACTGGAGGGGGAAAGATCACTCTCATTGACTCCCAAAGCCTCCATCAGCTGCTCCACGTTCATCCTAGCTGTTAGCTCGCCATTTCTGTCTCCAATCTGAGGATTACAAAGAAGCAAGAAGACAAAAGCAAAGACGTGAGGTCAGAGAAACTAAACTTTACAAGAAACTTGATTGAAGTGCTCCAAAATGTCTCACTTCTTTAGAGATGTCCAGGTGCTTTCTGGCATAGTGGAGGGCTTGTTTGTGGTTTCCTGCAGACACATATGCATTTCCCAGGCTCCAGCAGGCACGACCCTCGCCAACCCTATTAGAAGAAAAAAAAGAGTCATAGTCATTGTAAGTGTTTTAATAATTTTTGTGGTGTAGGACAAACACGTGATATTACTTCTTCCAGTTAAAAAAACATTGAAAAGTGCTGGTCAGTTGGCTTAAAGAAGCCCACTAAAAATTCCTCTTGTGCAGCTAAAACCCAAATAATTGGAACCATTTTAAACATATGAAGTTATATAATGTGAACAGTCTAAGGTCATGAAACAACCCACTTTCGAAAAAGAACAGAGACGTCACACTCCCGCACATTAGTATAATAATGCATTTTTGTGTAGGAGCTAAACATGTGAGCTTGCCTGCATGAATTCTGAAGTTGCTGTCCAGTCAGAGATGACAGCATTTGCTCTTTTTTGTCTCATTTAATTTGTTTTGCAAAATTTTGCAAACTGTGAGGTTATTTGCATATTTGTTTGTTGCCATGTCCAAAAATATGCCAACTTGCATTCGTTGTGAATCTTTGGCTAATATAAATGTTATAAATGTACTGATGATGCCTGGTATTACTACGTTTACTCCACCTGTCGTTGAGCTCCTGGGCTATGCACAGATGTTTAAGGTGGTAGTCTATAGCCCTCTCATACTGTTGTAGGAGTGTGTAGGTGTTTCCAAGACTATAACAAGCTTGAGCCTCCATCACTTGGTCCCTCAGCTGCCTGGACAGCTGCAAAGTTTTTCTATGAGAAGGGAAACAAAAGATTAAGTAAGGGGGAAGAAAATGTTCAGGGTTGGTGTTAAACCATGATTGACAATATGGATAAATACAAATCCTTTCCTTTTTAATAATCGGGAATGACCAGATTTTACTTTAACATTCCTCCACTAGATGTCAGACTACTCTTTTTTCACCTGTAATATTCAGTGGCTGTGTTGAACTGTCCCAGGAAAATCAGAGCATTGCCAAGATTACTGTAAGCTCGGCGTTCAGCTGCTTTGTCCCCAAACTCCTTGGCAATGGCTAACCGCTGCAAATGACAGAACGACAAACACAAAATCCATCATTTCAACAAACCAATAATTAAAAAGCGAAGTTATAATGTTAATTTGTTTTATTTAATTACGTTGTTCTCCAAGAAGAATGTACAAGTAAAAGCTGGACATGTATAAGCTCTGTTGGGTCCCTTTCCATTTTATAATTTTCAGCCCCAGTGCATCAAATCATCCCTTTATTTACTTTAACAGGCAACATCCTGCGCTCTGTTGCACACTGATTGAAAAGGAAAATGAGGATAGACTGGGTTTAGCGAAAAGGACATAAAAGGTTTAAAATGATGAAAGACATAAAAACACAAGAAATTAGTTATTGAGCTACATTTGTCAAACAATCATCACAAAACAATAAAGTAAATAGATCACTTTCCGTCTGTCAAAGCAGATTTTGCTTCACAGAAAATGCATCTAAAAAAAAAAAATTACCCTCATATTTATTAAAAAGATTTATGCCAACTTTAAAAAAAATGCAACACAGTCATTCCTCCTTTCCTTAAAGACAAACCGATGAGTCAAGGTACTTTGCATGTAAAATTTTAGCCAAACTGACATGTAAACAAGACAAACTCTTATAAAGCACTTCTCTCAATAGCATGGAAACTCATGGTCCACCATTCATCTCTTAGTAAGATCTGATAGCACCACTTGCAACATATACGGTTTCAATAAAACGCTTAAATCACTTTTATTTCTAATCTATTCCTTATCATAGACAACCAGTTAACCAGATAGCTTGACTTTACCTGCAACTGCTTGAATATATGTAGCGTTAACAAACTCACGGTGGGTTGACAATAGGCCATCTTACCTGACGGTGGAATTTAATCGCCTCAACAAAATTCCCCAGCAGGTAGTGGGTATTTCCCAGGTTTCCATACGCCCTCCCCTGAGCTGCTCGATCACCAAGTTCTTTCACCAAACACAAGTTCATCCTGTGCAATAGGTAAAACCTTTAGTAGAACTACTGAACTGATATTGTTTATCAGGTAAAGTGCCAATTTATCTGTCATACAGTTTATTTTTGCTTATCTTAAATCTTATCTTATCTTACAGTTGAAACAACACTAATTGGCCATGAAAGATTCAATGTGATACAGCCAGTGGGGCGGCTGCTCATGCACTCTGGAACACCCTGACAATACCTATATACTATATGCAAAATTTCTTTGTGATTCTGACAAAACATCCATACACATTTTACTATGATTCTTAACTAGCAGCATGATTGACATTATTACAGCTTTGTTTGCTTAGGATAAACTTTGATGTCAGTACTGAATGGGGCCTCTCTTGCACAGGTATAACCAGCAGAGGCATGAGGAGGACAAAAATTAAAGGTCACTTGATATTTGTCATTTGAAATTCTAAAGAATTTCCGACACAATATACATTAAAACAGATAAACATGATTTTTGAGTTTCTTTTTGGGCGCTAGTAGGATGGGTGCATTTTCCTTTGTATACATTTAATTTATCTTTAAGAATATCAGCCTTTAAAAAATGATTCAGGGGCAAGGCATTTACGTATGTCAAAAGTCTAGATGTGTCGTATTATTGATACATACTCGTAAAACCCGGTGGCCTTCTGCAGCGTCTCTCTGACATCAGACGGCAGCTCGCCTGGTTCCTGGGTGCAGCCCCACAGCTGCTGTTTTCCCTTTGCATGAAACACGTTTCCAATGTTGTACAGTGCTCTTGCTTCGCCAACCTACAGCATTACAGTAAAGAGAGATCAGTTGGATGAGTACAAATATGATTTGTGGATATCGGGCTTGTTTCAGTCATTTCGTTTATAGTGCAAGGCTGGTTAATTGTGTATGAGTCTTTACAGTAGTTGATCCGTATATGCTGCAACACTTTACCTTGTCTCTCTGCTCTTGAGAAATATCCAGATGTCTCTGGCAGCAGACGACAGCCTCGTCAAAGCGCCCCAACACTTTTAAAGTGTTACCAAGGTTACCGCTAGCTTTTCCTTCCCCTATCCTGTCTCCTATCGTTCTGAGAAAAAGAAAAAAGAAAAACATTTCAGCTTTCAGAACCTCAAACAAAAAACACCCTTATATTGTTCGGAGATATCAATTACTATTAAAGGTATTAAAATGTGCTTAATCATTCATTAACATTAGTAAATGTTTAATTTAACCGCATACTTTCAGGGACGTGGTCCCAGTGCTCCTGGTGAGACTGTAATGAGACAAGGTAAATCTCCCAGGGGTGTTTAATCACCTCCCTGCTGAAGTACCTGCTGCACTCACTGCAGGGTGCCAGATTACTAACAAGCTTAATATCCTGCTTGTAATCAACTTTTACTATGCAAAAAACTCATTACCATCTGATTTAATGTCAGTAAGTCGATTTGTTTATTCCCTCCTTGTGTCCAACTGTTTAATAATAGTTTGACCTGAATTCGGCTTGGACGGTATTGTTTCTACATGCAATGTAATATAGAATCTCTGGGACTGTTTTATTGCAAAATTAGTGAATTCTAAAAGCACAGAAGGAGAGAGGTATGGACAGAGGAAGGATAGAAGAAGGGAAGGGAAGAAACAAAGAATGTGATGCAGGGGGAAAAGACAGAATGAATGTCAACATTTAGACTATGTGAAAGTGAATAGTCTTGAAGCATTGAAATGGAATCTGGAAGAAAAAAAAAACATTATTTTCTGTAACATTATTTTCTTTTTTTAATATTTATTTATACCTCAAAAACAATGAAATAATGTTTCCCGTAACAAGCTGCACTGAAAGGAAGTGTATTTCACCACTTCAAATGTTGCCGCCACACTCACTCTCATTTTTTGCCACCTAGATTAAAAAATCTAGGTACTTAAATAATCATTTTCGCACTATTCATAAAATGTGCATTGTGTTGCATAAGCATTTTCTTTTTCCATGTTTCAGTGTTGCACCGAAAGCACATAAACTCAAATGTAACTCAAACTTGAGTGTCTGACTGCTCACCTGGCCAGGGTTAAGTCATGTCTGTGGTATTCCAAGGCTTTTCCATACTCCTTGAGGTAGAAGTAAGCATTGCCAAGCTGGCTGTAGATGGCACTGAGTGTCTTCAAGTCTTCCGTTCCAACCTGCACAGCTGCTTCAAAAAACGCTGTACCTCCTTTGAAGTCTCCCGCCTTGCATAATCGCTCACCTTCCAAGGCGAGCTCCAAACAAGAGGCCTCCATCCTGCAAGATACACGCAATAAAGTCACATGTCAGATCGGATATACCTGTACTACACCGTTTACAGGAACACGGATGGTACTGAAGTTAAGGCCCATCATCTTAAACTGGTAGTATCCGTATGACAAGAGGTTCTGTAGCCATTTATGTGCACTGTTGCCTTAGCAACTCAGTCTAAGCTCAAAGCTAAAACACCTTGAGAGGATGTTACAGTTTTTGCTCAGCACCCTTTGTATCAGCTTGCTTTCTGGAGACACACGGCCCTCTTACACCGATTGTTTATTACATCAAATAATAACCATATGAATTTAAAGCAGGCTTGTTTCCCATTGTGTGCAACTAATTAGAGTTCCAAAATAACTTTAATGTCAACTCTTATTTCAATATCAATTTGTGCTGCTTAGAGTCATTAGTTGTTTTTTTTAACCAATTTAAGCCCTATCAAATAAGATTATGAAAGCGTTTTTTTTTTTTTTAAGTCGAACTTTCCTTCGTCTTGATTCTGTCGCAGACCGTATCGCTAAAGAAAATAAAAACATTGTGATGTCACGTCGCACCACAGACTGTCCAGGAGTTGGCTGATGCTTAATTCCAGGTCTGGGAGATCCTCAGGAGACCATCCGCCATCTCATCAGGAGCATGGACTGGCGTTGTAGGGAGGTCATACAGGTCATACACAATACTGAGCCTCATTTTGACTTGTTGTAAGGAGATTACATCAAAGTTGGATCAGCCTGTGGTGTGTTTTTCCACTTTCATTTTGTGTTTAACTCCAAATCCAGGCCTCGATTTGTCAATAAAATTGATTTCCATTTATGATTTTTGTGTGATATTCCTATCAGCCCATTCAACTTTGTACAGAACAAAGTATTCATTGAGAATATTTAATTCATTCAGATCCAGGATGCATTATTTGAGTGTTTCCTATTGTTTTTTGAGCAGCGTATATATACACAAATCTGTTTAAATCAAAGGTCAATTTACACTTCGTCTGTCTAAGACCTTGGGAATCGTTTTCACTTCTATAAAATTCTTAGCACAATAGGTTCTGTGGGGAACATGAATAATAATAATAATAATTAATCCTTTATTAGTCCCACAGTGGGGAAATTGCAGGTGGTGTAATTACACTGAGGCAGCCATTTGCGGCGCCAGGTAGTCAGTAGCACAAAGGGTCTTGCCTAAGGACCCACAATGGATGCTGTGATGTATTTGCCCTGGGCTGGATTTGAACCTCAGGGTTAAGGTCCGGGGACATTCTATTTGAGCTATACAGCCGCCAGGTTGATGTATTAAAAAAATACTATGTATTATCATCCGATTTTAAGAATCCCAGACCATATCTCCACACGTGAAAGCAAACTATGCAATATCGCTGCAGTTATAAACGGGTATATGATGAAATATAGTTAAACAATAGTTATATAGATTCAGTATTTTTGTTTTAATAAAGATTTCTACATCTGTATCACATCTGAAGCTAACCTTATAATAATTCATGCAGTCAAGTACATTCAAAATCCAGATTTTAATTAGCAATAATTTGCATACAAATATTTTTTTTTTCTTAATTTTTTCTACTGGGGCAAATAATAAATCAGAGTTTAAGACGTGAAAGTCTTGCTTCAAATTGCAATCGAGCATCACCTGTGTTTTTGCTTGGTACGCATCTGATCCACGTACACCTGGAGCTCTGTGCACAAAGGCTTTAGCATAGACTGGGGTCGGGCTCCATGGTGGACCAGTCTGCACACTGCTCTCTCTGCCTCGGTCAGAGGACATGGCTCCACTTGCATAAGGGAGATTTTAAGTTCCAACAAAAGGTTTTTTTTTATGCAAACTTGATTTTACAAACCAGAAAAAAAGAGAAACAAAAGCACCAGATGTCCCTTCCAGACAAATCCAACACAGTGTTTTAAAATTGTCCACCAAGATCCATAGGTCTAAAACAAATGCCCAGATGTTCAAAGTGAATATTCAACCAAAAATCCAAGAGTAACTAAAAATAACATCCTCATTAGAGGTTTTCTAGTCCAAAAAAGCTGCAACACTGAAGCCAAAAAACTAAATAGGGAAGCGTTTTAAAGTCAACAAAAGAACTCTACTAGATATATGTAGATTTGTTTGTAAAAACAATAAAAAATAAAATAAAATAATGAACAAATTATGAGCCGTAATGGTATTTTTGCTTATGAAATCTCTAACACAGAGAATGTGCTGGGTTCCAACAAAGATGCACTCAGTCGCACTACAGATAAAGCAATACTTTTTAACTGTCCCATTCAGATACATGATGATCAAATGGAATTAAGGGTAATCCAGTGACATGCGCCTTCTTACTAGAGGTTATACTGTGAAGTGAGTGGCCCAGACTAATCCACCCATCTGCTGACATTAGCACAAATATAATTAGGTCAACAGCAAAGACAGATTATTAACGACAATGAATAAGTACTAATTAAATAAATACACTGTGGAAAAATAAGTAGAAATGTTATGAGTTAATGAAGTAATTTTGTAATTCGGAGAATAAATCACAAAATATTGAATGTCTATGCCTTCAGAATACTTCCAAATGTTACCACCATTGTCTTAGAAACGTAAAATCCAGGTATTTTTTACTGTAACATTGAAAAATCTTAACTCAAAGAAGTTCTAGGAAAACCAACAGTACTTTCACAAAGATAAGAGTAACTAAGACCTTCAACGGTGCATCATATATGCAAATGTATTTAAAGTTAAAACTGAAATGTTTTTTATGTTTTAACATATTTTACATCTAGACCAGGTTGTAGTTTCGGTTCTTCTTTTATTCCACAAACTTCCCTTTCCGTTTTCCAGAGAGTCAGTTTGTTGTAACACATTGCAGTTCCGGATTTAGAAAGAAAGGCATTTATAACATTATACATAACTAGAGTTATACCATTACAATTCTGCAACCAATCAGAACCATCTGCTATCTACACTCTTTCCCTTCTTTCTTTTCTTCAAAATCTTAAACTGTTTAAAAAGGTTAGTTATATTTACTGATAAACCCAGGATGAAGTTGTTCTCAAGTCTAAACTAATCTACTGTTTTTAGCACTTCCTCTAAAATAGTGGTGCCCAAAATTCAGACCGGTGCCCATTAGCAGCTCTCAGCTGATTTTGTGTGGCCCCCTGAAATTAAGAATAAAATTGCTTTTAAACCCCAAGCACCAATATCTTTAACACAAAAGCAGACCTGGGTAGAACCATATCTGTATTTGTTGACTCATTAAATGTAGATGGTGCTATCTGCTTTTATCTGTAAACATAAAATCTAATTTAAAAACACATTGTTTTGTAGATAAACATCTTAAGGTTTGTATTTTGGCTGTTAATTATTGTATGAATATCAATGTACTGGAAGCAACTTCTTTTTAAATCATTAAGCAAGTGACTATTAAATATGGGCCTGTTTGTTTATTTTCCTGTCTGCATTAAAAATCCACCAGATATTTAATATGTTTCCAGGAATTTTGTTTATTATTATTATTATTAATAATAAAATAATAATAATAATAATAATAATAATAATAATAATAATAACCAATCAGAGAAAAATTTGGGAAAAGTCATTTCAGCAAACTGTTCTAAAACTGAAGAATCTGATCTCATTCAATGCGTGTTTCAAAGGATTCTGTTTAACATGCTTGAAACCAAATATTACTGCCAGTCTAGGCCAATAAATCCTTGTGAATGCTTGCTAACGTAATGGTAAATCTCAATGGTATTTTCTTCAAAAATGTAACAAATATTTAAAAAAAAAAAAAACGTAACCCTCTATCCCAATACACATACAATATACAAATGGGGCTGCATCATAAGATACACGAGAATGTGTTTTCATGGGATTGTGCACTTTATTTTCAAACATTAAATAAAAAAATAATTAAAAAAATGTTTCCACTCAAACTCAAGACCAGAAAGTATTCATCTAAAATGCCACACCAGATAGATGCACTCCTCTTTCCAGATTTACATTTTCTTGGTAAAACCCCTATTAATAGTTAATGTTAAGGTGTTCTGATAAAGATTACACTATACAACTTTACAGTTCCACAACAAAATGTAGCATCGCTTTTATTGCAACGACCGTGTTAAACACTAAACAGCTGGAAAATGATTATGTGGATTCACAAAAAATAAGGGGACTTAATGTGGAATTTAGACAGATCAGATTACCATTGTGGGTAGCGGTCCTTGAAAAAGAGGAATATCCAATTGTAGGGAAATTAAACTTTTTCACTAGCTAGAAAACTGGAGGGGCTCTGTAATTGTTGCATAGAAACGCTAAAGCAGTGACAATAAATATATATAAAAATATGTTTAAAACAATAAAATAAACATAATAGTGCTGATCAGACACTGACAGAAAAACAATATGCAAGAGAAACACTAAAAGACAAGAATCTTTGTTGAAAAGACCAACACAGATTTAGAAGCACATAAAAAAATAAAACATTACTACAAAAAAAACAATGACTAATCTCTTTGTCCTATATGGCACGCCTTTACTGGCTTTCAGTCTGTGGTTTGAGTTAGAGTGGATGTAAGCAGAAAGCTCTGCAATTCTCTCCGCCAACAAACCCTCAGAAAGGACCTTTGAACTTTTTTAAATTTCCTATTCCAAAATACCAGCTTCAGCACAGACAGACGGTAAAAATCATTAATGGAGGCTTAGAAACAGCTAGTGATAGAAAACATAATATTTAGACAAAAAATGCTAGTGAGGCGCAAGTTTGTGAATGTGGCTCTGTCAAACTGAAATCAAAACCCTATGCAACTTTCAAGAGATCTACTTAAAACCATTGGGTACAATACTTAGATGAGTTTGTCTGAAATAGAGCCCAGAAACAAACCGGTAGGAGGATTAAATTCTCCACCTTTTCAACTACATGTTAATTCATAAACTGATTTGCACCAAGGTCAATTTATTTGCAAAAGGCTTTTCTTAAAACTGTTGGGGGATCTGTCTTTTGTTCTTTTACAATCCCACATAAATATGGAAAGGTCAAGAAGGATTACAAGGAATTTTTAAAAATTTTGTATCAACATTGATTCTGTCATTTCATTTTAAAAAGCTCCACATGATTATTGGCATGAAGCCCTGTGCTCATAGTAGTAATACAGCCATAATTACAGAGTAGCATGGTCAGTTGTCGGGGAAACCAGAGAAAAAATCTCTAGCAATGTTTTTCCTCCCGCAGTATGCTCTCTCTCAAAATAGAGGTTTTCTTTGTTCTTTTGTTTAAATCTCCTGTAAAGATGCATTTGGCCACTGTGGCATTATGTTTATTCTTAGCCACATTTTCAGTAGCTGCATTGCTCAAGCCAAGGATTCAAATCCTTCTCTAAACATTAAATGAGAAATCTCTTATTTCAAGAGTTTTTCAGGATTTCAAAAGCAGATGACGTACAGAATTTCGCAGAGCACACGGTTTAAAACATGGTAATTAAATGTTATATTGATATGTAAGATGAAAGAATGTCAAACCTCTTTTAACTTGTGCTGGTAAAGGAACTAGTAGTGAATGTTTACAAAGTGAAAAAATGGTTTGAACGTAGGCACTATAGGCGGTACCTCTGATTCATTACGGGGAACTTGGAAAACATTTTAACACAGAGTATTTGGAAGGTAATGTTAAACCCAAACACAATAAGAGTTAATAAGTAGACCGCTACAAAGACAAACATCTCAAAGAACATGTTAATGAAAAATGTATTGACGAAAAGCTAGAGCGATGATCAAACCAAGAACATGCACTAGCGGCTACTTGTTTAGTTCTGAAGCAACAACATGCAGAAATTACAGCAAACCCAATTTAAGACTAAGTCAGAAGTCCAATAGCAATAACAGATTACTCTGCTCAGTGAAAAGCTAACTGCTAGGACCAAGTTTTTACAAGTTACCTGTATCAAAGTTCTACAAAGTTTAAAAAACAAACAAAACATTATCTTCAAACTACTTCAGGTTTAACTACAATTGCTCGACACTGCTAGTGCATCACATTTGTCTCAGTAATCAAATCAAATCAAAAATACTTTTTTTATCCCAAAGGGAAATTAAATGTTGTTGGAGTATCTCATTTAACTGAGGAGTTGTTGTAGATGGTGATCGCTGTGCTGTTTTGCAACCAAACTGAAGAAGGCAGATAAACAAAGCTGCGGGGAAACATTTCCTTTCTCTGGAAACAAAGATGGGTCTCGGTGATACAGTTAAAAAGCAGCACAAACTACTACACTTAAAGTAACCTTATTTTGGCAATATATCGGGTAGACTACTAGCATGCTTACAGAAGCAAAATAGTTCATACAAGTATGTTTGACTCCCACAGCTACTCTAAAAAGGTAGTGTAACATAAAAAAATATTCTGCTCAGAAGGTGAGTTAAAGTTTCTTTTTGTGTTTCAACTTACATCAGAAACATTCAAAATTAATGTCATACCTGTGTTAAAAGGTATAGGAAAGGATCTTTTCAGTAAAAAAATTTCAATGGAAAAGGTGGGTAAAAGATTAACCAAGGTGCAAACTAACAAAGGTCAAAATAACTGGTTGTTAGTGTTATGTTTAGTAGCATAAAATTTTAGGATCTGTTTCTAATGCTACCATAAATTGCACACTCTTATGTTAATGTACCAAGTTCGGCATGTGTGTTTTACTCTTCCTTCCTATCCTAATAATAGTGGGGGGGGGTTCTGCTTCATCTATATTCTTTAATACATTTGTTAAAGGGACTATAAAAATAAAATTACCTATAAAAAAAGATGTAGCCACTGAGCATTTCAAAAGAACTGTACACAAGCTGGGCATTCTAATTACAAGGATAATTTCACAAAACCAAAAATCATACTGCAGCCTTGCATTGCTCTGTGTCTGTCGTACAGATTAGGCTGCATGGAATGTTAATTGAGTGTTGACTTGAGATGTGACATTCGCAAAAGCGTTGCAAGGTTGATGCATCACCCTCTTATTCAACAAAACAAAAGGGGTAAATACACAACCTTTTCCACATTGAAAGTTACAGTCCTTGTAATATGGGTGTGTGTACGTGTTGTATGTAGCTTCCCTAAACACGAAGGATGCCTAAATAAGATAATGCCTGCAGGACTGTTGTTGGCAAACAGTTCCTGTAAAACTGCTTGTGACCTAAAGGAAAAGGGTTTGCGTTTATCAACCCGGAGACATAAATATTAATGCCGATTCATGTGCGAGAATATACTCATAATTAGAGGTGGCATGATTACCCTGTAAACAGTTGAAAAGTTTAGGTCTGGAGGAAGACAACATAGTCAAAATGTGTTTTTTCTATGCAAAAATGAACACAAGCGATGGGAGTGACGTCATGGACGACAGGAATATGCAAAACAAGAAGAAACATTTAAAAAGCTTTTCATCCGATCCTAATAAGGATATCTGCTGCCAATTTTTGCTCATATGCTTCAGCTAAAGTAAAGTAAAATTAAGTGAATTTTATATGTATGACACTTTTTCACTTAAAATCATACAAATATCAAATATACAAGTAAATCATTAGGGGAAATAAAATAACTGCATGAAAATCAAATCGATCAAAGCAAAGCCTTTTTCTCTAATTTAATGCCTAAGAGATGATCATGTGCACCAAATTTTTTTATTTCAGGCAGCTTCTCAACAGGATTTGTGTACGGACTGCTAATTAAAGACTTTTAACCTTGATTTAAAGGATTTTGGTGTTTCGGCTGTTTTGCAGTTTGTTCCAGATTTGAGGTGCATATAAAAACTAAACGCTGCTTCTCCGTATTTAGTTCTGGTTCTGCAGAGCAGACTGGAACCTGAAGGTTGACAAAACGATAACAGGTCTTTAATGCATTGTGGTGCTAAAGTCATTCAGTGATCTATAAACTAACAGAAGTAATTTAAAGTCTAATCTCTGAGGTACAGGGAGTCGGTGGAAGGATTTTAGAAACTGGGGTGATGTTCTCCATCTTCCTAGTCTTAGTGAGAAGAATTTTGGGTCAACCACTAACCCAAAGAACTGTAGACAATCTGTCTGTTTGCAGCCCTCTTCTGTCCACATAATTCAAGACTCTCAATGATCCGAGCAAGAAGCAAGACTTGGATCTGACTTCTGGCTGCAGCTGCGGGTCTTTTTTAAAAACCAGTGAAATCTGGCTGCACTGTGTTCACCATGACTGGCTCCTCCTTAAGCAAAGCCCCGAGCTGATCGTCTCCTCTAGGGTTTATTTATTTTATTTTTTTATTCATACAAGCCGCTTTACGGTTCATGGTGAAAAGCAGACTAGGGTCAAGCCCCTCTTTTAGTGTACGCGTGCTCCTACCCAGGATTTCTTACCTGGAGTGAAGCCTCTTGGTGGCCAAATCCTGCTCCACACCGTTAGCAGCCGACTGAGCCATGAGGAGAGCTGCTAACCTGTCTGAAAGCAAGCCCGCTTCCTCCGTCACAGTCACTTCCTCCAGAGCTTCTTCTTCTTCCTCTTCTTCTTTCCCGAGGCGTGCCGCCGCTGCGCCCCTCCCTCAGTGGCTGTCGTTGTTTCGCTGCTCTTTGCTTCGTTCACCGCAGTAACCGCAGCCTCCGCGGAAGTGAGCTCCGCCCCCGTCTGCACAAATAAACCACGCCTCCTCTTCTACGTCACATGTACGATCATTTTTTTTTCACATTTTTTGTTGCCAGGCTAAAGCAGGTATGCTTTTATTGTATTGGCGAACACAGTTAGTCAGATTTAGGCATTGCTTTTAAACCATTATACAAAAAAAAAAAAGAAAAACATGAAAATATTTTTCTAAATGTGATCTTTAACTGTAAAAGCGGTGGTTTAAATCAAACCAGAAATACACTAGAAAAAAGATAGGTTGCATTTTTTTTTTTTATACCTACTACATTTTTGTTTTGTTCTTAATCAGAACTATATTGTATAAATATAGTATATAAATATCTTTGTTCTCTAAAACAAAAATGATGAAATCAGGGACAGTAGGCCTCATAGGGGTATTGAAACGCAGAAATCAGTGTATCTCTCTGCTTTTATCTGTAAACATAAAATCTAAATTAAAAATACATTGTCTTGTTAGATTAACATCAGGTTTTTATTTTTGGCCGTTAATTATTGTATGAATGTGTATATATGCTTGAAGAGAACAGAATTTCTTCTACCCAGGCACTTCGGACAGCTCATCTGGGGAGATGGCATTCCCAGACCAGTCAAGAGACATACTCCATTCAGCGTGTCCAGGGTCTTCCCATGGCTCATCTCGACCTCAACTGGCTCATTTAAATGTGGAGGAGCAGCGGCTCTACTTTGAGCCAATCCAGATCTTCTCACTCTTTCTCTAAAACATGTTTCCGCTACTTGTATCTGAGATGTAATTCTCTACCCTCCACTTGTGGCAGGATCCCATCCTTGACCTGCAGAAGACCCTTTTCCAGCTCAACACCATGATCTCTGATTTGGAGGTGCTGATTTTTTCCCCCCAGCTTATTCAGACTCAGCTGCAAACTCCTGCAACAAAGCAGGAGTCTGATGAAGCCAGCAGGGACCCACCAAAACAGCTGATATTGGAGAGCTTGACCCAGAGTCTCCTTACTCTATTTCCTCGCTGACCATAAATTTGTACATGACGTGTGGTGTTCTGTTACTTCCATAAGTTAAACATTCTCCAATAGCATATCCAAATTAATAGTAATGTTTAAAAATACATCAACAACATGTGTGAAACTGTTCAGGTCCTTTTTGATATCTGTAGTACTTACGTCTAACCACACGGCGGTAGTATTTCACAACTTTTAAATTCTCCAACGTAAAGTCTCATTTCCAGTGAAACATGTGAAAAACAAAAGATGCATGTTTACAGATCCACATAACCAAATTTTTAAGGCTATAGAAGATTGCTTCTTTGTTGTTGTAAGAGCGTATTGATAGTTGATAGCTGGCTGCAGACAATATATGAATGAGTTTTTTTTGTTGAAGTTATTAAATATACTTTTATATATATATATATATATATATATATATATATATATATATATATATATATATATATATATATATATATATATATATATATATATA
>JAVLVB010000002.1:10704694-10725398 GCA_032876305.1 Orestias chungarensis
TTGTGTGCTTAGTCAGAGTGTGTAACATCTCATTACAGGCAACAAAGGAAAAACAAAAAGAAAAATAAGATCGAGGTAAGCTGATTTAGATTTACAACTGAGCAACTCATATTTATTTTTCCTTTTGGAGGCTGCACAGCTTACAAAAACAAAACCATCTGGTTTTATGGTAGGTGAAGTTGAACAAGCCTGTATTGTTTTTGTCAGGATTGTATTCGTCTTTGAATATTACCAGAGGGAATCTTTCAGCAGTCAAGGTGGATAATATTGCTTTTAACTGCTTAACAGATTTAAGAGATGTCTTGTTTTCTCATTGTGAGTCACAATGATAATATCATTTTGTTGTCACTAAACCAGTTTGAAAAGGTTTATTCTTTTGAAAACATATTTTATTGTTAACTTAAAGACTGCTGTGTTTTGTAGACAAATGAGTATTTTTTTTTTTGGAAAGCCAACAGATGAGAAAAACAAATCAAACCTTTTAACAACTTGAAACAACTCACGTCAGAGTTCTGTTCTTCAATATGTAACAGACCCAGGTTCTGAGCCTGTTAAACAGATTAAATGTTCCTGTAAAACACAAGGAAAATATGACACAGTCAATATGCGGTGTGTACTGATGCCTCGCTTCTGCCATACTGGAGATAGAGGCTCTTTACCTAAAGTAATGTTTTGCACCATCTTCGGGTGTGGGTGTTTAACTACAATTTAGGTAAAATAATCCCCAGAATGGGCAATAAAATAACTAATGTGACTACAAATTGGTGTGTCACACGCTCCCTGACAAATAATAATGGCACCTGACATTCAGAAACTCTACAGTAAACAAAGATGACACAAAGTCAAATATTCAACATTGCAGAGGTGTAGTGCACAGGTAAGGCATAACTGGGCAAAGCACATAAGGAGCAAACCCTGCACTAAATGGCATACAGGGAGTTTGTACCCATGGCTGGTATGAAAGATATGGTGCGGCTAGGGTGGATACCATAGCCTGTGGTTGTAATGAAGGTTCACCTAGTGACTGATGCGTGAACATTTTTCCTGGTCTTCTTTCTCTAGTTGACCTTCTTTACTCAGTTTGTGGAGACACTGGGGTCTCCAGTGGTCCATGTCCTGGTGGAGTGGGCCACCCTGTCAGTTCACCTTCTTCAGTTGAATTGGCTGTGCCTGCATCACAGAAACAGGGGGTGTCTGTGGTAAGGGTGGATTGTCTCGTACAATCCCGGTATTTCCACTTGGCATGTCAACGCTTCCATTGTCTCAGGGACTTGGTTTGTTCCTGGTAGTTCAGTTGGACTACAGTCATTGTTTCTCCCCACGTGTCCAGACTCTCTAGGAAACCTAAACCAGTATCTTCTTGTATTCTCATCAGAACCTGAGTCACTTGAATCCCTTACCTGCCTGTTTTGATCACTTAGCTAAGTCTTTCTCCGTTTTGTTCGTCTTTCAGGTGTTCGCTCTGGTCTTGAAGGTCAGCTTCAACTGGAAGGTCGATCACAAGTAATAGGAGGTTACTGTGTAGATCCCCTTGTCCTACTCCCATCTTTGTTCACATGGTAGACTGCATAGACTGGATTCCCACCTACTTGCTCTTTAACCAGATAAATGGTTTTCTCCCACTGGGAACGTCGTTTCCCTGGTCCTCCACATTCACTACAGTTTCTGACAAGGACCCTATCACCGGGCTGTAAAACTACACCCTTTGGCTTTTTGCCTTAGTAAGACTTGGCTCACTAGCTATCTTGTACGCCTCCATCATCTTCCTCTCCCACCTGTCTGCATAGCTTCTGTGTGAAACTACCTGTTTCTCCCCAACTAGACCAAATAAGATGCCTACTGGAAGACGTGGGTGGTGTCAAAATAGTAGAAAGTGGGGGGGACCCTGTGGATTCATGACGTGTACAATTATAAGCATGTACAATGTGTGGCAAGTGATCTTTCCAGCGTTCATTCTCATTCTCACCAAGTGTCCTTAACATCTGTAAAAGTGTCCTGTTAAACCTCTCTGCAGGGTTACCTTGAGGGTTATATGGTGACGTCCTTGAGTGTCCAGTACCTGATTTCTCTTTCTGAGTCTTAAACAGTGCATTTTCAAACTCACGGCCTTGGTCGTGATGGAGTCATTGGTCTCGCCGGGTCTGTACTTGACACTGAAGCAAAAGTCTGAAAGTTCTCCGACCCAGTGATTCCCCACAGCATTCAGTTTGGCTGTACTCATTACGTAGGTCAATGTATTGTTGTCTGTGTAAATTGTGAAGTATGGGGTGTAATACAGGTAGTTTTTAAAAGGCTCGCACACTGCCCCTTTGAGCGCTAGAAATTCTAGCTTGCAACTATGAATATTGTAATTCCTTTCAGCTGGAGACAGTGTCCTGGACCCATACCCTATCACCCTCAGTTTCCCGTCCTGCTGCTGGTAAAGAACAGCCCCAAGGCCCTGTTCAGAGGCGTCTGTGTGGAGGCAGAAAGGTAAGTTAAAATCAGGATAGGCCAGAACTGGAGGGCTTGTAAGCGTGTCAATTAACTGTTCGAGTACTTGTTGGTTTTCACTAGTCCACTGGACAGGGGTCCTAGATGACAACTGCAGGCCCTTAGTCTTTGGCTGGGGAGGCAGCTGGGTTGACATGCTGGGCTTGACTTTCAATAGTTCATATACAGGCTTTGCAATACGTGAAAAGTCCTGTATGTAGCTCCAATAGTAACTAAAAAAGCAAAGTAGACGTCACCAATTGTCTGGGGTGTTTTGGTCCTTAAAGACCGTACTGCCTCCAAGTCCTTGGGATCAATTCTCACACCCTCAGCTGATACAAGGTGGCCAACATACCTTACTTTTTTGCGAAAAAATTCACATTTTTCAGGGCTCAATTGGACACCGTGTCTCTGGAGTGCTCTCAAAACTTGCCTGACATGCTCAACATGCTCTTCAAATGTCGGTGCATAGCACAAAATGTCATCCAGGTAGGGAATGCAGCAATTGTTTCTGAGTGAACTTAACATCTCCTCCATGCTTCTTTGGAAGCAAGCAGGTGCGTTTGAGAGGCCGAAAGGTAAACGTACCCACTCATAAAGCCACCAGGGGGTGACAAAGGCGGTGAGGTGAGCCTTCTGCCATAAAAACCCCTGGTGGTACGCCTTGCCCTGATCGAGGATACTGAGTGCCCTCCCAGGGTGTCGATCCGGTCCTGGATCCGAGGGACAGGGTGTTTATCAGCAATGGTTTTCTGGTTCAGCAGACGGTATTCTATACAAGGGCGTATGGAGCCATCCTTTTTAAGGACATAAACAACAGGAGCTGTATACGGGGATCTTGATTTAACAATCCACTCTTTCGCTAGGAGGTCCTGTGTGTACTCTTTCACTTCAGAAAACAAAGGCTTTGTGACAGAAGAGTAAGCTTTTTGTACAGGGATGTCATCTTTGAGGTGGAATGACATTTGTAAGCTCGGAATACAGACTATATCATTAGCATCTTTTGCAAACACTGCTGACTCCTCATAAAGCATCTTTTCTACAGTCTCTTGTTGCTGTTTCTCCAGATAGGTTAAATCTACTGGTGGCTGCCACGATTGTGGGGGGTTTGTTTCAGCCTGAGCAACAGTAAGCATCTCTGTTTTAATGTCTTTTTCCATGGGTGAATCTGTCTCTATCACTTTCTTAATTGGCTGGATGCACCCAATAGCAGTCCTTTTTGTTAAAACAATGTCATGTTTTGTGTGATTTTCTAGTGGGAGGGCTACATAAGGTACCTTACTGGGTTGAATCTTCAGGAGCCCCTCTCCCAGGTGCTGTAACTGGGGACATCTCTCTTCAGGCTCAAACAAAACTAAAGATTCACTTGGGTCGAGCTGAGGTGGGATTTTACACTTTTCCCAGGTAGTACTGCCTGCAGGGACTATTGTGTCTTTGTAGCTTACTCTTAAACGCCCCAGGGTTGTGTTCTCTTCACGTGCATGGATGTAATGTACCATTCCCTGTACTTCATCTACTGGAATAAACAGTGCTCCCCCTGGTAGCTTAGCTAAGTGATAGGCAGCTCTCCCTGGACTCCCCTGAATTAGCACTTCCACTACATTAAAGCATATGAGTGGTTTGTCTAATGGCACCGAGCTGATTAGGACTGGCACATTTATAGAACGCTCATGGGCAATAAAATAACTAATGTGACTACACATTGGTGTGTCACACGCTCCCTGACAAATAATAATGGCACCTGACATTCAGAAACTCTACAGTAAACAAAGATGACACAAAGTCAAATATTCAACATTGCAGAGGTGTAGTGCACAGGTAAGGCATAACTGGGCAAAGCACATAAGGAGCAAACCCTGCACTAAATGGCATACAGGGAGTTTGTACCCTGGTAGGTTCACTTTTAATATTACCCACCCATCAAAAGGGAGACATTCTCCATTAACTGCCTAGATCGTTGGTACTTTTCCATACTCTGTTAACACCATGAGCTCTGATATCGGGCGGACATTGACATCTGGAGTGCATTTATTTTTCCAAAACCCTGTCTATCAATCTTACCTGAGTCCCCGTATGTAAAAGAGTAGTCACAGTTAAGTCCTTAAGGAGACATTTTTTTGTTGCTTTCCTTCCTATTAGTCTACCTATTGGTTCTCTGTTAGCTGCTATGGATTTTGATGGCTCATTTCCATTCTTTCTGAGAGACTGTTTTTCGACTTGGTTCACGTTTGCCTTGCTGCAAGAGTCAGGCTCTGTGTTTAAGTGGGACTCTGAGTTTATCCAAGTTATTGCCGGTCTCCCTGCAGAAACCGGCCCTCGTTTTCCTGCTGCTTTGGACGCTTCAAGCAGCCAATTGCTCGGTGGCTCGGTGGCCTTCCGCGCCACATGAGAAGCAGTGGCTGCAGTTTTTGGAGCCCACCTGTATTGGCTGCAAATGACATGCAAATAATCCCTCAGCTTTGGTTGCGGCTGGTCTTGTTACATTGATGGAATGCTCTTTTTGTACTTTCTCTACCAGTGAATCTACAACCTTAGTGAGTGCATCAATCTTCTCTGCCAGTTGCTACACTGTATCAACTTTTGGGGTTTGCTCAGTAACCTCTTTCTTTGTCTGCGTTGCTCCCCCTTTGTCTGCATGGGCAACATGAGCATTACCCTGTTTTGCTCGTTGTGTGGAGCCTAATCTACAATAACGCTCAGATTCCTCACTGGTCACCTTCATTACATGTTTCAAGATGGTCTCATCTGCTACTGACTGATTTGTAAGCATAGGCTTGAGCTCCCTTCTAATGTTGTTGTCCTTGTGCCCCATACCTTGATAAAAAGTATGCAGGAAGACACCTTGAAAAGTTTCTGGAGTGTACTTAATCTCAGATTCAGACTTTTTGGACTCAAAAAGGATTCTCTGTTTCAAACCGATCACACGGTAGAGAAACTTTTGTGTTGTCTCATTTTCTTTTTGTTTTGCACAGATCCACTCTTGGAACAGCTCTGTACTATTCCTTCCTCCAAGATATGACTGAAAAAAAAACCTTTAACTCAGGAACTGTCATGTCATCTTTGTTAACCAACATATCCTTGAAATCTCCTGGTTTGATGATTTTTAACACAATCTCAGATTCTGTGAAATTGTCCTTTTCAGCCTCCTCTATCCGTCTGGACACACTATGATAATTGATGTCAGATTTATGATCTCCTAATTGACCTCCCTGAACTTTAAACTCACACCTTGGGAGGTAAGGTAGATCTTTGAAGGAAACTACAGGGCTGAGAGGGGTCTAACATTCCCTCGTGGGGTATTGGGACTTGTTATGTTGTCTGGGATTTAACCAGATCCTGCAATGTTTTACTAACCCTCTCATAGTCTGAAATCATTTTGAGGACTTGTTCTTGTGGGATGTTAGGGATAGTGTTACGATTGTCCATTAACATTTGAGCTATATTGGACTGGGTTGTCTCTAAGGATGGGGGTTGGGCGTGGTGTGCTATCTCCACATTTCTCTCCACAACACCGGGTTGGTTTCTGGGTGGTATTTATAAGGTCATATACCATGTCCTTAAGCACTAACAACTCCCCCATCCCACTGTCTTCAGCTTCTAGCAATACCTCACTGTACATGAATGAGTTGATGTCCTCGAACCTTCCTTCTGCATCATCACTCGCCAACTCTGATGGATCCTTGCCTGCCACTGGGCCCACCTTCAAAGCAATTTGGAGGAGTTGGTATGGAGTCAGTGCGAACAGGCCCTTCCTGATGTCCCACAGCAGGTTCTTCCTTTCGCTGTCAGCCATTTTGTCCTCCTTGTCGCTCTCTGATGAGTGATTCAGTGCTGGATCTCCTCCTGTGGTGGTTTGCAGCTTCTCCGCTTTACACCAGTTCTTATTGGGTAGTCAGCTCTGCAGCAAGTTGTATAGATGTGTGAGGATCATCTCCATGGGTGATGTGCAACCAATCCCTGTGGGGGTCACCAACAATCTGTAACTGAACCAAGTTCTGAACCTGTTAAACAGATTAAAATGTTCCTGTAAAACACAGGGAAAAGATGACACAGACAATATGTGGTGTGAACTGATGCCTCGCTTCTGCCATACTGGAGATGCTCGAGGCTCTTTACCTAAAGTAATGTCTTTGCGCCATCTTCTGGTATGGGGCTGTAACTACAACTTAGATAAAATAATCCCCAGAGTGGGCAATAAAATAACTAATGTGACTACACATGTAGTGTCACAAATTCACTTACAGAAAACAACTCTAATAATCTAATAATAAAGTATACGCAATCCTTCAAAGCATACATCAGCTTAAGTCTGTCGTGACCAAAGGTAGACAATTTTAATTGGAGCATTAAATTTATCATGTCACTCAATAGTGGATATTTATTTTAGAAATAAAAATGTTACCTATTTCAAGAGCTACAACAAAACTGCTATCAAAACAGCACTCGGATTTGAGGTGAGAAACACCAGCCAAAATAAGAGATTTGTCTGGGGTTAGCTTACTGTGAACCGGCCTGGCAACTGGTAGCACTAAGAAAACAATTTGCTTAATGGAATATCAAAACTAATATTTTTTTATCACCACAGCAGTTTGAGGAGACAGTAAGAGAGGCTGTAAAGGTAGAAGGAAAGGAAGAGAAAGAGAAATGGATAAGTCTCTACATCAGAGGCCAGCTTGGTTAACCCATTGTTGGATGATCTTCATATGTGTCAATTCCAATTTGGTATTTAGGAAGTGTTTGTCTTTGCTCAAATTTTTCTTTGCTTACAATATATAAATGCAACCAATACGGAAATATGTATATCATAAGTCCCCTGTTGTTTGACACATACAACTACATTAAACACAAGTTAATACAGCACTAATGATCATCTTTTCACAATAATGTCAACCAGGTGGTGGCAGTTTTTTTTTTCTTCTCCTACATATGCAATTCTGTCGGTCATTCAATTACAAATACATTTTAACTGTCTTAAATCACAAGCAAGTAAGACTTAAAACATTAAATTAAATTTATTTTACGAATGCATGCCAAATACATGAAAAAAAAATGGTGCAAATGTCCTATTGATTTAATTTTTATGTTAAAAGAAGAGAAGAGAAGAGAAGAGAAGAGAAGAGAAGAGAAGAGAAGAGAGGAAAGAGAAGAGAAGAGAAGAGAAGAGAAGAGAAGAGAAGAGAAGAGAAGAGAAGAGAAGAGAAGAGAAGAGAAGAGAAGAGAAGAGAAGAGAAGAGAAGAGAAGAGAAGAGAAGAGAATAAAAGAGAATGAAAGAGAACAGAAGAGAACAGAAGGCTGCCTGTTCTATTTCCTTAGAATACATTTGTTGCCTTTTCCGCATTTCCAGGAAATCCTTAGTTTCCTGATTCGTTACTATTACATACTGAAAAGAAAAGCCCATTTTTCTTTACTTGCTTGACCAGCGGTAAGATTGAAAAATATGTAATTTAATTAAGGCAGATATACGTTGCTTTTAATTGGTCAGGAAGTGTCAACAAAAAAAAGCTGCTAACTTAGATGTGCCCACAGGTACAACAAAATTCAAGGAAGGCATCCCTTGAAGAATGTAGCATACCCAAATGATATAGGCTGGGTCTTCCGTTCATCCTGGAGACTGGAAGAAATGGATACACATTTGGAAAAAATAGCCTTTACATTTATAAAACCCTTTTCTCAGTGTATGGTGGAAAGGTCTTGTAGTTATTGTTTTATTTTTTGAAAATGAAATATTTAGTTAAAACAATTATTTTTTTCCCGTTTTTTTGTTTTATCAAAAGTTTATTAACAGAACATGTCTATACAAATGACAAAAGCCTGACAAAACAACCACTTTAACACTTTTTTCTTATGGATTTTGCTTTAAATATGTTTTTAAACTGTACTTCTCACTATCTTTATCTCCCACTTCATCCACCGTTGTTGAAAGAACAAACACTGTTTGAAAATTCTGGCAGATTTTGTCACATCATTGTGATGTTATTTGCTTTTACATTTTTATGTTTCCAGTAGGCTGCTGGGAACATTGATGTGTGTCATGAAGTTGGCTTCCCATATGAAACAGATTTTTGACCCTTGCTAGCCAACCCTAAATATGTTCAATGGGATTTAAAACAAGCAGAACTGTAATTGAATGGACAACAGTCCAGAAGAGAAGTAGTATTGTTGATAAAGTTCTTGTCATAATGACTCCAATATTTTACTGTTGAAAGACTTCCTAATTGTCTGTCTAAACCTAATACAACCTTCTATTGCTTCTCAATCCCTACTGGAAAATATCTACAGTCAGATCCTCATGTTATGTTGGTAGCCTTGGAAGTCAGTAAGATTTCCATATTAATTTATTTCTCAAGTCCAAGTTCAAAGAGTTTATTGTCATATGCACAATAAGAAACAAGTTTCCTTGTACAATGAAATTCTTTCTTTGTCACTCTTAAAGTATGCCAAATAGATGATAGACTTTATATTTGGGTGAAGCATAAGCAGGGATGGAGAGGCAACAGTGTGACATCGGAGGATACACGGCTAGTATAAATAGGATGAAAGCAACTGTTTAGGGGCCAATGGCCCAAAAGCTTTGATCCGTAGCATATAAATTTTATATTAAACATATTTAAGTGTAGATGGTATGTTTAATTCAGTAAAGTTTCAAGGAATGTTAAAGCAGGAGATGAGCAGTAGACAATTGAGTGAGTGATTATTCATAAATGTGTGCATGTGTTTGCAAGTCAGAAGGTCACATTTGTTTCTATACTGAAAACCAGCTTATAGATCATCTGCCCATGTTTCCTTCTGTCTGTATGTGCAAAGGTTTGTGTCTCTCTTGCATGTTTGTCTGGCAGGGTAAAGCTGAGCCTGACGAAGCCGCTTGCCTCTCTGTTGTGCCTCCTTGTTCTTGGCCTACTTTGTGTGAGGTGAATTGGGGGCAACTCGAGTCTATGGGTAAGGGGATTACATCTCCAAACACACTACTCTCCAGTTTAGGATTTTGCCCCTATGCCAGACACTTAAAGTCTGCCAGGGATTAAGATAAAGAGTGAAGTAAGAGCAGCGTGTATTGTGGTTTTTACCCGACAAAAAAAGCAAGACCAGCGGCAGGTGGTGCATATACAAAATTAAGATGCATGGTGGTAATATGATCCAGTTTGCTAATTCAGTATTTGCTGACCTATTTGTGTGTGGCTCGTGCCAGAGATGCCGGTCAGCATGTTTTTAAGGGATAAGAAACAATAGTGGTGAAGCTGTTCTTTTCTTTTTTGTTGTTTGTATCAGTGGATGATCTCTGCCTAAGTCACTGCTTTAATTAGTAAATGAAAAAAAATCCCTACTTACTATTATTAGTTTCACAATATCATGTTTCAGGACACAAAAGATTGAATAAAGGATCATCCCACGGATCGCTAACCTTTAAATACAAGCTCAAAAAGTTGCTTTCATTTCCTCTTGCCTTTATCACGTAGCTCTGTTATATATCTTAAAATAAAACAAAACATCATCTGTATACAACATAATTGCCAAATTTTCTCCTAAATGTCTGGTAAAAACTTACATGGAAGGCATTAATTTTTTTTTATAACTTCTCAGTTATTTAAAACATAAAAATCATAAGAGCATCAAGGTAACGTATTCGTGTGGCTGAACCTCTCATGTGGCTGTTAAGATACTTTAAAGGAGTCTGTTTTTCCTTTGTCTTAAAGGGGATTGGGGGTTACGCCACCCGTTCACCCTCCGTCTGGAGGCACCTCATGGGTCAGAGGATGCTGCTGCTCCAGTATGCTCCTCCAAGAAAGTGGGTCATGAGTCTGAGACTGTGGGATTACTGACCGTCATGCAGGCATGGGCCGTGCTGCCTCTTATCCACAACGTTTAGGCCACGCCACCCACCCTGCCCCCCTGTTAAGTACAGAAAAGAAAGGCAAAACATTTTTTTAAACGTGTTCCCTTGTCGCAGGTCACATAGACATCGCTAAACCTTTTTAGAGACAGTGGCCAGCACACAAAGAGAACAACATAAATAAAAACTGATGTAGTGACTACAAACAGTTTTAGCGATTAATTTTCTCTCATTTACTAAGTCTCCCAACCTGCTTGGCAAAAACATCCAAGCCTGACATCATGATAAATGCTGGCTCTAAAACACCTGACCCCTGTGAAACTAATGGCATTCTGGGTCTCTTGCTAGCTCTGATATTGAGAATGATTAATCAGGAGGTAATTTACTGATATTAAATCCATTAATTTTGCAATTGGATAGATTATAGCCATGAGGTCACTGCTGGCTTGTAGAGCTACTAATCAGTGTGTCCACCTAATGATGGCAAAAAAACAAATCCTAACAAGAAGAAGAAAATTAAGGCAATATTTCATTAGCTTTTTTTCTATCATAGTAATATAGTAAAGCAGTTTTCGTTTTGGTAAACTTACATGACAAAACAAAGTTGCCGCCATCTCGAAAACAAATTAAACAAGAACACCTAAAATAGCCTGAGACTATACATATTGCAAGTGGTTTTTCCCAAATTAAACAGAAGCTTCTTAAGTACATGGTAGGATTCAGTTTTGCTTTTTTAACCCGCCCTTTACAAGCCAGACACTAGGTTTTGGCAGATTCATCAATAATCAGAGTTTATTCCTCTGGGGCAAAATCCTCGAGTGTATAAATATGCTCAGGTTTTTATGGTCCAACTGCAACTTACAAATCCCAACTAAATTCAATAGCTTATAGTCGGGTAAATATGATAGTCATGAAGTACCCTGCAAGGCAATGTTTCAATAAAGTCTTGGTTAAACACAAGATAAAAGGCCTGTGATGTGTAATAATACCACGTCAAGACATGTCTCGCTAATACCCTTAAACATGTCATTTAAAAAATATATATTTTTGTTTAACTAGATTACCGGCAAAATAAATATTTTAAATGTGTCAATTGGACCATTAAGCAAATCAAAAAAAAACGAATGGCTCTCATCACAATGGTTAGAGAGTGAAGTAGAGATATAGCCAACAGCCCTAAGGCAACTCTGGAGAAGCTGCAGAGATCCAAAGGCAATAATATGTTGAAAAGAGTAATTATATTAAGCCTTTTTGGAAGGTTTCTGGGCAGGAAAGAAGATGGAAATTTATGGAAATACTTTAGCTAAACTTAGAAATTCTCCAAGAATTCTTCTCAAACAAAATGTTTCAGAAGCTTGAATACAGCCACAGCAACAATGTATGCACCCATGTTTATGTGTAAAAAGAAATCATCACACAAACTCAATTATTGGTAGCACAACTTAAAAGTTGATCTATAAATAACTTCTATGTCCAAACTGATTGAGTACGACCTATTGCAGTGTGTAGATTTGAAAATCTGCTATAAACATTTACAAAAAAGCACTAACAGCAGAAAAAGGTGGCTCCACGGATATCAGAATCAGGCCTTATTGGCCAAGTATGCTCACACATACAAGGAATTTGTATTTGGTTACACAGATGCTTGCAGTGCACGAAAAATACAGTGAACAAACATTTGTAACATTTAGCATGTTTAATTTATATTGTAAAAAAAGTGCAGTTTTGTGCAGTATAAAGACTATAGAAGTTATAAAAATATATAAATAAATTGTTCAATTGTTCATGAGAATAATGGAAGTTGGAAAAAAGCTTCTCTGTAGCCTGGTTATCCACTGGCATGTGCTATTCCATCAGCAGAGGTAATAACTAATATTTTTCTGGTTTTTTGTTTTTTTTGAAGATTTTTTCTTAAAATAATCTGTTTTCTAAAATTGAACCACTGAAGGTGGTGGCATGGTGGACTAGCTCTTTCTACTGTACAGCTGGAAAAATTAGTGCCTGATATTTTCTTACTTTTGGATATGTGTTATAATGCGTAACCATAAAAACGTAGGTTACAAGCAGGAGCAACTAAAAAAGGATCACAAGAACCTAAAATAATACATCAACTGCAGGAACAAATCTCAGATTAGTTGAAAAGGAAGTACAGTGGATCTAAAGCAGGAGAAAAAAATCTCTTCCATCGATCATCAATGTGAGTTGGATGCTGTGGTCTCTCTGAAGTTAACGTGCATTTTTTTTTAAATTAACAATATTACCGACAACCCTGATTCCTCTTCATCAGACCTTTATACAAAAACAATCAATCAGCAGAATCTTCAGAATTGCAGTAATAAAGATTGCTGCAATAAACATCTCTACACCAGCCATCAGCATCTACAACAAGGAAAAGTATATATGTTACAACAGAACTATTTGTTAAGAATGAATACAGTATTTTGGAATTAACATTTAAAGTAATTAATATAAAAAATGTGTGTGAATTAGTCATGATCATGTTTTTCGTGATTTGCCTTAGTTTAAATTGTAACAATTTTTTTTAGTTTTAATACATTCACTTTATTTAGATCAGTCTTTTTAACTGCTGTTTATTTACTTATGGTTTTCCTTTGGTTATGTCATTATTTTGCATTTATTCTGTAACATTCTTAAATTATTTTGTCTTTGGCGTTATGTTCTCTACCAGTATGTTCCCTTCCCAGAAGTGTCTAATCTATAAATATATTTCTCCTCTGACTGCAACAGTTCTATAATTGCAGAGCCACTGCTCTTCATCCTTTTATTTAAAAGTATTTTCAAATTTGCATGTCATCATTCCACACATTAAAATAGAATTACTTTAGCAATGTCAATCATGAGCACATTTAAGTTTTGCCTGCATTTCAGTAAAATTCCCATAAAACTACCTCTAGGTTTTATATTTTTCATGTAGATAATATAATTTTTAGAACTTGCCAATTGTTAAACAGATTTTATCTGTTTGGGAATTATTTTACTGTTATTCAATAACAGTATAGAACCAGAAACAAAGCTCCTCTAATAAAACGATTAAAATCAGTGAGTATGGCCAACCAAATAAAAGCAGTAGTTATAACAGTTTCCTTATATAGAACATTGCGTGTATTTTACTACAATGACAAGATAAAAAGTATTCAGCAACTACCTGCTATTTTTTTATGCGAATCAATCTGAGAGGGGATACAAGCCCATTTCCAAATAATTTAAGTCTTTCATTTAAGAAAGAGGAATATTTCTTACACGATAAAGGTATTCTTAGTTAGTGGCAATAATCAACCAGATATCTGGCAAAAACACAACCTATTAACAAAAGCATATTTAAAGCTTGGAGGTGGGGAGATTAAATGTTTTGGATTTTTCAACAGCCACTGTACCTTGATGTCTCCTTTACATCAATGACGTAAAGAAAGGCTGTAAGAAAAGGTAATACAGAATCTATCTGAATCTTAAAACTGATGTAACATGTTTACTTTTATTTTTGTAAATGTGTCTGTTTCAGTGTGTCGTGAATGGAGGTTTTTGTTGATTTAATAGATATATCTAAGCAAATCGCTTGGATAAAATTCTGTATTGTTCTCTTTGAAGGTGGAATGACAAAAACGTACCACCTACAAACAGGAAAGACCTAACAGTCAGTCAACATCTGCAAAGCCAGTTATCCAGGGATATGATGGATAAATCACAGGATAACGAGTCTGGACCCTAGACTGGTCATCGTAAATAAATGGCTAAAGAGATCGGCAGTTGTTGGCCTTTTTGTCTGTGCATGAATCTAAAAGCCCATGTTGGGTGGTAAAAGTGTCAAAGACTGATTGAGGATCCATTGTAGCAGTTCTCTGTGATGGCAGTCCAGCTTTGTCCCCTGCGTTGTTCATCATTAGCATATCAATATTCAGAGGGGTTAACACTGGGCAGAGGTGGCAGCCTTTGTAGAGGAAAGTACACCCTCATGCACAAGTGCTTAAAACATCTATTCAACATTCAGCTTTTAAAGGCCAGCTGTTTCGTTAACAAAAACTAGGTGGGAAATCTCTATGATCTAAAAGTGGAGGAACTTTATATCACTGATTGTTGAAATTCTTTCTTTAGTTTTTGAGTTTTTTTTTAAAGGACTTTTATATATTTTGCTCCACAACCCTAAACATTTTGACCTATTTTTGATGTGGTCATGAATGAATAACAAAAGCGTACAATGGTGTCACCCTTTTCACCCCACATCACCCATTGCAACTGTCCCCTCCCTGCTGCTCAAGCCATCTGACCCCTAAGACAGGAAGGCTGGTGGACAGTTAGCCTTGTGTGGTGTTAGGGCATATGTGTCTGTGTATGTTTGCAGGCTAAAGCCAGCAGAATATCGGTTAGGGAGAGAACCGAGCAGGGAAGCGGTTGGGCAGTTTAGCCAGCTGCTCAGAGTTGCCAGCCTCGGCTGGCCTGGTCAGTGAAACCTTGCCAGATGGAGCCATTTCAAAACAATGAGTTGCTCGCTATAGTAGAAAACGATATGCTGGTCACTCAGGCAGGAGAGAAGGTTGGGTGTTTACACAACTTAAAAAGCATAAACGTAGTCTGGCAGGAAAGTTTTGTTCTTTTTGATATCTGAAACGTTTGGTATAACTGATTCTGCAGAATAAATATACACCTACTGCAAATTGGGTTGTAATAAAAATTTACATAAAATGAAGTCAACTAGTGTTCAGTTTCTTTTACCACGGCTTCCACACATATTTGTGCTTCCTCTTTTCCTCCCCAAAAAAGCAACAGGCTGAGGTGTCTGGGGACTGAACTCGGCATAAGAGTGACCAAGCCTGTGTAATGAGCCGTGTGATTGGTCCCCTCCCACTCGGACAAGACAACTATTAGGAGGACATGATTGATCATGACAGAGGCACAATGGCTGCCTGGTGTCAGAGGGGTTGCATGGGTGCACACGGACCCCCCGTAGCATTACTCAGCACCCCCCACCCCACTCCCCCCACCCTAACTCGGACGGGGTTTTGAGCGGTTACAAACTCTAAACAGCCTGCATTCACACAAAGTACATGTGCATAGCTAAGTAAAGAAGATGAAATTTTTTGATTTGCTCATATAAAATAGTAAGGCCTTCTGTTTATGAGAGCTAAATTTAGAAAACGTGTAGTAAATCTTATCACAATAATTGTTTTGGATTAAATTAATAACAGATCATTTGTAAAGTTTTTATCTTTAAGGTATAGTCACAAAAATTTAGATTGATGTAAAAATGTTTTGTCTGTACAAATTAGTTTGCTTTTTTTGGAGAAAATACATAGTTTTAATACATTCCATCAGAAACACCATGTATTTTTTTAAACAAATTTTTGAAATTTCTAAAATCAAGAGTCTATGTTCACTATTTCTGTCAAGTCAGTTTAACCTGGCTTTTAAAAACAAAACAGAACGTAATTCAGAAGTATGTAATAACTTTTTTGTATTTTAAGACAACAATGACTCTCTTGTTATAGCTGCTTGAAAAAAACAAGATATATGCAAGATCTAAATTAATTAGTACATTGAAATATATATAAAAATACAAAAAATATGAAATATGTAAAAATATTTCCATTGTATTGATCAAATTTTGATCAATACAAGTGACTCTTCCAAAAATAGAGAAGAGAGGGTCAACGAGATATGTGCTTTGTTCATTTGAAGTGATCCTTGTCCACACAACACTTGTGAGACGGCTGATCCAGCTCATCAGGGTCAAAAATCAAGTTCTCAGAGGTGCAAAAGGCAGAGTCCTTATAGAGGACCATTAAATGCCCAAACACAGCTGCGTTTTCAAGAGGGACACAGGTGGGTTAACACTTTGCCAATCATTTTCAATGATGCTCCAAAGACTTTCTCCACATAAGAGTGCACAATTCCAAACACGGTGTCAAAATGCTTCTTTCTGTTTGGATTAATGGAAAAAAGTAACAAAGCTTTGAAGCTGCTGCTTGTATTTTTAGCTAATCCAACTGCTTTGTCTTTTAGTTTCCCTTTAGCCAACCATCAGCACCCCCTACAGCGTTGTAAACAGATTTGTTTATCTGATAAGCTCCAAATTATTTGTTTACTGTTGGTTCAGCCATGCTTTTAACAAAATCCCTAAAAAAATAAAAAATAAATCATATACAAAATATGGCTCACCACTGTGGGCAGGATAACAAAGGGGAAGCAAAAAAACTACTTTAAATGATTAATATGTGTATTGTAAGAATATATGTACGTGCATTGTATATATTGTATATATATTTTATACATATATAAGTAAATATAGCCCTGTCCAGGGTGAACCCCTGCCTCTCACCCATTGTAAGCTGGAGATAGGTACCAACAGACCCCTGCGACCCCACTAGGATAAGCGGGTTAGATAATGAATGGATGGATATCTATATATATATATATATATATATATATATATATATATATATATATATATATATATATATATATATATATATATATATATATATATATATATATATATATATATATATATATATATATATATATATATATATATAGTATATTTCAACACTTTAAATATTTTTAACTTTAGGCCTTAAACTCTCACAGTGAGCAGAGCTTTTATTAAAACACATTTTTTTATAGATTTACAAAATCTTTATTTTATCTGTAAAAACAACTAGTGGTTTTGATGTTGTTTTAAGTTAGGATCACCTTAGATTGACAGAAGCAGTGAATATCTAATTAATCAATATAGAGTCCAGAAATTGACAAAAATTTGAAAAGATTTGTGCACTTTTTTTACATGGCTTGTGCCCTAATTGCTTTGAGTGGCCGTGGTATTTCTATAATTGGCTTACACCAATGGTGAGCTCAGTTGCTGGGTGAGTAAAATTGAATCAAAGCTGTACAGCAGAAGCAGTGTTACGATCCTAATTGCCAAATAAGTGAAATATGGAACCCTGCCAACCAGGCAACTTAGAGTAAGCACCACAACGTGCCCAAGAATGAATGGGGTCCAAAGCATTATATGATTTGGGAGTACATTTATAGTTATGACTTATACAGAAACATCTTAAGGATTTTTTTGCTATGTTTATTTGATACAGCGTGTCTTGTATTTATTTGTTAAGCTACATTGTATTTGGTTTTTAAGAACTTATGTAAAATTGGCAGTTTGTTGTGTTTTTCTTATTTTTTTTATTTGATGTAATTATTATTGTTATCTTTTGAAAAAAGGGATACAATGAATAGAAAGCAATGAACTAACTAACAATAAACCAAGAACCCATTGACCTGACTGTCAAAATATAAATATTTTTTTTACAAAACATGTACAAAGCTAAACTTATTTAAATGTTAAGTTTATTTCAAAAAATATGTTTAAATCTACTATATCTAAAAAATAGAAAATTTTCAAAATTGGCTTAATCTTGATAAATCTGACTGGTCTTTGGTCATTTTGCCTGTTTATCAAATAATTTAACACCTGATATTTTGAAGGGGTTGGGACATGTTTTACCCAGCATGCTTCAGTCTGTGTCTCCCAATGAGATCTCTCATGTTTGCTTTAATGCTGACATTCTGCTTAAAGTCTGTTATAACAAAATGTGTATGCAGATTTTACAATATGTAGTAAAACAACGTTGCCCATGGTTATTTTGGTTTAACTGAGTGTCAAAATGTTTCATAGTTTCTTATACTAATGGTCCGAATGTTTTTTGGAAATAAAGGGGGGTCAAAAATATGAATTTGTATTTTTTGTATTCATAAAAAATTGAAATAAAAGAAACACAAATAGGTCGACAAACTATCAAAAGACTAAATTTATTGGCCAGATTTATTAATTAAGATTTTCCTGGTTTAGAGTTATCAAAAAGGCTCGGATGTGAAATTCTGTTTGAGCAAGTTGACCTGGATTAAAACTGGACAACAAAAATAAACAAGAACAAAACAATTACTAAGATTATATAAAGTAATAAATATTTTCTTGGAGGCTCTCAATTAACTTGAAGATTTCAAACATGGACTAAACTCATGCCAGTTGACAACGTCTGACACATTCTGGTAAAATCTAAAAACAAAATATGCAACATCAAGTTTTTTTTTTGTTTGTTTGTTTGTTTTTTTCTAACATGTAATGTCGTCATGAGTTGGCAAGTTTTGGTTGCACTGCTCTGGGTCATTTTGACCACGATAACTGCATGCTTGCACGCTTCACTCCTCTAATTTAAACCATGTAGGTCCTATTAATAAAAAAGAGAACAGGAAAATGGGCAGGCATAACAACAATGTATAATCTCCATATTGTGCGGCTTGACAGGCTGACACGTGCAGCAAAACAAATATAAGAAAGGAGAGGGATAGAGAGAGGGAGGGGGAAAAGAGAGAGGAGGATCAGACTGGTCTGTTTGAGAGCGAGCTTTAAAGATTGCCACGAGGGCTGATGGAGCAGCACACACGCCCCGCCGCCAGGTTGGAGAAACTCCCCTTTCAGCACCCTGGACAGAGGCAACACTGTTCGCCGTTGTTTTTGTTTTTTCTTACTGGAGGAGGAAAAACGCAGGCTCCCAGTCGGGTTAGCTCAGTCAGACACTACTCACTGCCAACCCAGCAATAATCCCGGGTGAAGCAGCAGGCCACCAACGAGTAGTTTCATAAATATTGAACAAAAAGTTTCTGACAAAAAGCAAATAACGACCAAGTATATTCTATTTTATTTTCCTTTTTTTTTCTGCCCACAAGCAAGAAAACCTTTAATACAACCCCAAGAGGATACGTCAGAAAGAATTACCAAAGAGGTTTTTATATTTTTATTCAAAATCACAGGTGTGCGTCTATTCTCGGTTTTATTTATTCAAAAATGTTGCTGGAACACCCAGGATCAAGCTGTCAAAAAACTGGAAATTTCTCCCGGTACGGTTCGGGGCAAGGTAAGACACATCTCTGCTTCACTGAATGTCATCTTAATTTAAACAAGGGTTAAAGAAAGTTTTGCAGCCTTCTGGAGTCTTAAAGTAATAATACACACATTAACATTAGAGCAACAAACTCCAACAAGCGTGCCTCGATACGTTCAAAGAAACTAAACTTGAAAAGGGATCATCTAGATAGATAGATAGATAGATAGATAGATAGATAGATAGATAGATAGATAGATAGATAGATAGATAGATAGATAGATAGATAGATAGATAGATAGATAGATAGATAGATAGATAGATAGATAGATAGATAGATAGATAGATAGATAGATAGATAGATAGATAGATAGATAGATAGATAGATAGATAGATTTTTGTGCTAAGTCCATTATGAGTGCTCATTGTTGGAGGTCGCAGGAGCAGCTGCCATGCGCTAGGCTATCATTTCACACCACAGCCTGTAGTCTCCACCGGAGCGCAGTTAGATCCATGGCGACGCAAACGGTCGCTCCCAGCCGCACCTCGCGCTTAACAGGTGTCCCGTTTCTGGGTCTGACAGGTGGGACACCTGAGGTCTGACATGCAGGGAGAGAAAGAGAGAGAAGCTATATAGGGGTTCTCTTCATCAAACCTGTATGTTTGATGCTTGTCGTATAACAAATTTTGTCAAAAAAGGGAGAACTCTGATGCAGATATTTTTTTAACTCTTTGAATGTTAGTCGGTTATATATATATATATATATATATATATATATATATATATATATATATATATATATATATATATATATATATATATATAAACTTAACTTTCCGTAACTGACTCTCCATCGCTCTGATGGTCACTTTGTAGCTTTGTTGTCACATTACTGTTGACTCCCCCCCCATCCTCCTGCAACAACAACCAATCAATATTACATAAGAAATATCTTTATCACAAAGCTGAAAAGTAACTGGGGGGACCCGTGAACCCCGCAGCTTTCTCCAGAATGCCTTTCATATACTTCAGAAATGCAGGCAAATGGGGCCATTGATCTAAGATTAATCAGCGAGTACGGCCGGTTCTGGAGCTTTACCCGTGATTTCCCAAGGCGCTCTTTTGTGCCAAAGATCAGTGTCAATAAAATTCATTGGGGTGCTGGCCTGATCAACATGTTATTGAACAGCCAATCTCTCCCCTAAACAAACACTTGTCTCTGAATGGTAGGTTCACCTGAATGCGCAAGTAGGCAAAAATAAGGAATAAAGGATGTGAAAAATAATTGTATTATTATTATTGTTATTAGTTTTTACTATTACTTTAATTTTTTCAGGAAGTTAGGGATTACTAATACTACATTTTATATATTAAAAATATTATATATGATATCTTAAAAATATCACAGGATGATATATATATATATATATATATATATATATATATATATATATATATATATATATATATATATATATATATATATATATATATATATATATATATATATA
>JAVLVB010000002.1:10725498-10746453 GCA_032876305.1 Orestias chungarensis
AATGAACTTGCATTTTTGTTTTTATTATATATTTTTTTAATTTATTTGCCTAAAGAGAAAGTTCGTCAGTTATTGCTATGATTTACACTTTTTGAATTTTCCTAGTTACGGATCGGTAACGTTTTAATTAATATATTTTTTTACCGTCCTAAAGTGACGTTCAAATAAAAAGGGGGGAAATCCTGCATGTTTTTTATTCGTTTTTGTTTTATTTTTTTCTTAAAAGATTTAATTACCTGAAACATGTCCTCCTTCTTTTTCGTTTTCTAGTTCAGGTCAAATGTTTAAAGTTCTCTAATCACACAGTTAAAAAACGGCTGAGAAAAGCCTTGAAGAAAAGTTGATTTTGAAATAAAACTCGATTAAAAACATACCAAAAAAGATGTAAAGAAATAAAAACAGCTCCCACAGCTGAGTTTGATTTGACGCATCCTTAATACCTGAAGCTTTGGTCTCTTCTTATTCTTCTTTTTTTATTTTTTATTTTTTTACCTTTTACATCTTCATCGGGGTGAGATACTCCGTGGATGGTGTTGATTCATCAAGCCTGTCGCCCAGGAAACGGGGCAGCCAGAAAGATCCGGTGGCGCAGTAACCAAACAGAGAAGTCTGCTCAGGTGTGCGACTCTCAGCTGGCCGAAAATAAAAGGGTTACGCGCATGGATTATCAACTCAGGTTAACTTTAATGTAGGACGTGGGGAGCGTCATTGTCTGAAAGAGGCGCCAAGTAATGCAGAGATGCTCCTTAGTCTGCTGTCACGAAGTGAGGAGTTAAGGAAAGGTAAAGGGGACGCACAATTTCTAGATATTATTCGTTTTAATATATATACATTTATATTTTTTGCGTAAAGTATGACACGGTCTGGTTTCATATTGCACAGCTAGAGTTTCTGAATGTAGGAAAAAGCTCGTTCCTCGAAGATCAATTGTAAAGCTTACAGATCATTATTTTGATTCAATTTTTATTCTTTAATTATAGTCTAAAATATTTTAGATGGACGAGCCCAGTTTGGTCCCACTTCAGATTTGGAGGTGTTTATTTTTGGGGGGATTTTTTCATTAGAATTTTACCATATATGGGTGCACAACTGTAATTAAAATTACGCTAATTTGCAAAAGAGAATAAACTCGTTGCTCCCCCGCTGTAAGCCTTGAGACCACAGGCCTCCAGCTTTCTAGTTTTACTGTCCTGCTCTGCATTATTGATGATCTGGATATACTTGTTTCTGACGCGGTTTGCGGCTGCTGATGCAAGAAGAAATGGCTCCTCAATGTTTAATGAAATGTCCGCTTGCAGAACAATAGGGGTGCGATTCCTTGCAGGGGCTGCAAGACTTGCTTCAGCCTTTTTTATTATAATTAAGAAACTGAATAAAATTCTACCTGGCATTTTACATAGGTTTATTTTTCTTCTATTGATTTGGTGTGGATTTAAATGTCAAAGAACCGACGGCATCGGTGGTCAGGTATTTTAATGTATATTTAATGTATAATTTTTATTACAAAAAAAACCCGCTGAAGTCTAACAAATTATGGCTGCTTCCTAATTGCAATAATCACAACTAGGTTGCTGTTCAACTGTGAGAATGTCTATTTTATTTATTTATTTATATTAAGCTCTTAATGTCAATTGCAAAACATGTCGCTCAGTAAATCTTAGTTTATATATTTTTAAGCTTAGTTATATGTTCTATTTTATAGCACGTTTTAAAAGATATTATAACTGACAATTGAATTTTATTATTTCTAATAATCACTTTATGTCTTTATAGTTGTTTTATTAAAAACACAAAAGTGGATATGACCATATTTAAAAATTAGATTTGATTATTACTCAATGGCATTGCACAAAAACAAATGGTTGATACATAATATTGTGGTTTGTAAATGTGGTTTAGTTACTTAATATATAAATGTAAGCAATTTCAATTTTTTTGAAAGTGTTTCATAAAACCCCAATAGGATTACAGCTGCGTGCGTATTTCTGTTTTAAACTGTTTCATAAAGACAATAATTCCTTATAATGGCCAATAAAAGGCCATGATCAGCCGTAGTTTGCTCTATTTTGTTTGAGTGTGTGTGTGTCCTTCAACAATAAAACCTGCATTCTCCATAAACAGAGAGTCTCATCCATAAACCACATACACTTCAAACCGATGACCTTTTACTCTGTTTGAGTTTAGGAGCATGCGTGACATTCCCCAGCCGTTGTCATCCCGGTTTTATTTATTTTTATTCATTTATGTGTTTGTTTTACATTTGCCTCCCACAGAAATCCCTCTATGCGCGGGCTGCAATCAGCACATTGTGGACCGCTTCATCCTCAAAGTGCTGGACCGCCACTGGCACAGCAAGTGCCTGAAATGCAGCGACTGTCAGGCGCAGCTGGCGGACAAGTGTTTCAGCAGGGGCGACAACGTCTACTGCAAGGACGACTTCTTTAAGTGAGTTCCACATGTACTTAGTTTTTCGATCTCTATATGTATTATTTTTGATGTTGTTGCTGTTGTTGTTTACCTGTTTTAATGAGTAAATTAACCCTAAGCCTCTCGTGTCCAAAAAAGGAGATTTGGCACTAAATGCGCGGCTTGCCAGCAGGGAATCCCGCCCACCCAGGTGGTGAGGAGAGCGCAGGACTTCGTCTACCACCTGCACTGTTTTGCATGCATCGTGTGCAAGAGGCAGCTGGCCACGGGTGACGAGTATTACCTGATGGAAGACAGTAGGCTGGTCTGCAAGGCCGACTACGAGACCGCGAAGCAGAGAGGTTAGCAGACTTACTCCAGAGAACGGATGCGCAATTAAGCAATGTAGATGTGTGTGTTTGCGTTGTTCAGCAAGTCATATGCAACTACGCATTAAACGTCAAATTAATATCAGAATTTAAAACAAACTATTCAATGCAAAACAGTAAAAACTACAAATAAAAAGAATAAATAAAAAGAATAAATAAATAAATAAATAATAATAACAATAATAATGGAAATAATGTGAGATACGTTCGCGATCTGTACTTCTAAGGAGCAGCTTTAGATTACTCTTTTGACCTCGAGAGAGGTTGTATAGCCAAATTCAGGTCCGTGTAGGGAAAATGTTTTCTTATCCATGACACGCATTGCAACTTTTCTGCAAGATTGGCTCAACTTTTGTGAAAATTATAATTACAGCTACATGTGTTTAAAAAAAGACACCAAATAATTCTATCTTTAATTAGGTGCTAGTTTATTTAAAGTAGATTAACAGTGGTTGTTTTTGAACATCACAACTTTTGAGTATTGCTGACCAATCGGAACTAATTAATGACATAAATAGATCAGGTCCTCAGTCATGATCACTAGATTCCATTTTCATTCCATCAGCTTTCCTCAACTCATACTTTTTGTGAATCCATACTTTCCATGCCGGGGCAGGCTGAGTATGTTCAGGGTTTTATATCCCCAAATGCTTGCAGTTTACCGTTCTGAATTATGCTACATTTTTGTAATAGGTAATAAAAACACGTTTATTTTACTAATGACATGGTGCAATTACTCAGGGGGCATCCATCTGCAATGTTGTTTTTTTGAACTCTGCTGGGCTTCTGACCAGATGTTCAGAAAAGAAGCAAGCCTTTATGCATTACTAGATTATAGTTTAAAAAGGGGGAACATATTATTATATGTAAAACTACGAAGAGGAATCTTAGAAATGTTCCCTTCTCGTTTTGGCTGATCTGAATGTGTGCTTTAATCATCATCCGTATGTTGCAGACAAAGGATACTCATGTTTATGTGGTAACACCAACTTTAACACTAGTTTTTTTAATTATTTTTTTTATTACGACAGTATTTTTATTTAACACAGAAAAAATGAAAACTGCAGAACACTGGTGTATGCTTTAGTGTTTAACTCTGTCACTCCTTTTACGTCCACGAATTTTACTCTGGGCCTGAAATCATGTAAGCAAAAGCAACCATATGGGTAAAAGGACCGTTGTTCGTCTCATTTACAGAAGCAGACTCCACGGCAAAAAGGCCACGGACGACTATCACCGCTAAACAACTAGAGACGCTGAAGAACGCATACAACAACTCTCCGAAGCCAGCGCGCCATGTTCGGGAGCAACTGTCCTCAGAGACAGGTCTGGACATGCGGGTCGTGCAGGTACAATACATTATTCTCCATTAAGAGCTACTCCATTAGTGGTCCTGACTTCATTATTAAGAGACAATGGTGGCCAATCTGGCACACCCGCACAGTGTGAACAAGTGTGCCTATAAACTTATGAGGGGGGGAATTTACGGCCTGATGTAGTAAAATGAAGTCGGAATGAAAGTCAGGGTTGTTTAAGAGCAGTCTCGTTAACAATACAGAGAAGGCCCTCCACATATTTTCCACTACTGAGCAGCCTGGTGCTGGTTACTGTAGATGTAAGTCATATATATTGTTTTATTTGCAAGGACAAAACTGGGGACAGAAGCCACTAAAATGCCCCTCATTATTCAGTAAAAGGAAAGGGGTGAAGAGGGTTCACGCAAGGTGGAATATCATTAAGAAGAGCGTTGAGTCGCTTAAATGGATCACTCTTAGGTGCTAGATTGAGGATATAAGTAAGGATAACGCAAGTAAAAATTAGTTTGGGTTAAAAAATTCCACAAAGTTTTGAACCATTTGTGGAATAAGAAAGCTGATCTCCGTACTCCTAGACAAGACAAGTTGGAGAAGCCTTAAAGTGAATTAATCATGTGATAAATCTGGAGAAACTGTTCTCAGGACAAAGATCATTGTCTTTTTTGGGGTTCTTAATGCATTAATTCATGTCCGGACAAGTCCTTGAACACCAGTTTAATTTGATATGATAACATTTAACAGCTCAGTAAAAGAAGATATAAAGTATGGGATTCTAGCTTTTGTCTAAGAAAATTTAAGTTATTTTTTTTTTTATTCTTCTCATAATCTTTATATCATAGACATATACAACTAACTAATTTTGTATATAAAAACAGTAAGTCATATTACTAATTATAATTTTATGCATTGCTCTGTGTTAAATTTGCTAAGCATCCAGCTAAATTTCTAGTGAGTTGCCCAAACCTATTGCCATTTCACAAATCTTGTTTCTTTTATTTTCCAGGTTTGGTTTCAGAACAGACGAGCAAAAGAAAAACGACTGAAGAAGGACGCTGGGCGACAAAGGTGGGGACAGTATTTTCGCAACATGAAGAGGTCACGAGGAAGCTCCAAGTCTGATAAAGACAGCATCCAGGAAGAGGGCATCGACAGTGATGCAGAGGTTTCCTTCACTGGTATGTTTATTTATTTTTTAGACATGATAAGAATGTGCAGAATCATTGGCAGGTGACAGAGACAAAGAAACGGATGCAAAAAAAGAATGTATAAGAAAAATAGTCTGTCTCCACATTCAGGTCTCTTGGTATTGACAGTGAAGCATCATACCAGTACATATTTTTAATTTTCAAGATCATTTTTTTACTTTGTTAAAATATCTGTTATTTCAGAATTTTTATCTGTATTGTTTATGACCTAACTGCTGCAAGATTCAAGCCTACATTGTTGCATATGCATTTCATATTCTTAGAAATCTATTTAAAAAATAAAAGCTATAATGTGTGACACACAAAACCACAGACATCCAGACATTTGTGGCCTAAAGCAAATGTTAAGGGAGTTATGAAAGCAGTTATTAATGTAGATATATCAATATAATGCAGCCTAATAGGATTTCTCATTCCAAACAATTTCTTTAAGGATGGTTATGTGAAATTGGCTCAAACAATTTTTGTGATGTAAAAATAAAGAGAAGATTCTTTTAAACATCACGTTAAATGCATGAAATTCCATTCAACACCATGTAAAAATATGTAAAACTTTAAAATTATACAAAACAAATACTCAAAGATAATAATTTAAAAACCTTCAATAATTACATTATTTAAGAAACATGACCCCTTCTACACTTTTAGGCTAAATAAAAGGTATACATGCAAAATCTGCACCTTATACAAAAACATATGTATTTTAAATCCATGATGTACTGACAGACTAAACATTAAGTTTGTTTGATGTTTTTTAGTTTTTGTTTCAATGTTTTGGACAGAAAACAGGAGCACAGATTATTTATGATAGCTAAATTAAAAAAATCCAAATAGAAAGCCATTTAGAAATATGTTTCAAATCTTGTTGTACAATGCGTATATTGACAATAAATGGCTTTCTATTAAATTCTATTCTGTTACAGTAGCGAGGCAATTTACCATTATATGTTGTATCTAGACTCAAAATGTTTAAAAAAAGTTTACATATGGGTGTGTTCAATGTTTGCAAGGTTTGAAAGTATATTTAGTGATGTCTAACTAATTGTACTAAATAGTTTTTAGTTTATCCTTTGATTGAACCAATTAATCAGTTTGATTAAATAACGAGAAAATGTTTGCACTCTATAAGAAAAATCTAGATGAAGTTGACGGTTCTCTAAGGAAAATTATTAAAGATTTGGTTGAAACAGCCTTAAAAACAACACTTTTTTTCATTGTTGTTTCACAGATGAGCCCCCAATGTCAGAGCTTGGGCACAACAATAGCATTTACAGCAGCCTGAGTGAGTCCTCTCCGGCTGTAGGGGGGCGTCAAGCTGGCAACAACCACAGCTCCTTCCCCGTTGAACACGGCACGCATCCTTCCCAGGATCAGTTCCACGACATCCACTCCAGCAGCCCCTATGGTCACCCCCAGTCACCCGGGTCCCTTCATGCCTTGCCAAGACACCAGCCCCTCATCACCAGCCTCGTTTACCCTGGTTCAGGCCTTTCCATTATGACCCAGAGTGGTGGACCAGACATCAACCCCTCTGTGAGAGTTTCCATGGGGGCAGCCAATGGCCCCAGCTCAGACCTCTCCACTGGCAGCAGTGGTGGTTACCCAGATTTTCCTGCAAGTCCTGCATCTTGGTTAGATGAAGTGGACCATGGTCAGTTTTGACTTTGTCAGGAAGACGCTTGACTCTGTTTTCTGCTGGACTTTTTTTGTGTATGTTCTGTTGGACTGAAGAAGTGCAGGATACCTACATAGAGGGATGTTTGTGAAAAGTTGCAGAGTACTTTGGTCAGATCTTAGTAACAACCGCTAGACCATTTAATATAAAAAAGAAAACAAAAAAATAGTCCTTGATTTCAAGCATTAGGTCTTATCTTGTCAAATCACCAATCAGTCACCAAAGCTATAGTTTTTAGATGACACTGTGAGGTCTTTTAAAGCAAAATAGAAAGAGAAAGAGGAACTGACAATGTTAGATAATATACTTCTGTATTTTTATTTTATTTATTTATTTATTTATTTATTTTTGTGCTCAAATGTCATTTCTTATTTAACTTTAGCATGATGTGAAAGATCCAATTCCGTGCATAGGGTTTTTAAACGTCTGTTTGTTGCCAAATGTCTAAACATACATATATGAATTGATTGCAAGAAAAATAAAACCTTAGTCTAAATGCTAGACACATGGTTCCTGGCATGAATGAGGCTGTACAACTTCAACAACAGACTGATAGCCTTCATTGGAAACTCCTTGAGGCTATGAAAATTAACCTTTGAGTCTAATCTCAAGCCAACTTTGCAAGTCCCCATCAAATGTGGGATAATTAAAGGAGATTATCTGGTCCTGCTGCTGTTCTGCATAGGCATTAATCCCCTTAGTCAAACAATCCACAAAACTGTCTATGGATGTCGAACCAGAAGCTTGGTCACTATCAGTCTCTTTGTGTACAATGATGACATCAAGCTAGAAATGAGGAAGACATTGTCTCCTTGATCTACATTGGATCTACTGCAAGAACAACATACATTTATTTTGGTTCAAAGGGTGATATCCAAGGTCCAAGAAAACATCAGAGAGAAATCAACAAGGGAGTACCACTCAAAAACTATGGAAACTGGATAAGAAATGGCTAAAGGAACGTCATAGGAGGAAAACCCTGCATTGGAGGAGAACCCCCTGCTTAGAACGAACCCCCGAAAAATTGCTGAATTGGCTGAGAAAGACCAATTCACACCAACGGCTAGAGGGGCTAGACTGAAAGACAGGAACGTTAATCTTGGCAGTACAGGAGCAGGCCTTGAACACCGGAGCAATAAACATCCAGATTTACCACACAAGTCAAGATTACTGGTAAGGTTGTGTAAAAAGGCTCCAGATACAAGTCAGCATCTTATAATAAGGTCAAAGAAACCAGCAGGTAAGAAATACATGGCTGGCACAGTGTACAGAAACATCTGTTCGGAATACAAACTTAGGACCCCCAGGTCAAAATGAACTTAAAAGTTGCAAGGAGTGACTGACCTGAAATCCTGTGGGACTTCCAAATTGAAATAGACAGAATCCTGGTAAGACAGCTTTTGTGATCAATGTTGCCATCCCAAATAAGGGAAACAACAAAAGAAACTGGATGTATAGTACGCGGTCATTGGACCACACAGGGCAGTGACAGCCACCCCGGAAAAGTAGCTCCAAAAGATACCTAGAAAAACATCAGACATCTCAGTCCACGCTCCCAGTCCCCTGGTAGATTACCTGACCCAAATGAAGGGCCACCGAAGCCATCCAGGGAAAAGAGGGGTGGGTGATAGAGTAGTTTTTTATACATGTATATAAATATATACATATATGGTTTATCAATGTGGAGACTTTATTTTTATACAAACACTTTCTTGGAAATAAAATAGGAGCTGGAAACGAGGACTTTGTACATTGTTGAACAGGGAGTTAAGCAGAAATGTAGATGTTGTCTTAAAAATGGTACAAAGGGGTTCCATCACTTTTTTGCATTTGTGTGTTCTCAGATGTGTCTCGTTTGTTTTGTTGTACTGGAAACCATCTCCAAGATGACCTGTAGAAACTGGGATTGTGGATTTTGGGGATGGTGATGTATATGTTTGTTCATGTGAAAACATTTTATGTATTATTTATTCCCTATGGTAATGAACATAATTCATAAATAAATGCATAAATAACAGAACTTTAATAAATTTCTCACCTTACTGAAAATTACGTTTACGTTAGTTTTTTTTAATTATTATTATTATTATTATTATTATTGTTATATTTTGGTGTGTGAAGTTGCATATCGTACAAGAAGGGAATATCCTGTTTATCCTTAAGCATCTTCAGTTCAACACTATTTTAAGTAGTGAAACCAGAGAAAGCCTGCAGTTGTGCCTATGTCTGCAAATTGAGTATCTGGCTACATACCAGCACTGTATCAGGGGCTCAACAGTTCTTTAGCGGGGAAATTTGATGCAGTCAACTCATCAATTCAGAGATTACTGGGCCCTGTTTCCTCAAATGCCCAGATGGGAAAGGAATCTCCAATCCATTACCTAAGAAGAGATCGAGTGCCTCTCGTGAATTTCCTCATTTGTTTAGTTATTCAAAGTCAGGTTCAATTAAATAGATTAAACAGTAAATATCTGCGTCATTGTGTTTACGTGTGTGACTGTGTGTGAGTGTGTGCACTTGCATGTTCATGCATTTCCCCCTTTTAGTTTATTTAGCTTTCGGTCTGTATGCACAGTTATATATTTTCATTAATACTTTGTTACATAATCTCCAGGTAATCAGATTAAAATGCTGTTAAATTTAGTAACATATTGGAAACACTTGAATGGAAAGAGGTACCTCTTTCCATTCAAGTGTCTTCAATATGTTACAATATGTACAATATGTACCGGTACAAATAGTATGTTTTTATTGCATTTTATTAAAAAATACATTTTGAACTATTTAAAAAAATTATTTCAACATAATTGCAAGAAAAAGATATCAAAGTGTAATGCTAAATCATTCAGGCAGCTTGAATAAACACAGTAGATAAAAGTTATAAAAGTAAAATGGTAAATCTCAACACAACTGTTGGTGCTTCTTGTTATTTATTGAAGCATTGTGTAAGCAATCAAAGCTTTTCACATAGAACTGGAATTAATGGTTGTATTTTCTAATAATTTTAAAGTTATTCTCTCACACGCTATTTTAGCTATGTCAGGTTTTTTTTTCAGAATGTTAAGTAATCCAGGTTATATATGTATTGAAGCAACTATAGTTACGTAGTTTAAAACACTTTTTTCCAACTTGAATTTTCAACTGGTTCTGTGTCAAAGTCCAATAGTTAAAACAATTTCCTCTTGACTCCTGACATTTTAAGTACCACTTACAACTAAGGAGCCTCATAGAATAATAGAGCATTACAGCAATAGAGATAATGGACAAACTGGGCCTTTGATCATCGCTGGACATTCAGCTCAATTTTGTTATTTTTTTTATTTATTTAAGTATATTTTTAAGCAAAAACGCAATTAGCATGTGTATATAATGTGCCAAATGGAGGGAAATTTAGCAGAATATGTGTTTTAATTAACAGGAACTTAATTATTGCAGCATTATAACAGGAATCAACATTTTGCACATCGAAACACTATGCTCATAAGTTGCTTATTTTTGTTTGTTTGTTTTGCAGGGATTATTTTGTCTGTTTTTGTTGTTGTTATTTAGGTCAGCACTTGCAGATTTTATGATTTAAAAATGTAAGAAGGTGAGATTACTATTTTTTATTTTAAGCTTGCTTGATGATTTGGTACATATTAGGGGGGAAACAAATATTGTTCTTCTGATTTTACTTGTCCTTGTCAAAGTTTCTGTCTCACAGAAAAGCTAAAACAAATCATCATTAACCCCATATGGAAGCTATAAGAGGTAACGTAATAGGTTCTGAAACCGTTACCGCTAGTAAATAAAGTCTACTGCTTGTTAAAAAAATGCCTCTGTAAAGTTTGAGTATTTGGGGGCACCTTACATAAACAATAATTAAAAAATTGTATGGCAGTCTTCTGCATTGTTTTCAAATCATTTAACGACTTTGATAAAATATACAACTATTCATCTTTGAACAAAATACTTTATTTTATAATAAAATAGTTAATAAATGCATTTACTGGGCTGCACAGTGGTGCAGTGGGGAGCATTGTTGCCATGCAGCAAGAAGGCCTAGAGTTCAATTGAATAATTTAGTTTGCATGTTCTCCCTGTGCATGCGTGGGTTCTCTCCGGGTACTCCGGCTTCCTCCCACAGTACAAAAACATGACTGTTAGGCTGATTGGGCACTCTAAATTGTCCTTAGGTGTGAGTTTGTGTATGAGTGGTTGTTTGCCCTGTATGTCTCTTTGTTGCCCTGCGATGGACGAGCCACCTGTACAGAGTTCACCCCTGCCTCTCGCCAATTGTAAGCTGGAGATAGTTCGCCAGAAGGCCCATGCGACCTCACAAGGATAAGTGGGTTAGATAATGGATGGATGGATGGATTTACTACACATCTATGAACCTTAACATATATCAAGATTTAACTATCCTTACATCTTTGGTTTTTGAGTGCAACCTCAAATTTCCTTCTCAGGTTCCCACAACAATGAAAAGACATTCAATTGACTCCTTCCAGCTAAGGAGGGATTGCAGTAGGTATCATTGTTGCCTTGCCAGAAAACATGTGTGTAACCTGAGCCAAAAAGGCCATGGTAAAAGCTGTAAGGACGGGAGAATAAGGGGTCATTAATCTTTTCTACCACCCTCTTTGGTCAGTGTTGAGGACGTTTTTGATTGAGATTATAAAGGTTTTGTTACAGAAAAGAAGCACTTGAAGAAGACCAAAGTCTGAGAGCTCTTGACAGTTAAAAGATGTATGAACCAAGTAATACATATTGTCAAATACAAAACCATGCAACACACAGCAGGTGTGAGGTTTAGGGAGAAAGTAGTTTTAACAGAATTAGACAAGGATTATCTTGTGCCACTCTTTTGGATTGGGTTTAACATGCACTGTTTTCTGGGAAAAAGAATTACATTAGGTTAGGTATGCAATTTGCTGGATGGTTGGTTAAATAACGCAATCCTACTTATCGAGTGACTAGTTGGAAGCTGGTGTGAGAAAAATGTAAGACACAAAAGGAAAGGTCATGGGTAAGTCAGGAAAATTATTAGGCTTAAAATAAATAGTCTTGCGAAGGTTTGGCAGGGTTAGATACTGTCAAGGAAATTCTGTGCTCAAATACTGTCACTGTCAAAACAAGCAAAGGGAATACTGCTCTTTCCCAGTGCATGTCCTTATTCCTATGAGAGGTTGAGGGACATGCTATCCAATAAAAAACAGTTTGAAAAAGTCTGATCCTAAACATAGAAATAAAAAAATGTTTAGACCCAATCTCTTACATTCAATGTCCAACAACTCAAAATACTATTATTTTATTTGACTAATGTCCCCCACGAATGGCAACAATGTTACCCTTTCATAGTTTTGGTAGGATTACACCCAAAATGCCTCTGCCTCATCTAGACGCCATATATTCAGCAACCAAACAAGGACAACTAACGTTGCAAACTTTTTTGTTAATTACTTGCCCGTCTTTGAGCCGTTGTCGTCATACGTTGAATGAACACATATTATCTGACAACACTGACATTAAAACATGCTACTTTAAGAGAAGAGCAAGGAGAATAGGAAAGATATCATATATAAATTAAACAAAATATATTCAAAGACATTTTTCACATATGGTAACAGACATGTAAATGAAAATTTATCTGAATGCTAATGCGGCTGAGGTTGTCTTGTACTCCGCAGCTGCTGGTAAACTGTTGCTTTTAAATGTCCTTTCCGTAAAGGACTCTAAGACTGGCAGGACGCCTGCTGTCTCTCAAATGTAGGGGTTCACACACAAACACACACACTCCCCAGCGTCACGTCAGCTGGTGCTGAGTAAATCAGCTCTGACAATAACACCTCCCATGGGTCCTACACATCACAGCTACAATTCAGACCTAATGGAGCAGGAAAGAAGGACGGGGAGGGGACTGCTGAGCTTGTGTGTTTTTTGGGCATTCCAGTCTGTGCAAATGTATGCATGAAGGGAGAACACTTCTATTTTTATTTTAGCATGCCTGAAGGAGAAAACAGATGAGAGGAAGTTGCTTGGGGTTGATTTATCTGAGATGCACAATGCAGCCAGTTAAAGGGGTTCATGAATTGAATAACATCCTAAATATACAGATTTGGGCTAACCAAACAATGAATTGTGAAAGGGGATGTTCGCAAAAAAGTCAACAGTTTTTTGTTTTTTTTATCCGTAAGAAAGTCAGTTTTGTACACTTTGCTGGAAAACCGCCAAAGGTGCACTTCAAATTTAGATGCACATGATAAGAAAGTTTGAAAAATGCTCTTGTGCATAGAGTGAGTGCAAGCACGGCACTGACCAACACTGGAGTTTTGTTTATGTTCCAGATTAATGGCATCTGCAGTTGCAATAGAGCAATCTATCTAATCAACATGGTCATTAGTGAATGTTTTCACTGACAACTTTAATCAAATCCATCACAGCTCCCCCTTCCTATTACCTCCATCAAGCTGCATAATTATTTCTTCATCTCGTCCTCAGACAGAAATGCAATACTTCGTAATCTGTGTGCAATTGCTGATGGATATGCATAGAGCAACTTTTAATATTAGAAATGTATTGGCTAATGTATCATTGAGCTCTTTCTTATACTCCTGGCATGCAGGTGTTTGTCATTTTTATTGAAAACACTGAAGGATTAATACTCCATGGTCATTAACCAAGAAATATCAAGAGACTATAATTTTCATACTGCATGTTTATTAAAGAAACAGCAGCTTAAATTGAATACAATTATTTATTTTGCTTGTATTGTGAAAATTGCAGTTTGATAAAAATAGAAAGTGCTTTACTGGTAGTTAAAGAATTTAGCTTATTTTGACATGTTTAAAGTCCCCCAATCACTTAAAAAACAAAGGTTTTGCATTTATTTAATTTACGCAGATTTCATTCATTTTTATTTGAGAAAATCTCAAACTGCATCTGAACACTAATTGGTTTATGAGTAATACATATTCCATTCATACTGACTCATTTGACAATCATCAAATGTTATTCTTATTTAGAAATGTTATTTCTACCTTAAAGCAGACTGGGAAGTTTTGAGAAGGCATTGACTTTATAGTACCACTTAAATTTTATAAACTGATTTTAAACTGGGAATTACCTGGAGCTTATCTGGGGCGCTTCTATGCTGTTGGTCTGGAGAGCCTAACTAGCTGCTTGGTTTTCCTATGTTTTAGTCTGGTTCTGTGCATCGGTAAAGTACTATAAAACTAATCTTTTTTCTGCTAGTGTAGTAAAAGTCTAAACGGTTTGCAGTTGTCTCATTTGAAATAACATTTTTATTTCTAAGTTTACCTTTCAAAAATCCTAGTTTTACTGTCATACACCGTTCAACATCACCTCTGGGATTCATAGCAACACATGTTCATATTTGCCACACACAGGGATAATCACCCTCTTTCTCATTAGCAGGTTTGGCCAAGCAAAGGGTCGTCTTGGGGCTTTTTGGCTTCTATGAGGTGTTAACAGCTCCCTTGGGAAAGGCTGTCTGGCTCTCGCATAACCCCAACCTCTCCGCCCACGAACGCAAACGCACCCACTAAACCACTCAGACTCACAGATGGTCTGTGCACCAGCAGCCAGCCGGCACACTTTTCAATTATTGCCACAGTCATTGCTCAACTGTCACCTCTCAGCAATATGGCAAACAGAGAAGCAGGAGAGGGAGGTGAGAGGAAAAACATTCCTGCATCCACAAGTTCAGCAAAGCAGCGTCCCACATGTGCGCTGGCAACACAGAGATCCCTCTTGGTACAGTGTCCTCTGATCTTTACCTCAAGTGGGCAATAAATCACTCAGTATAGTTGTTCTTATTAAAAGCAGGCTTTCAAGTGTTTTTTTGTCAAGTGGTGTTCTTGGATGAAAAAAGAAAGAATGACTGTTTCTTTTTGAATTTCTGGTTTTGTATTGCAGGTTTTGCTTCCTCCTTTGAGCAGGATCATGTAAACTCTTGGTATGGACCCAATGGAAACACAATTTCCTTGTTACTGTTTTAGAATTTCTTTTTATATAAATTGTCCTTTTTGATTATTTAATATTTATTAAAGAAAATATGAGATCTAGGAAAATAATCCGAACAGAATAATGAGGGGAAAAAACCATATTGCTGAAAATAAATTAATTAACATGTACTTGAGAGCCAGATATTCTAAAATGCATATTACATGTGTATATTACATTTTTTTAAATATTATAGGAAATCTACATTTTTATATCATTTATAAAAAAGGTTAAACTGAAAATTTCATTTCATTTTTGGTAAGACTGTGAAAAAATCTTTAACATTCACATAAAAAAACATGCATGTCATAAATCATTCAAAGTTTTCAAAAATATTTACCAGAAGACGCTTACATCTAATCTTTATTTACCTGTTGTTAATAATGTAGTTCTACTTGTGAGCTCAGATTTAGAGCTTCATTTCCTTGGTAAGTTTACATCCAACTCTGATAACAAGTAACTAGCTTGTAAAAAAAAAAAAAAAAAGCTAAATATTGAGCTGGGTCCTGTACAAACTCAGTCTTAATCAATAAGAGTTTGGGATATTCTTTTATGGGGCAGTAAAGGTTTGCTGTGGGTTGGTTTTCCAGTTTTAAGTGGTCTTCTTGATCCATTTCATGCGGGAATACAAGGTTGTCTGCAATTAAATGTTTCAGAATGTTAAAAAGTAATGTACAGAATCATAACTCTACGTACTGAGCTTTTGATTCTATCATGTTTCCTCTGTCTGTCTCGTAGAGAAAAATGGCATCTGCATTCAGGGCTGGTGTCATCAGTCAGCTCTCTCTTTCTCTTCCAGCTAACCCCTTGCCTATTGTTTTTTTTCTCCCCAATTTTTTTGTCTTCATAATTGATGTCACAGGATTTCTGGAGAGATGAGTGGTGCAGTGTGTGTTGGGGTAGGAGTGGGTGACTGCAGATGGAGAGGACAAGGGGGTGGAGAGGGCATATACTTAATCCCTGGGTCAAGATGTATTTATTGAAGATTAATAACGGAGCAGCAATCTCATCATGCTCTCGATGATTTTGTAATTTGGTTTCTGAGGGAAGGGAGGGTGGGGAGCACGACCACGGACAAAGACAAGAGGGAGAAGCTGAACTATCGCTAATACAGGATCATAGTACAGTGTAGTGCATGAGTCTTTGTGCCTTTTTGGAGCGATGTTAAAATAAAAAAATAAAAACGAGCAAATGTCTTTTTGTCTGCTGGATCAGTCTATGCTTAAACTTATCAGTTGACATGCTTTCCCCAAGCATTGGAAAACATTGTTTTTTTTTTGTCATTGTTGTAGTTGTTTTAACATGTATTTTTGATGATGTTGCCGAAAAGTAAAGAAGTTTGTGAATACAAACAGAACAGCTGCCCGCTTTCCTTAAAACGCACGTCAGTGCAACAAGACATTCATGTTGTTATTCATTCAATGTTCTGCATTTTGGAGTCTTGCATATGTAGAGTGAAAGCATTAACCTCATTCAGCTAATGGATCCATCGGGCTCTCTCGGAGCAGAGGCAGCAAAAAAAAAACTGTAAGACGAAGATGCTGAGAAAGAGACGCCTTTTGTCGCCAAGCAACAGGGGGTGAGAAAGTGTAAAAATAGATAGATTTAAGCTGAGGTTAAAGGCTCAGAGTTCAGATTGTAGTCTTCCATCCAAATTTATTGATACCCCTAATAATGATGAGTGGATTGAAGAGACTCTTTGTCCCTGACCTTTGTCACCAGACCTACCTTATGCTACTATATCAAAACAGAAAGGCAGACAGATGTCTAACCAGTGAGATACCCATGATGCCTCAAGATGGTAGGAAAAGATAAAGGGAAGAAAAACAACAGGGAGGAAATGCAGAAGGGGTGTATGTAGAGGAGATGTGTTAGATGATGGAGGAGTAGATGGTTTGCAATTTTCATTAAAGGAAAAGAATGAGGAAGGATGCGGGAAGGGCACAAAGGACATCAAATTAAGCTGTTATTTGGATTGCAACTTTTTATCATAAAAATTTTTTTTTACAAAAGTATTCATACTGTTTCAATGATTTTTAATTATCTTAGACCTGGAAGCTCAGAATATTTATTTGGTCGTTTCATGCTAGTTCAGCACAATGTAGTGCACGACTATGTAATGCAAAAAAATCTGACAAGGGTGCCAGGCATTTGTATTCAGCAACAGTTTTCCCAGAGTCTCAATTACGTTTAGTTCTGGCCTTGATTAAAGTCTAAGACATGATTACACTTCATCATGTCATCGTGGCTTTGTGCTTAGGGTTGCAATCCAGTTTGAAGTTGGACCTTTGCTCAACTCTTAATCTTTTTGCAGGTATACTTCCAGAATTACTCTGTGTATTTAACTCATGTCATCGTCCCAGTAATGTTGATCTGCTTCCACTTTCAAGCTAGAACAAAAGATCATTCATAGGAGTGTTATGTCCAGTGTGATGTGTAGTGTTAGTTCTCCTTCAAATACTGTATTTTGAAGAAAGGTCATGTGGTTAATTTTGGTCTCATTTGTCAACAGATACTTTTTCCTCATAATTATTTTTGCCCCTGATTTGGCCTGTGGCAAATCTTATCTCCTATGGCTTTTTTTTTCAACAGCGTCTTTACTCAAATTTTTAGATTAAAGATGATTTTTATTTCCAAAGAACCTTTTTGAAGTGTTCTGGGGTTTTAAGATTTTTTTATTTATTGACCAATGTTTTCTAAGAAACCTACATAACACATCCTTATTAGTAGATAACATTGGTTTCACTGGATGTTTTTTCATGACTTTCAAAGTGATAAGAATGCAAATTCACCTCCTCCTTTTTCCAGATATTAAATCCAACAGGCTAGAATATGTGGTCCTGAAAGGATGAAGGACTGGAGGTTCCGTTCTAAGCTGTGGATCCCATCCCTACTATCACAAATCACGTACTTTGATTTTCAAAACATTACCCACCAAACTCCCACCTAAAACTGCATTAAATGCATTTAGATGTAACAGAGTGCTCCCCCTTGACTCTGTCATTTCTTTAAATGACTTGGGAGGGAAAAGAATAGTAAAAGGAATGAAGAGAAGAGGGTGGAAAGCACGTAGGGAAAAAAATGGTAGCTTGGGAATTTACTTTGACAAAATGCCGGGGTCAAACCGAATGTGTGGCAGAGGTATTGATCAGCGAATCCTTCAACCGACATGTGACCCGAACCCTGACCCTTAAATGGGGAATGAATCTCAATCCAATAGACTAAAGTGTCTGATACAGACTAGGCAAGTAGAGAAGCTTGAAGCCATACTTACCACACAACTACAATATGTTTCAGGTAAGTCTTGCTTTTAACGTGTCAAAATTTAAAATAGTCTAGGTAGGATAAAAAAAAAACTTTGCAAGGTATTCTGTAATTAGTATAATCATTATTTCTACATTTTTACATGGAGGTTTGTTAAAAAGCTTGATAAGACTGAATGAATAAATAGAAAAAATTGTTTTAGTATCTGCTTTTTTGTTGTTGTTTGTTAGCTTTGGAAAACTATATTTTTACTCCACCAAAACACTTTTGAAACACACCATATTAAGCACAAACTGAAGAAATCTTGGCTTACTCTTATTTGCACAACCTGTAAAAGATAAAAGCGTATTTAACTATGAATCCATGCCTTTTATAGCATCTAGTACTGTACTTACACTAATAGTGGATTTATGGGTGGGATTACATGTGTAGAGGGGAGTTGTATGTAAATTAAAAGGTTGATCAGGACATTTGTATAATTCTGAATTTTGACTAATGCTTAAAATGTATCCTGAGCAAAATTTTAAAAAGTTTGAAATTTGAGCAGCACAATTCATTTTAATTTGGGCCAGTTTGATCCTCAAACCTTTTAGCCATCCTTTTTGGGGGGTTTTTGTCTGCAATTTATTATTTTTTAAATCATTTAATTGGTAGAATCTTTTTCCTCCGACTCACTAAACATTTCAGGTCTTAAAATATATTGAAATTTGTAACATGCGGGTAAAAGTAATATAAAAGTAAAAATAAGATAAAAGAAAGGTCATTTAAAATATGGTATTGAAAATTAAATAAGGTGTGTTCCAACTCTTGAGTTTGTAAAAAGAATTTTGCAGTTTGGAAATCTTTAAGAAACATAATGACAACAGTAATTTCCTTACATATTTTTTATTAGGTTTATTGTAGTTGAACATCGTGATAAAGTCTAATATATAAACTGATCCCCCAAAAGATAACACAAGCGAACAACAATAAAAAAATGTTTGGATTGTTTTATTGTCAATGAAAGACTGCCTTACTATTTAATGACTCTTTCAATTTAGCATTTCCTGAAATCCTAGCATGACACAAGCAAACATACAGTTTTGCTAAAAAACATTCCTTCCATCTACTATCTAAGCCATAGCATATGCCCCATTTGCAAACATTGATATTAGCACATACGCACACAGCTACACACATGCATACGAATCCCAAACAAACAAAAAATCTTTTTAAGTAATGAAATCACATAAACTCACATGGTACCTCATAGGCTAGAGTTATGAGCATGTTTTACATAAAATCCACATCGGCAGCATTGTCTGGGATGCATGCATGCATACAGATTTGCATTTTAGAGGTTATTAAATAAATGAGGGGCTGTGTGATGAAATGGTGTGGGGGGGGGGGAGCAGCCCAATTTTGTGTTCTATCATCTTGAATACTGGACGCCATAAATAACAACAACACACACTCTCTTGTTCCCTATTAGACCTCCTTCAGAGAACATCCCCCACCACCTCCAACATATGCACAATATGCTAAATTATTTGTGTTCCCTTGTTCCATCTAGAGCCCTAATCACCAGGGGGCACAGAGCTACCACGTCTCGGCCAGTCAAGGCTTCTCATAATCCAGCAGTGCTCTCCAGCTTCTCACGAGCAAATCTCATATTTTTGAAATGCTGGATTATGATTTTCTTTCATTACTGCTGAAGCTTCCTGAGGGTTTCAGGGTTAGCGGGGGGTAAGGCTGAACTGATGAGATTACTGGAAAATCCTGTGGACTTAAATATTAAGAGAGGAAAAACAACAAAAAAATACATATATGGGTTCATTAAGATGATGACCGAGTAGATTCAAAAATGGGCCTGAGATACAGATAAAAGATAAAAGTAGGCTCAATACAATTATAATTCTGAGATAAACCCAAAAGCAGTTTACCATCAGTGCAGACTAAGGGAACGTAAATACAGTTTATTACACACAGTCCAGAAGTTTTTAAGCCCTGAATAAATATCTGTACATAGGCTGAAGTGGTAAAAAATGGCTTTAACATGTAAGTCCCAGGCACAAAGAGCAACCAGTGTTTGTGAAAATAGGCCAGCTTCTGAAAGCGTTTTGTTAAATTTGGTCAGGTTTCCGCAATACTCACCTTTACTGCTATGATAACGCTATCATGTCACAACAGCTCTCAGCTTCTGACTTTAAAAGAGTAAAGCTGAGGGAGGTGGTGCTGCACAAGTAGGGAAAGTATGGAGGAAAAAAAATGACCTTGCTGGAAATAACAACAGCAACCCTTAATGTGTTGCATTACTAGATACGTGATAAACCACTTTTATGGGTAGGGCTGTTAAAGCTGGCGTCTCATCGCACATGGTGCCCCCTCGGCAGCCCATTTCATCTTTAAGTGTGTCTGTGTGTTTGTGTGTTTAGTGGATCTCACCTTGTAAGGCCCCCTTTTTTCTACCAACAGTATGTTAAGAGCATCCATTCCTCCTTACGGGAATCAAAACCCAGACCCTATTGTGAGTTCATTTAAGATAGGTTTTGAAAAAGGCATGTATAGGAAATGTTTAGGTTTAGGGTAAAAGTCAAGGTTAGGAAATGAAACTGAATGAAGAATGGGTGGAAGTCAATGCAAAGTCCTTCTGTGTGTGTGTGTGTGTGTGTGTGTGTGTGTGTGTGTGTGTGTGTGTGTGTGTGTGTGTGTGTGTG
>JAVLVB010000002.1:10752241-10767132 GCA_032876305.1 Orestias chungarensis
TTTTTTTTGTAACTTTAAGTTCATCTTGCTTTAAGAAAATTTCATTAGAGAGATCAGATGTGTTATCTTATTTTATTGTTTTTTATTTCACTAAAACTTTGCAATATGCATATTCATAATTTCAGAATGATAGATGATAGATGAATTTGAATTTAGATTTTCTAAACCTCCCATTTATTTATTCAAAAATTAAATAGGCCTTTAACTTTTAGACCCTTGCTGTCATGCGCAAAGTCAACAAAGTCAACTAAATAAAAGCAGAAAATGTCATGGTCTGTGTTGTTTTCGTCTCTGTTTAGTTTTTTTGTAGCTGTTTATTTTACTTTGTTGTGATTAAGTTATTGTTTTCCTTAAGATATTTCCTATTCTGTTTTGTTTTCTTAGATGTTTTTGTTTTGTGTTATTCTTCCTTCTTGTGCTCTCCAGTTCCCCTACTCTCTGTCTTCCTCAGTCTATTTTCCCTTATATCTTGCATGCACACCTGTAATCAATCCGCAATCTAATCATTCCGTTTGTTCCACCTTTCACCCTCCTAGCATTTAAGCCCGGTTTTCTCTCCACTCACCGCTGGGTTCTCCCAATAAGTTCTTCCCTGCTTTATGTCCGTCCCTTCGTGGTTCTCCTCGTGACTCCTTCCAACTTCCTTCAGAGATCCCTCTGTTCTTTGACTTCTATCTGCCTGCCGGTATCTGTCTGCTGCACCTCTCCACACCTCGCCATTACTCGCTCTCATTGCTCCGTTGTTTTCCCAGTATCTGTATTCTTCATCCAAACTGTGAAAACTGCCAAACTAATGTATGGTTGCATATAGGTTTACCTCTGTGCAAACAACAAACTGCATTCTATCAAAGTAAACTTTTGAGAACGGACTAATGACACCAGACAGCAGAGACCCTCCAACCCAAAAAAAAAATTTATAACATACTGACATACTTAAAATTAACCCAGAAACCTAAACGACGTAACCCTAATCCGCTGTAAGCACACAAAAGAGCTCTCTTGCTCTCTTTCTTAGGGAACTTTGGTTCCTCGGTTCCTGGCAGTGGTGTTCATTTTTCTATGGATATTCTGATATTTACTTTTATTTACTGTTGAACGTTTGTTATGATAATAAATGCAACAAGTTGGTTTATAACTTTAGGCGCTGATTAGAATCACAAAAGCTGAAATAAGACATCAATTGCAACCGAAAAATCCCAAAGTTAAAAAAGGAGGCACCACGTAGAAGCAAAGATAACAGAGAGAAAATTATGAGGTTTGAGCTATCTCTTCAATAGATACATTTTTATTTTTTTTATCTTTTTTTTGTAAATGTTAAATGTGAATGATGCCAGGGTTAAGGTTACAATTATACAAAAATAGATATTTTATTTGATGAATAAAATATGACAATAAACAGGCGTGCTGTGGTCGCGTAGGGGATTGCGCGACCCACATTTAGAGGCCTTGAGTCCTCAACGTGGCCGTCGCAGGTTCGACTCCTGGACCCGATGACATTTGCCACATGCCCCCCCCCACCCCCCCTTCCTGTCAGCCTGTTGCAGTTGATCATATAAGGGGTGTCCCTTACATATAAATATATATTATTTGTCCCTGTAAGGTAAAAAAAAATTATATATATATATATATATATATATATATATATATATATATATATGACAATAAATATAACAACCCTTACTAATGACCTTTACAACTTGTGTACCGCAGCCCAATGATCCATAAAAATTTGAACTAAAAGCAGAACAAACCTGCAAGTACAAGCTGCAAAAAAAACAATAATAATTAAACATTTTCTGCTATGGTGTGGGAATAACCATTTTGAACATGAACAGTACACAAAATTTAATTTCAGATTTTCAGATAAACATAGTTAGGTCAAAACCTTTTTCCATCAAAAGAAAATAAGTTATACTTTACACTTACATGTAAGTGTAAAGTATCACATTACACTTTACACTTACATGCATCAATTCATCCTTTAGACTTTCATGTAAGTCTAAGTGTAAAGCATGAATTTTGGAGCTGCGGTCAATAAATATGACGGTGTTGCAGGAGTCTTTTAGTGCTAAAAGTTGACTAGGAAACTATTTATTTTCAAGATGAAAATCTGCTTTGAACTAAAAATAACACCACGAAACATTATGATATATGATTAAATCAGACACACGTATTACCAAACAAGAAGACATGCGGTACTATGATCAATTTGAAGCAGATACAAATCCAGGGTCAAAAGAGAACAGGAGCAAATCTCAAAATATCAAGGAAGTCTTTCAGATTTACGGGCTTAACTGAAAACTAAAAGACTGCCTAAATAAATTGTATTAACACAATACGTGGGCAATACTATGTTCAGGATAAATTACAGATTCAATCCATTAATCACAGAAAAGTAAACCTGAAAGAACCGCAATGCAAAATAAAATAAAAAAACTGACAGGATTAGATTTAAAAATAATTCAAATATTTAACATAAAATAGTTTTCAACATCTTCATTTAAAAAAACATTTTTTTTTTTTTCAAGATTTTACTTCTTTTTTTATGTTATTTTTTATTACATGGTTTTTTAGGGAATTGCTGAAATTCATTGCAAAAATAATAAATAAAATCATATTTTTATTTTTGATATGCAAATACATTTTACAAAAGGCACTTATGGTCATGGTGTTAGCTGCAAGAAGGTCTGGGGTTTGAATCCTAGACAGGCCATATTCTGTGTTCTTAGTGAGTAGTCAAACTTATACCAACATACCCAAAAAACATGAATGTTGGGCTAATATGCCATTCTAAATATCTCTTAGGTGCAAATGTGTCCATGCTAGTTATAGTGTGTGTCTCTGTGGTCTCTGTGTGTCTCTGGGAAGACTGGCAACCATTTCAGCCAGGAGGATGTTGCTGTGATCAGGCACCCTCAGTGAACTAAGGGTGCAAAAAGGAAAAGGTTGTGCTGCAGGAAATGGATGCAGGGCCTAATTCAGGGTAGATCGAGGAGCTGTTTGAGGGACGAAAGAAGGGGAAGGCGGAGGGGAGGACTAGGGTGTCGACGAGATGAGAGTTTTGCGGCACCATTTTTCACAGCAGACAAAAACATTTGCTGGGATATCAATTTGGAGCTAAGAAGCAGTCTTTGCCTCCTGCCCCATCATCCATCATCTTTTCGCACTAACCACCACTTGAGCTCTCCACCCCGCCTTTCTCCCACCCTCCATCCACCCACGTACATACAAGCTTGCCTTTTTACTTTTCTTTTCCACTCTCAAAACACTCTGTTCAACGCTTTTACAGTTGCATCAAACACAGACAGATGAAATTCAACGCCTGAAAAATGAGAACAGAAAAGTGTGACCTGTGGGATCAGTGTATGCATGTGGATGGAAAGAAAATGCAAAGCAGAGCTGAAACGCAGCACTTCGTATGGCCGGGGTTAACAAGGCGGGGCCTGGCGGCTGCCACAGCAGTCGTCTCTCCGAGTCTTCTCCCATTAGCACCAGTAGGAGAGACCCCACCCTACGGCTGCCTCCTTATTGGCACCTTTGCCTGCACCCCATCACTCATCTCCCAGCCATCATCCATCACCCATCGCGATCAATAGGAGGCCACGCATTCATCAGTTCACGGGTGCTGATGGGAAAAAGGAGGGGTTGCAGGGATGGAGAGGGTTGTGGACAAAGTGGTGATGCTTTGGGGGGGGATATCTGAAAAGTGAATAAGAACTGAGGAAAATGTGGTGGATAAAAGAGGAGGAGCTTTGCTTAATAGGAGCATCAGTGAAAGTCTTTTTCAACAGGAAGTCTGATTTCTTTATGGCTTTTGATCTCACCAAGTAAGTATGTTTTCTATAAAAAATGATCATATACAAAAGTCTATTAAAATGTAGAGTCAGTAATTCTTGTAAAATGATGAGAACCTTTGTTATGGTGAGGGTGGCCTGTTTTATATGCAACAGTCACCCTCCACTGTGATAGTGATTGTCATCATATTGACAAATAGTATCTCTGTGCATTTTTTGTCCACAAGTAACATAGCATGGAAAAAACATAAAAATGACTCCATTACTACAATTGCAGAAATACAGAGGGAAAGTATAATGTCCACATTTGCGTATGAGCACACGAACACATGGTCACACACGGAGAGAACATTACGGTGCAATGTCACTGTCAGTCATCCAGCAGGAGTCGGCTTCCGGCAAGACTCTGCACTTAGTGTTGACAGATCATAAGTTCTGCCAGCACGCACACACAAACACACATGCTGGCTCAGCCGTGAAGGTGGACTGCAATGGATCACACTTCACCATGATGGATGCTCTCTCTACCCAGAAAGGTTAGGGACAGGGCAATAAGTTACTGAGAACCACATTCGGCCGACTCACAGAGGTTACTGGCAAATATAGAGTACAGTGACAGGAAATGCTTTAATACGGGGTTATGGAAAAAAATAGCAGTCTATCAGTGATGTGTAGGGTCGTGGCCATAGGGCTGGCTTTGGGGTCCACCGAGTTACCTTTGGAAGCTGATTTTCCGCTACAGCTGTCAGCTGCCTTAAAATGGTTGTTTGTAGCACGTCGAGATTTGCATTTTAAATTGGAAGACTGCAGATCAATTAATATAATAATCATTATATAAATATAGCAGAAATTCACAATTTGGTCTTTTACAACCATCATCATTTTTTTTCCCTCCAGGGGGTCTTTTTGTGGGCTCCAGTGTCCCTTATATATAAGGTAGGCTGACAGGAAAGGGGGGAGACATGCGGCAAATGTCCTCGGGTCCGGGAGTCGAACCAAATGTGGGTTGAGCTAAACCCTACGCCACCACAGCACGCCCAACTATGATCATTCTTAATAGCGAAAAAAAGAAGAAGAAGCCATACACATATGACGAGTAGATTATTCATCGACCAATTGTCTATCAGAACTGAACCTCAGTGAGGCAGCTATCTATCTATCTATCTATCTATCTATCTATCTATCTATCTATCTATCTATCTATCTATCTATCTATAGTCCTTCTTACATACAATAAACTTCCCTGTCCACGAAATGTAAGGTACTTTTTAGAAGTTTGACAGCAAATGCATAATTATTTTGCTGAATCAAAACAAAAAAAAACATTTTCTGAATATGCTTTTGGGAATTTAATTTAATGTAGTAGATTTTAACTGACCCAAAATACGTGAAGTTTGGTCTGATTTAACTTCAGGCAGTGAGAAAAATGTGGATGTCTCTTGTTATTTGATGTATGCTAATTTCTGGTTTCAGCTTTATCTGTACAAACCACAGGCATCAGCATTTTGTTGCTGCACCTCATTGTATTAGGTTAGGTCTTAAAAATGTAGTCCAGTTTTTTTAGCTCAATTTGTAATACTTAATCAACACTTCCTATTTTGTGTGATTCTCAGAAAAAATTGCAAATGATTGACTGTGATAAGAATTTTTAGGTTAAAAAATGTATCATTGGAAAAAATAATTTCAGTCGTAAATATTGTTAACTCCCTACCTTCCTCAGTGTAAAATTTTCAGAAAGACCTGATAAATTGTCAACAAGATTTAAAGCATTGGTGGCTTTTGATAGTGGCTAACAGGAAACAGTAATTATTTATCACTGGGACAATACTGAAGACATAAATTAAATCAACTACTTTAAGTGATAATCGTTGGCCCACAGAGTTTTTTTCTTTCAAAAACAGTGTTTTTCATGCAGAAAATGTTATGGTCCTATCTTGATGTTTCACTTAAGAAACAAAAATAGGACTTCTTATGCCTAAGCATAAGTTGTTAGCATTTTTTTTTGCTTTGTTAGTCATTGTGTTAGACTCCTTTGATTTAAAAATTAAATTGAAGTTAAGATGTCCATTTGTAAAAAGATTTAAAAAATACTGATCATCCCAATTTCAGGTCACAGTTATGTTCAACTTTGTATTGGTCGATCACTTTAGAAAATCTCTTCTATCAAAGGTCGAGGAAACGGGGGAATACTCATACTTTTGTAAACCAGTGTAATAATACAAAGTATATGAATCCAAACCAAAACTAAAAGCTTTTTGACTCCTTTTTAAATCAGATGAGGGCGAGTGTCCACTCCAGCCATTAACCACGCTGTCGTATTTAAGCATCAACAAAAGAACACAAGATGAGAGTATAGAAAGCTGGGAGTTGAATGACATGTCCAAAAGCCACATCGCCACCACCAACTAACTAAAATCACCCGGTCCTGAAGTCCTTTCTGTGTGTAGCTGTGTCAGATGTCATTCTCAAGTTTCGAACCCTGGGTCTCCATCTGCTCGGACAGCTCTCACTGGTTTATTTAGGAGCAGCCTAAACGCTCTTTGTACCAAGCTGACTGAGACAAAATCCCCCCTGGGAAAGAAAATCTACCTGAAACCGCGCAGTAGCTCTCTGATAATAAATATTTTTGCCATGTTGGTAGTTGTCTTGTATCAATCAAGATAAATTTTTTTGATCCATTCATGAAAGATTGTACTTATTATAACATACAATAAAGAAAATTTAATAAATGTAATAAGAAGTGTAATACAAATAAAAACACTACCATCCCTACAATGGAAGGGTTTGAACATAGTACATACAAGTAGTGGAGGTGCAAACCTAAATCCATTGAGAGACTGTTGCTGAAAATTGTTGTTTACAGAGACTCAAAACAGACTGAGCTTGAGCTATTTCGTTAAATTTAATAGGCAAATTTAGAGTCAGAACCCAAAACACATGCAGCTTAAGTTGAAGGAAAATTAACATTATTTAATGTACCATTCAATGCATTTCATTGATATACATATAATTGTTTATTCCTTTTTAGCTTGCTTTATTTTTCATGTTCAAAATAAGGTTTTACTCTTTATAATGTAGGCACTGCTCCACTGTCTTAGCCTCACACAAATCCACACATGCAACAGTAAACACAAGTCTTTGCTTGAACGTAAGAAAGGAACCAGTTGCAGATAAAAGATGCCTGTGTTTAATATTAGAGGAGATTAAGGTAACCGCAAACCTAAGGGGGTAGTCGGCGAGTGTGAAGCTGGACACTTGATCCGGACACCTATTGTAAAAACCTAGAAGACTGATATCCTCATCTTGATAATTTGTTGCACCGGGTCTTTGTGTTTATTTGTTTTCCTGTTCAGCAAGGTTAGCTGTTTATTTTTCACAGAAAAGAGTCAGAAGAAAATCCAAAAAAAAAATAATTGTCCACCTATAAGGTCTATGAGAGCCAGGCTGTGAAGTAGGCTTGTAGGGATCCAATAAACAGTAATTGACAGCAGTAATCTCATGTCAAGCAATACAAGACAAGACACGTGAGATACAACAGGGATCAATCTGAGAGTTTAAGACCCAATCCGGGACTCCATCTAAAAACTCTTAGAAGAATATAACCAGCCAGATATGAATTGTTGCTGTTATCAGAAGAGTTTGTGTAGAATTGAGATATTGATGCAAAACGTAATGTTTGTTATTTGTTTATTATACACTATACTTTCCTCCCTGTTTCAAGTTGCAAAATAAAGTTGTTTTCTGGGAATATAAGTCACTAAGTTTTTCATTGCCAACAGCAAGTTAGTTTTTTGTTTCAAACTATCTTTGTGAGGAATTGTGTTTAAGTGCACATCTGATCTAGCACAGCTAAATCAAATGGCCACAGATAAATCTAATTATCTTTCCACTATGCAGTAAAGCTACTAACTTTTATTTAAAATGTCCCAATATGATTCCCTTGGCCTTCAGTTGAGAAATATAGCAACACTAATAAAGGACCTCCACAATAACTAAAATAGGAAACATTGTGCAAAAGTACAAGGCCTGTGTATAAATTTATGCCAGACCCAACATGCATGTCTGCTGGGAAAAACCCCAACCCTAAGCTTTACCCTAACCCTTGTTCTGACCAGAGAACACAGTTACAGTTAAATTTACAGTAGTGTTTTAGGAATTTTAAGGTTAAAGATTGAAGACAGAACCCAAAATTGGACGTCTTGGCTGAAGTGAGCTTCGGAGTTTGTTTTAGTTTATTTACAATTATTTACATTTTAATGTAAATTGTGGAGAAAATGTGGGAAATGTGAAGAATACCTTTCTTTGATGGCTGAGCAAGATAATTGGTGACCATTATGTGAGCTGAGGTACTTTTGTACTTTATGTATCATTAATATGACACAGGTAAGCATAGACAGCTCGTCTGACTCTTTGTTACAGAATTAGTAGAGAAAACCAATGTTTTTATCTCAAATTTCCAATCTAGGCCACATTTTGGTTCAGCTCACATGTAGGTCTGTCATTTTATACCCAAGGGTAAAACAAATGCAACAGGAAGAAGCAAGAATCATCTAAACTACATTAGAAAAAAAAGTTAAAACTATCAAAATAATAGGTAAACCCTACAGATTGATTTGATTTGGAAAAATGTAACCATTCAGCATTCAGTTATATTTTACCACTCAGAAATAATTTGCAGCATAAATCTGTCTGCCTTAAAATGTTCACATGAGCTGATCAAGAGGGTTGACAGGGTGGTGCAGTCCAGACATAAATCAGTGTAAGTGATCTGATAGATTTTTCTGTGGTAATGTATAGTATTCTTGGCATGCATAATAACTCAAATGAAGGGATGTAGAAGGAGTGTGTTCAGCATCAAGCCCTTGGTTGGCAAAGGCAGCAGGGTTAGGTCATCAAATCGACAGTGCGACTGACCCATTAATTGACCTCTGCTGACCTCTCAGGTCAATCAGGCTAATGGCTGCCAGTGGTCAGAGCTTTATTTTGCAAGGATCCTTTCAATTGCACCACTCTGTGTTCATAAACAGACACTTCCCGGGTTTCTAACCCATGTAAATTTCTCTGTATTGACAGCCTCATAACTGCTGAACTCTCATTAGCGTTGACCTTTACCTCTTTTAAAAATTGTTGTGTGTCTGTGTTTATTCCATAAACAATTGTCAAGTTTGGATTAAATTGCATGTCATGCATTCAGCCTTACTTGATCATACAAATCATAAAAATGCAGAATAAACATATTTTATAAAACCTTCCCAATTTGAATCAATATATCTATCTGTGCAGACTGAATCTCCATAAATCAGTTGTATAGTAAAGATGTTGAAATGGGAGTTGCAGCTAAGAGCAAATACTGGAAGTGGCAGCTACATTGATCTGAATCCAGTGAGTGGTCACTGTATCATGTTTCCAATTGTTCAATATAATGATAGTGTATAGATTTCTAATTGACACAAGTTTACATAAGAGATTCTGTTGTATAAAGTCGGCTGTACCTCGGCAGCTATGATAAATGTGATTATTGCAATTGAGTTGTTTCAAAAGTTTTGGGTCAGAAGATGGGGAGTAACACAAAACCCAAAAATAATGCACTAAAATACAATTACAATAAAATTTCCTAAAAAATATATAAATAAATGGACTTGCATGTGTTTTGAAAAAACAAATAAACCCTAAAAAGCACATTTGCCTTTCTGATTTTTAACAAAACCATGACAATTTCCTGGGTTTACAAATACAAATTCCCTTGGTACTAATTTCAGGGCATGGTTACCTAATTTGATTCTCCAACACTAAATGCGGCATTCCCATAAAAAAATCATACATAGTATTTACAAATTTTCTTGCACAAACAATCCCACAATTACTATGTGGGATTGGGACCTTAGCGCACACAGGACAAAAGCATTTTGGCTTAAAAAGTAAAAGAATATCTATAGAAAATCTGAAAAATGCAAAGCACTGGGAACACAATCAAAACAACATGGCTGGTCAGTGGCATGAGACCTAAAAAAGACTAATCAGCAGAATGCAGAGCAGAGGACGCAAAGGAAACTAACCTATTAAACACAAAAATAAACACAGAAGAATCTACCATAACACTTGAATCGGATCTAAGTAACCCAAAAAGCCAAACCTTAAACCAAAGATCTACCCAAATACACACAGTAGGTTTCTCTTTTCTTCTGGGTACTTTCATTCACGTCTATTTGATTGTCATAAATTTACAGTATAAGGCCTAACCCTGGCCCCAACCCTAAACTTAACCACTACAGATACATGCCTTACCGTTCGTCTAACCGTAACTCAAGTTACACTATTGATATACACAAAACTACTAACCCAAAAACATCATTGGTACATTTGGGGACCAGGCTTTGGTCCTAGTTAGACTAGTTTTTGTTTAAAAAAGATCTTTTAAAATGAAGCAAATATATGTCATGTATGTGTGTCACATACACATGAACACACAAAAACAGAACACAAAAAAAAACAAAAAATCTCAGCTTAAAGGGACTGTGTCAACTGAGTATTTTAGCCTTATTGTGCTGTGAGGCCAAAATATACCCACAAATTGTCCACATTTATCTTCTTTTCTTTTTAATAAAATCAAATAAAATGTATTGAAATTCAGTCATTTGAACACCTCAGCTGTTGCTGTGATGATAAAACTGATACACAATTTAGTGCTTAATTAATTATAATAAATTTGTTAAATAATGATAAACACACACCATAATGTAGGACCTAACCTTAAAAAAGACATGAAAGTGCTAATTGGTGGTGTCACTAAAAATATGATAACAATTTTTATTTTTTTATACATTTGTAAATGTACGTGGTTATCAGATTCAACTGATAGTCTTTTATTTAAATGAGTGATTATTAAAAAATAAACTAAATAGTAGCTTGTTTCCTCTTTCACTACCCCACTCAACCAGTTTGAACATACAGTAATATAGTTAATGCCAACAATGAACATGTGTCGTTTATGTGTCGTTTGGGCAGATCGTTGACCAGTCTTATTGTAATGTTTTCACATCCCTCTGTTAGTGCGCAAAGACACCAGTCGGCTCTGTGGAAGCATTGGTAAGTCTTTTATAGATTTCATTTTATCTATTTATTTTTATTCCTTGTTTTTTTTTATATATATGTCGTGTTGTTGTGTATTATCACTTTGTGGACCATGAGTCTGTTGAATAAAGTAATCAATGAAGATCAAAGTCAGAAGAAGACAGGAGGTGGCAACACTTGCTTATTATATTTTATTACTTAATGATGTCACATAATTGTACTTAATGTTATAATGGATTTTAGAATATGTTTCTGAGCCAATAAAGAGATATTAAAGCACAATCATGTCACTTTTAGCAGTTCTTCCAAACAGGCTTAAATATCACAAATATTTGCTACGGTATTATAGAACCATCTGTCGACTGCTGTGTGCTGCGTCCCTCATGTAATATTGCAAAATAAAGCTCTCCGCTAACCATGCAACATTGTTGTCCACCCGACTTTTAAGTCTATGGTAAAATCATCTTAGTTATTCATCCTGCACTGATCATCATTTGTTTCTTTCCCATTTTCATAGAAAAAAGAACTAAACTATACATCTTTTTCAAACAGAGCTATTTGCCTGCCATCTGTTCACCAACGTAAATCAGACCTTGTTGTAAACCTCCGCCTTCCTGAAGCAAACTTAATCCCCCCTCCCCATACACCCGCACACCCCATCTCCCCTGCCCTCTAAATCATATATGCATATTAAGGTCCTACGCTTCATTACCAGTCAGAAACAGATCAATATGCAAAGCAAGCAAAACATTAAAACCAGGCCTTATCCCTGGTTGTTTCGAGCTTATACAGGAAATTTTCAGTAAAGTTGAGTAAAAAAACACTTCTATGAATGATGCCTGATATTCTGTGTTGCTCAGGAAAAATCATTTCGAGAGAATAATTAAAGAATTTACAAATGTCACTATGGTGTCATATATTCATTCATTTATACCTTACCTGTTTTCCAGCAACATCACCTGGGCTGCTGGTCTCTAAGAAGTCTTTATGTACTTTAAGGACCAAGTTTCAACAACTTTAACTTTCTCATACAGATGTTTCCCTATAAATCTATAATCCAGCCTTTGGTCGCCATGCCAGGAATTAATAGCAGCTAGGCCCAATTCAGTAAAAAGGAGAAGAGGACATACACATACATATCTATCTATCTATCTATCTATCTATCTATCTATCTATCTATCTATCTATCTATCTTTATATTTATATATAGATTTTTCAGGTCGGATTTTACGTGTCTGACATGTTGTAGCTGGCTCACAAAACATCGGACCAAAACTTTGAGATACAGCAGTTCAAAGCAGCATCTGGACAGATAAATCTGCAGTGCAACAGGAGCTGGTCTTTAATGACAGCAGATGGCTGACAGGATTATAAAACGCGCACACAGATGTGTGCACTCAAGAGATGCACAAGCACAAGAGATGATGAAACCAAGAGAGGAAAAAAAAAGCACTGCAGAAGGATGAAAATGCTTTAACGGTTCTGTGGCCCTTTCCAGAATAGGGGAATGTTACAAAAAAGTGAGCAAAAAAAAAAAAAAAAAAAACTGGGATGCTTAGACAGTCAGGTCTATTAGATAACTGTTTATTCTATTACAGTTATATTTGGCTCAATGTATTTTTTATTTTCAACATTTTATCGGAAATTTGTACATATAATTCGTTGCAGACATGTTTAAACTATGTTATGCTTAAAGTATTGTCTAAACTTTGTGTTGGAGCTTCACTGAGCCGCCTTTCAAAACAGTTTTGATTACACTATCACTGATTAAAGCCTTCCCTATCTTATTAGCCCGGCTAATTGATTTAATTTTTTTTTTAGCTCAGCTATTGGCTGTGACCTCTACTTAGTTAATTAATTAATTGATTGATTTAGCCCAAGTACATTTTGAAGGAGCGAAAGAGGATTCTAAGTTGTTGCTTGTTTAATCTTGCTCACCCTAGAAAACTCATCAGGCCATGCTGGAAGAAAGAATAGAAATAAGACTCTAATACAGTTTGTTTAAAACTTGTTTTTGTGTTTTGTTTTTTGATGGAGGAAAAATATGATGAACTTCTGCGGCCAAGATACTTGATTAAAACCTTTAGACATCTTTAATAAGCTCTAAAACAAATCTAAATCCCAAGCCTCTGCTTTATTGACATTGTTTTATTTCAGTAATGGCAGCAGACAAAAGGAGCTTCCTCAACTTTGAAGCAGTTATTAACCAAATGCAGGGGGGATGCTGAGTTCAGATTTTGGCAACATTTCTGGGAAATTTGCAGCAGTAATGGTACTGAATAAATTTATATTTCAAAATGAGTAATAACATAGAAGCTAGAGTTTGTTCAAAGGTGCCTATATATAAGACTTGTTTCCATGCCTTTAGATGAGCTGCTCTTCACTGAATTAATAGGTGCTGCTGATTGTAAAAACATTGAACAAATAGCTCCTCCTAGTGGTTTAAAAACTGTTTTTTTCATGTCTCGGTCATGTTTAGAGGGACAGACAAGGACAATATTTATCATATTGACAGTCATGTTGGGGAAATGTTTATTAAAAATGCCATTGTAAGGTTTAAAAAAAACACTCTCAACATAATTTTACCGAAATAGTTTCTTTAAATTACAGATGTGCCTTAAACAAAATTTAAAAAAAAGGTCTTAGAAATTCTGTTCCAGAAAACATAACTCTGTATACATCCACAATCTAAAATTTAGCAATTCAACAGTGTAGAATTTCAACTCAACCATAATTTTTTTTTTAAGATTACCAACAAATAATCAAGCTCCTCTTTGTTCCCATGCAGTTTCTCTTTAATCCAGATGCCTTAAATCTGTATGATATACAGTCTCTGACAACTTTATCAAGTGCACCTATACAATTGTCTGTTAAGTCAAAGAGCATATCAGTTATTGATGTAGAAGCGATGTACCGCAGTTAAACATGGTGGAGGTGAGTGATTAGCAGTCAATTTCAAAATTAGAAGAAACTGTTGATATTCACATTTAACCATTTCTGAGGTTTACAGAGAGTGTATACATACAAGCAGTTACATGTATAAAAAAGCTTGTTGTCAGAGATCGGTGGAGAAACTGCTTCTCTCTTTTCTATCTATTTAAATTAGTTTGAAGATATAAAAAAATAGGGCCAATAAACCCAAAAATTACAAAGTATTCAGAGCAATCATTTATGAAAACGCTGCAGAAGACAACACAGACCAACACGTCAACCAAGAATAGAAAGAAAGTGGCTGCGGTTAACAAAGGTTGATCAAATTTGGACATATACAGTTTAGAAAAATCTTCTCTGGTCTTCTGCAATGTTCAGCTTATTGGGTTTGGATTCAGTGCCAACAAAAAGCCTGGATAAATTCTACCTAATAATAACTGAAGCTGATGGCGGTGTAAAAGTATGAGATATTTTCTTGGCACACTCTCCATAACTAAGTAACCTACCTGTGTATTGCTGTTCACCCTTCTGGCCAATATGTACTTATTTTCTAAAAAACAAATGGTTTCTTGACCATTACACTTTCTTACAATAGCATCTACCATTACTAAATCTTCTTCAAACATGTTGAATGCAAAACCCTTCCTCAAAGAAAGAACGTACACATGAATATGATATTTATTCATAGGAACTGAATACATAGAAATTCAGATGGCAAACAGGTGTTATATATATATATATATATATATATATATATATATATATATATATATATATATATATATATATATATATATATATATATATATATATATATATAAACACACAAAAAATATATGTCAATCAAAAAAAAAAAAAAAATATATATATATATATATATATATATATATATATATATATATATATATACACAAAACATGTCTGAAATAACTTTTGGACCACCATAGTTTTGTTTGCAAGCATGCATACTAATTTACAAATAAAGTACAGGAGGTATAAAAGTGCTTAATGTTTCATGTTTTTTGTTGTTATTGTTATTGTTGTTGTTGTCTGGCTAGATTTCTTTTTAAATGTATTCTCAAAAAATTGTTATCC
>JAVLVB010000002.1:10775044-10860195 GCA_032876305.1 Orestias chungarensis
TATATATATATATATATATATATATATATATATATATATATATATATATATGTGTGTGTGTGTGTGTATATGTATATTTGCTTGCCTACAGTAACTCTATGTATATATATATATAGAAATATTTATACGTGTGTGTGAGTAGTTGCTGTAGGCAAGTCTGCTTTGTGGTGCTGCTTACTTCACCTGAACCTTGTTAGAGAAGTGAGACCATACATCACACACACACACACACACACACACACACACTACACATTTTGATTTTTATTGTGTGTACCAGAGTGCAATGTGTGGCTAGCCGGCAAGCAGTTTGTGGCAGTTTTTCTTCATTTCCTGTTACTGTTCTTTCCTCAGCGCACTCTTTCTCTCTATCACCATGTTGTTATCATTATTATTATTATTATTATTATATGTATGTCAGGAGGTTATTTGGACGTCCTTAATAATTGAAATCTGTGTTTGTTTGTTTTTTTATTATGATCCTGAGAAAGTTTTGTTTAGCATCCTGGTCCACATGTGTTATATGCTGGGCTACATTTGTTTTTTATATTTTTTTTCTCCATTGTTCGAAAATCACTCTAAATAGCAGCATTCTTCTTTACTTGCAAGAGAACCTTTACATCAATATATGTATAGGTGGAACTAGCTACCCTGAGGCAAGACAAATCCATTTTTTTCCCCCCTTTGACTCAGTTTTGAAATACCCACGCACAAATACGAGGAAATCTTTTCAAGGGGATGTGGTTGTGTGCTGCAAAGTTTTGTTTAGTCTTTCCAAGTTTATCACAACATACGTGGAAAATGTGGGAATGTATTGTTCCTCCAAACGAGCGCCTTCCAACAATGCTCGACATAGAATTGGATGACTGCCATAGAGTTTGCGATTGCTCTAAACAGCTGTATTTGTCTGTTTGTGGCTCTGTGGGTGTTCATCAGTGGGAGTTTGTGGGTGCATTAGTGTGCATCCCAGGATAACCTCATTCTATAAGCTATACGGCCGGGGCTGTCAAGAAGTGAGGAAAACACAAGGCATCAACAAGTAAAAATGAAATTGGTATACATTAAACATCTACAAATATGCTTGTGGGAAAAAAAATAATAATATCACGCAGGTGTTGATTTCCTTGAAACAGATTCTAGGTAGTAAATACATGAATTGATAAACCAGTTAGGCATTTTGGGAAAAACAAACTAAAACCTATTTCCTTTATCTGCATTTCCTCTATCGTCTTCTGGTGTCCGATTACATTTTGTGTTTTTATCTCTGGATGTTGAGGAAAAGTTTTAAAAGCTTTTAAAAAAAGGGTGAAGTAGTTTGGAGTGTCCTATAGCAAACATGCCTCTTTTATCAAACTTGTTTATACAAACAATTTAAACGGACTCAGTTATAGCTTTAAAAAGTATTTTTTTATGTTTTAAAACAGCACATTGATTCGCACATGTTTTGAAGATGAAGGAAAGCACAGCTTTGTGACTCTTCTTTGAAAAAAGAAACACTTTTTTATGTAAAAGAAACTTTAGAAAATGTGTGAACCTTTGAAGTATGTATCTCTCATTCGATTTGATTGGACTTCTACAACTACTAAGTTCAGAACAGCCCTGGAGCAACGAGGGACAAAAAGAAACAAACAAACAAAAAAAACATCACCTTATAGCGTTTTAAATCCTGCAAAATCCATGCTCTGTACTGTTTGGTGCAACTTTCGATGACAACAAGCAGTTGGTTCGAGTCTTACAGATGTTAATACTTACTTCAAAAAATGAAACTACATATTCGTTATAATGAATAAACAGCACAAAAGGCAATAAAAGAAAACAGAAAACGAGGTTGAAAAGAAAGAAACCAGACTTGATAAAGCATCGGATGTTTTTTTCTGTGGAGATTTTGATTTTTGCTAATTAACCAGCTAACCTGTTTAAAATCATCATGCTTACTTGTACAGGACTTTGTTCCATGTGTAAATATATGTATGCATGGTTTTATAATTATTAAGTAATTTTTTATAGTTTTGACATTACCTGATTAAAGTTCTAAAATGTACACTAGTAACGCAACTAAGTGGCTGGTTGTTTAAACATTTAAGGAAATAATGAATCTTGCATTTATCAAGTCCCATACATCAAAACTTGGACTTAGAATGAACATATTTCATTGCAATGTATCGATCATGCCTTTTTGAGAGGGCTATTGTTGTAATATACAGCCGTTGTTCATGAAACCGACAAGGCAGAGGACGGTCGAGTTTTCTGACAGCCATTTCATTGGTTCATTTTGCGCAGTTTCTTTAGCATCGAAACAAACAGATTTGATTACCGGAGCTCAGAAAGAGCTTGGTGGTTTTGAAAGTGGTTTGACAAAGAAATACAAAATCAAAGTAAATTATAATATCCTCTCTGCAGGATTTTCAAGAGTGACAGAATTGACTTCAAACTAACTTGCAAGGATGGTTGTTCTTATTGTGTGTAAGAGAATGTGTACACGTGAATGGGTCTTTGTTTACTAAATATAATACTTTTTCCTTTTTTTTTTTCCTCTCTGTGCACCCATGTAAACCTGTGTGAAGGGTGTGTTTAAATGCCCATAATTTTCCTCTGGATTGTGATGACTCACACCTGATACGCTGCGATACAGAGCTCCAGTCATACATCATATTCACAAACAATAGTGGTGCGCTTTCTAGGTATTGCCAAGCTAATTCGAGGAAGAGCCCGGAGGATGAAAACCTGCCCAGCCTGTTTTGTTCAGGCATGTTGCCATTCGTGGAAAAGAAACAGTTAAGAGTAACTGTGAAAACATGTTCTTGTTCTCCGCGTAAGTTTAGACAATTCGTAAAAAGACTGCCATTATTAGACTGAGGGAAGTTAACTTGTTATGGGAACTTCACTATAAAGGTTAATATATAAAAACACATAACAGCCACAAATTCTTGTTGCTTTGACACACCTGTCTTTATTTTAGTTTTAATCTGAATGCTTAAATAAATGTCAAGCTTAAAGTAAGGAAAGTTCAATTTTTATTTAAAATTTACAAGAAAAAGAATTGGTGGTAAGTGAACACAAAGATTTTTTTATTTTTTTTTTTTTTATTATATTACTGTGGCCAAGAGCAGTTTCAAGAAACAATGACCATGTGTAGATGTTTTAATGTAGCTTCCTCTTAGAGATGGATAAAATGGTAAATATCTTAAAATGTGTTTTACAGGAAAATCTGTATGGTATTCTGTTGAAGTAGTTTTACCAGAACTGCACCTCAGTTAGGTTTCAGCTGCTCTGTTTGGGTTACAACAACCTAGTAAGGTGTTAAGCTTTCATACTTGGATAGGTTTTTAGGAAAGAATGATCATGGTTGGTTAAAATACTGTTCATTTCGATCATAGACGGAATGAGTTGCTTTTATGCCAAAAAAAAAAATCTACTGTTAGTGTTTGTGTTTATGCGTTTGTAAGTTAAAGGTTTTTAGAATAGATTCACCTGGTTGCAACATCACTGATTCATGCTTGTGGCTGAAATGCTCTCATTAGGCTTTAACCGGAAAACCCAATCACGGTTTTTCATTGAGCAAGACAAAGTGTATCAAAGAACGTGTGGTTTGTAGTGTTTAAAGTTTGGAACAAAATTTAATTCACTGAGTCATCAATTTGCAAGTACTGTCTTGCAATGACATATTAGTGCTTTTAGTTGATAGTATGGTAGCGGATGAGGGGAGAGAGAAAAGACATGCATGTTGGAACCTGACAGCCCATGGAGACTTACAGCCAATTGCAATGTTGTCTGCGCCATCTTTGAAACTGCAGATTTGCTTCATTTAAAACAAACAAACAAAAAAAAACACAGTTTCACAATTCATAAAAAGTCAGATTAGCACGGCAATATCTTACTGATTCCAATAGCTCCTTTAACATAGTTTTGGGTAGGCAACGCTCTGTGTGAAACCATTTTTGCCAATAATTTAGTAATATTAGCATGCGGCACAGAACTAACTCCGTGTTACTGGGAACTCAAACTGGTTCCATCATAGAACCAGTAAAGACCTCTCTCTCTTTTGCCAGAGAAGATTAAGAGCTAAAAGACCTGTGTTGGAAAAACTAATAGATTTCTATCCGTGGGTTCTTCAAAAAAGTGAAACTGTACAAGAAAAATCGGTGGTGAAAGAAATTAGATTGATGCTTACTGACGTTTATAGACGTCAAAGCGCCAAGTCCTTATAATTTTATTTGTTTAAGATCTGTATTAATACATATGCAACAAAAACATATTTAGAAGTCATCGTATGTTTCTTTAGTACTTATATTGAAAATAAAAATAAAATTAATTTTCATGACAACTATTTAATTGTAATTGTAAGAGCCTGCTACTATTTAGGTTTCAAATGCTTAAATCTTGAAATATACCAAAGTTTTTTCCCTGATTTGCATTTTTTTTTATTCTCATTCACTGACATGCCAATGTTCTGATGTGTCTGTGTTGTGGCATTTTTCACAGTAACCCTTGTAACAAATCATCTAATGTATCAAAAAAAAAGTGAGACATTTTGATTATCAGCTTTGGTGGAAAATTGTGTTTGCATGATGTTCTCATTTTTGTCTTTGTTTTTGAATATTTTTCTTCTGTTGGTTTGAAGAACACACATGCAAAGAGAAAACGTCGCCAGCAAGAATCCACGTTAGCGAAGTACTTAAAAAAAGCACCTATCTATATTGTTGTAATTTGCTGGAGACAAAGACACAACAGTGTTCTTGCTATAAAAAAAAAAAACTGTGAGAAACTCCTATAAAATGGGGTAAAAAGAGCGAGCCCATTGAATCTCTAAAAGCCCGTAGTAATCGTCAAATGTATTTGGCTGGTTCTGGCTCTCTACGTGCTTTTCAGGAAGCCTTCCAAGAATTCAGACAATGAACAGTAAACATGGCATGTTCCTAGAACAATTCCACATTAGATCTTAGAGATCACGTGGCTCTCTCCCTCGCTCTCTGTCCCTTTTTTTTCTTTTCTTCTCAGAACGAACTGCCCCCACACCACACTCCACAGCAGATAACTAGCAGCTAAGTCTCATGTTCCTGGTGTATGTACTGCAGTTACAGTTGAAAAACCTGCCGCAAACTGACAATAAAGCTATAGTGCGTGATTTATGGGTGTGTGTGTGTGTGTGTGTGTGTGTGTGTGGGTGTGTGTATACACGCTGACCTTTTTCTCTCTTTTACTTTGTCCAAGGGATTTCAGTTAAGTGGCATGTTTGGCTGTTGGCAGAATTCCTAGGAAGATCACATGTCATGAATGTTGGGCCTGTGTTGTGTAGGCGTGTAAGTTTAGCCGTGTGATCATGCGTTTCCGTGCAGTTGTGCATGGATGGAAAAAGATTATTAAAAAGGAAAAGATTGCAACATAAAGGGTAGCATATGCACATGTGATTGCTCCAAATATTTTCAGCATGAATAGAAGCACGTAGGCATGGCAGTGAATTTTGAAAGTACTAAGGAGTATGACAAGGACGTGTTGCTGAAGTGGTCATGGGATTGAATTCTCCGACCTGATGGAAAATTGAATTTTTTATTTTTATTTTTTTACTTAATGATACTTCATATTCAAAAGTGTTCTGCTTCATTCAATGGCTTTTGTGGTATCTGTCCATAAAAATTGTTTTTAGCCTAAATAGCCTTATAGACAAGTTGTTTAATTGATCTCGCTATGCTATGCTTAAAGAGCTATGAAAATCTACAATTTGTATATTTAGACCATCTGGCTCCAGATTTTTTTTTTTTTATTGAAATTGAACACAGTAATTAAATGAGGTCATCACTTGTTTTTACATATCTTAACATGTTATCGACAATTTATGAGATAATGCTTAGAGACCTAAAGAAATTAACACGCACACTTTCAGAAAGGATTAAATACTGTAGAGTAATGCACCAGGGCAGACTTAAGCAAAAGTGTTAAATACAGAAAGAACACCCTGCATGACCTTTTTTAGTCTGCAGCCCCCCTCAATTTCCCATGCTCAGTTGCTTCGTACCATACATAATTAAATTGCTGTAAACTCCAAGCCTCGCTAAAGACTCCTAACGGTAAACAAAATAGGCTAATCAGTTTATAAGATAATAGCCGAGGAAAGCAGAGAGGCGGACCCCTCCTCTGTGATAACTACCTATGTTGCATGTGTTCTTCGAGTCCTAACGACTTCACAGAATGCCTGTGGGGGTCAGTGGAAAAAGACAAAAATCTGAGGTCAGTTGCTGTCATTGCACTGCCTCCCCTTCTTGCTTTCCCGACCAGCGCAAACATTTAAAAATGTAACTTGAGAGTTACATTGACTTGTTTTGGATTTCTAATGTAGATTACTGTATCTTTCATGACACTTTTGTTTTAAAGTTTAATGTCATTTACTTACATGTTTTACAAAAAAATCTGCATCTATGTGATGCTTTGGGTGTCTATGTTCCAATAAAGGGAAATGATTTCTATAAAATCCCAATCGCATTTAAAAAAGCAGACTGATCTGACAATGTCTTAAGCAATGCTAGGCTAAGATTTTCATAAAACAAACGGGGCTTGTGTTTTGTTGCCTCTGTTCATTATGACGTTGCAGTAATTAACCATGGCTGCTTACATTTGATGTATAATTTGAACAGGGCAAAGACAGAACAAGAGAGATGCACAAACATCTTTAATATAGCTTTACAGTTGTTTGTTTTGCTGGTCATAGTGTGTATGCGCAAATTGGGTCCTTTATGTTGTGGTTCAAAACAATTGCTGGCTAAACCAGGGGTCTGCAGCCGGTGGCTGAACCGCGACTTGTGGCTGTTTGGCCCTTCCAGTGTAGCTGTTACAAAAACAGAAAAGGAAAGGGTTTTGATTATGGATGGAATAATAGAGGGTTGTTTTAGAGGGGTTTATGTAGATTCCAATATAAGCTCTGAACTACAGCATACTACCTATCATTCTTCATCTTTTGTACGTACTGTATACAAAAAGTTCACCAATTCCACAAAGTTGTTTTGTTGAAAAATCTAAAAAAACAAACAAACAAAAATCAATTGAACTTTATAGCTTTCATAAAGCATTGAATGTGGTACATAGAGTATTTTTTCTTATTATATATATATATATATATCCCGTTCATATGGCCGTTGAAAGATCTATATTTTGACACAAAATTACTGTTTGTATGTTAGTGCAGCATTAACTGACCCAAAAAAACAAAAAAACAAAGTTAAAACAGAATATTTAGGTTAGAGTGTCTATATTAAAGTTTGGCAGAAAGGGGGTTCCTATTTGAACTTGTATTTAATTTTGTTTAGTTCTCCTTAAGTTATTTAAAGGTGACCTCAAAGCTTCACATATTTAAACATGTATCTAATTTTTAATTATGAGAATACTGGTATAAAATTATGGGAATCATGTATGAATGTGGTGTTTCATGTGACTCGCATCAGTTGACATTTGATACATGTTTTTGACACATGTAGAACTTCTGGAATTTCTTTGTAAGTGTTTTTGAGGACCATTACACACAGATTGATTTTTCTCAACTTTGATCTACTTCAACAATAAAACGCAAAAGACATTGTCCGTTAGAGTTTTAGATATGTTGCAGGTTTCTTGAAGGAGACAGTTTGATGAAATCCATTCAAGGATAAAGCGATTACAAGATTATCCATATTTATCCATTGGAGCACATGCAATATTGGATTCATTTAACTAAACTAAAATGCAAAGTGAATCACAGAATGTGCCATTCTTTGATGTTTTCACAGACACAAGTGTGAAAGACTCCCGCGATCACTGGTTAGTTTAATTCAGTTCAGAAAGCAGAAGTTGTTAGCGCTTATAGAACAAATATTCATAGTTGTTTTAAGGGGAGAACGAATGTCTATTGTATGTAAGGAACTGGATGAACCAGTCTTGTCAGGTTGTTTTTGTCATTTCAGTTTACAGTTGGTGTAGCGCAGTTTGTCTCTCATTAGTGTATGGCCTAGGCAGTGTTGTAAAACTAATTCACACATTTCTTGCAGAGCCATTTATAATATATAAGACACCATTTATAATCCTCCGGATACACATAAACTTCTTGTTACCTTTTCTGATCTTTTTGATTAACACAAAGGTTTATTTTGAATTAAAATCTGACCTAGGTTCAGTAAATACACCTCAACTAATTTAACGTAAATTAATTCAAATCTCTGAGTCAAGAATGAGTTTTATCACGCATGAAGAATTCCTGGTTTCATTTTTAATCGGAATGCAAAAAAATAGGAATTAGGACTGGGATATTTCATGTAAAAGCATGTTAAAATATGTTCTTGTACTCCAAGGATTCCAAATAATGACTTCCTGGAGGCACCTGGGGAATTTGTGGCCCACCTTCATTATACTGAGTGTGCTCTATATTCTAAAGAACAACAAGGGATTTTTGTTGTTTTCTTGTTTTGCGGTAAGACGGTCCCCACCTGCCTTCATTTTCTTTACTGAAATCTGAATTGAGATAGAGGTAAAAAAGTAGTTAACCACAGCCTATGACAGTTGACGTGGTTATCTAAGGTGACATGTTATTTGAGTATATGTGTGCTGCCTTAGTGTGGTGCTGACGGGAAAGTTCTTAGGTCACGGTTTATGTGGTGTGGGGAGAAGTGGGGGTTGGGGTGTTCGGGGGCACAGCATTCAAAATTAATATGCATTCATCCATGGGCAATGTAGCGAACGTGAAAATCATATTTTTATCATTATTGAAAAGTATTTTTCAATTATTCCAAAGCATAACTAGAATTTGTTTTCTTTGGAGTCCTGTATGTTGAATGCATTTCATTTGCTGCAACTGAATGGCATTCAGTCACTGTGCGCACAGCTCTCTTGCTGTCTTTGTCTCTTTGTGTGGGTTTGTGTTTGTGCATCTCTGTTTGTACACATTGAAGCAGTGATGCTCAAAGATGTGTCCTCATTTTTTTTTTAACTGTGCATGGACCCATCATGGCAGCCATGTTGGGCTTCCCTGTTGTCACACGTGCCATGGTTGGGCTTTCAGCTCGGACATAACAATGTGGGGTGATCAAAATGACTCGTTTATTCACTCCATATCTCTCTTTTACCATCCTCCCTTTCACTCTGTTAGTAACTAATGGTCTTATTTGTCCTAATAACTTTCAGTCTCTTTCTGTAATCTGATACCGGTAATTCAAAATTGTGGTTTTATTGCAGAAAAAACACTAAATTTCTAGTAGGAATGTAAAAAATACATTCTGGAATAATAAGAATCCACCTTACTTATTTATAGTGAGTTTGAAATCTAATATCACATATGCTTTACCGTGTTGCGGCAAATTTGCTTTTCTCCAAAAATAAGTTCAGAAGGCAACGGAAGTGATAATTGTACAAACTCAAACATGAGAAGGGGAAGAAAGAGGGTGGAAGGAAAAAATATATTTTGAATTTCTCAGTGGCCCTAATGACACAAAAAGCAGTAGAAAATTTCCCTCTTTGCGCAATCACAAATACAAAGTGACTTACTTAGATCTCAAAATATGCTTGTAAAGATCTCTTTGCAGTTTAAAACAAGTAAGTTTGGGTTAGATCAGTCAAAATGTTTGGGATTCATATGGCTACATAATCAAATACATTCCAGGTTCAGTCAAAATCATAAAATACCTCTTAAAGCCAGTAAACCTGCTACTTTTAGCCGCAACATTTAGCATGGACAGGTAACTTTTAGCCAGACACAAAATTGTTAACGTTTTTTGAAAGCATTTGTAAATTGCCTGTTACTCTGTCATTGTTTTGTTTTGTTTTTTCCCCCAAAACCTTGCATAAATAAATGCTGGTGGCTTCTTCTTTGGTAATTTAATGCAGTACTGTTGTTCAACATCATAAAAAGCTTTATTGGTGACTTCCTCTTATATTCCATAATAGTAAAAACATCTCTTTGATTATTAATGTTGTAGTGTTTTATCATCGTCAGATCTCTTGTCACAAGCAGCAGTTGCTTTGTAAATTAACTCCGTAAAGTTCTATTGGTTTAAACATCTATTGTTTTTATTAATCTCCTAGTCAAAGTTGAAAACAAAGTCCTGCACACCAGGGGCTACCAACCCTAGTTCTCTCAAACTCTCTAACTTCTGCCCTGCAGGTTTTACATGCATCCATGTTCCAAAACAGTTGCATCAAATGATTACATTTATTTGATCTAGGTGCGCTAAAGCAGGGTTGCATCTAAAAGTACAGTAGCCCAAGAGGACTAGAGTTGGTGACTCCTGAGTTGAACAAAGTTACTATCTGTAAAAGTTACCTTACCTGTTACATAAGGATGTTATACCAACATTAGCATGTTTAGAAAATAAGTACATATTTGACCTGGTAGAAGATAAAGTCAGAATTTAAATTTGTTACAGCTTGGTCGGGTAATTGACAACAATTTAATATAAAAATGTTCAGGTCATTGACATAGCTAAGAGGTCCAGTTCCTTAAGAAACTTCTTATATGCATGTTATATTAGTACTAGTTAGTCCAGCTGAACAAACCAGATGTTAAGAGGAAGTAATGTTGGTGGCAAGTAAAATGACACAAGCAATCAACTTATCAGTAATCGTTGACAACAGACTTCAACTGTTGTTTATTCAGATAGCTGACTAATATTTCAGCATCAGCCTATAACGCCTGGTAATTAAATGTCATTTTAAACCGCCCCCTGTTTCCGCTTGGCACACCTTCTATTCTGAGTATTATATGTGTTACTAATGCTTTTCAAGTCTGTGCACTTGTGAGGTTTACCCTGAAGCCTGTACATAATTGTATGTAACACAAAATACAGTTGAAATAAGGAAAGAACAGTTAACTCAATACTGGGTTAAAACCAATTTATTATACATTTTTAAGCAGTTTTATGGAAAACATTTTTATGCTAGTGAAAATACAAAAAGTGTCATTCTAATGATGTTTCGGGTCTGTAGAACACCTTAGATCAGGTCGGGTCATTCTAGACTCCATTACCTAGAGTAAAAGAAAGTCTTTACTTTTAATCACATAAGTGACACCTTTAAAGGGTCTCTCTCTATAGCTTTTCTATGTAACCTTGATTCATGCAAACATGAGCTGATGCAAAGACAATGAAATGCATAGACTTCCTGTCTTCCTGACTTCCATCTAACCCAATTGTGGTCTCTGGGAGACACTCAGTGACAGTCAGCAGTCAAGCTCCTGGGCATTTTGTCTCCAGATGAGGTTGCTTTTATTTCTTTTTTTTCCTCTAAAAGAGATACACGCCATTTGATTTGATACGCGCCTAGACGAGTATAACAAAAATATCACAATATGTTTCTTAAAAATTAGATCAACCTCAGACCATAAAGAAAGTCAGAGTTGAATGGGGGTGAGACAACAACTGCAAATTAAGTATGTCTATGTGTTTCTTACGATAAGTAGGGAGTTAGGGGCTTTTTTTTGGTTGCGATTTGAGCAGGTAGATGTCATATTGCAACTAGGTTCTGAAGGCTGTTAACTTGAAAAATCAGATTTAGATTTTCCAGGTTAACATCGCTCACTAAATACATTTTTAGTACTTTGGGTGAGGAGATATAAAAATCCTTAAAAACTGTTACTAATTTTGCTGCAAAAAAAATAATTTTAATTTTAATTTGCTGCAAAAAAATTAAAATTTTTTTAATTTTAATGTCATTTTAGATTAGGGTAAGGATCCAATGCTAAGAACTTACTATGCAACAGTTATTTATTAAATTAAATATTTAGGGTTATTGATAGCCTTAAATATTTCTACAAGAGGAATAAAACCGAAGCATTTTGTTGTGCATACTTTAGTTTTTTTTTAAGATTTAGAGCTTCTATTAAGCTTTTAAATAGTCCATAATATTAATTCATGAATAAGCTAGATGTGACATGTCAAGAAGGCTTATATCCTTAAGATACTTTTCAAAGCAGAAAAGACCAGATATCATACCATTACAGTAAGGCATCAGAGAATTGATTGATCATGGGTCAGGAAATGCATACAAAAATATCTAGTGATCAAAAGATTCCCATATTGTAGTCAAAATGTTAATTAAAAAACTAAAAATAACTGTAATCCATGAAAAACAAGGTTGGACTTAAAGTCAAGTTTATCTTGTCATATTAAACAAAAAGGATAGTAAGAAACGAAGGTTAAACAAAAGATGTCTGAAGCGCATACTTTAAAGAACTGTAATTAAGAGTTTCCTAATTGAATTTGAATGTATTTTAAGGTATTTAAAGGATGCTGTATAATCTATCTTTAATTTGTGGTGAAGCTTTGTTTTTCCTGCATGTGAAGGTGTCACCAAGAAAAAAACAGACAAATATTTTACCACAGACATTGTTTTCTCCTTAATTAAATAATTTATAAAAATAATTACAATTTAACTCAAAATGGTCTGTAGTTGCTTAAGAAAAAACAACGAAACTTGTATTCACAACAATAGTCAGGATGGATGTATGTATTTTAGGGCCCTGTTTTAACAAATTAAATGTGTAAACAAATTCAGTGTTTTCCAGTGTTCTTGATTATCAGCTGTCTTGTGCTAAGACATGCTAGGAACAGTGGCACACCTGTTTTTGTAACTGTACTTGTTGAAATAAATTAACAAGCTTCTAAAAGCAAGCATCCAATAACTGTACAGCCAATTATCTCCTTTGTAAGCCAACAGACTCCCCGCAGTGGCGTAATGGCTATTTGGAAATGAGACCATTTGGGATGTACACTCAAAGAGTAAAATTGATTCCTTTGTCTCTAAGTTTGGAGCCAAGGGCGAATCATGTGTAAGGTTAAGTTCATTTTGTATTACACTTGCCTGTTAACATGCAAATACCACTTATATTTTAATGGGATGTAATTTAATTTTATTCTTTCATTTCTAAGCACAAAATATATCCTTTATGAGTATGTATCTGTCAAACTACCTCTCTATGGTAGTAGTTTTAGCCCTTGTGGGATTTTTAAGTTTTACTTGTCAGTATAACATGTTTCTCTTTAAAATAGACCATTGTTCTTCTTTATGATAGCCAAATCAGATTAAATGTTATTTCAAAAAGGTTTGTAATGAAAAAATTATTTCCTGGAAAGTCCTAATCTATACAGAAATAAACACCCAAAATTGTCAGTATAATTTGTATATAGTGCTTTACCAAGTTCACTGAAAGACAAAGCGAAATAATTAAAATGCTTTGCATACCTAAGTTCTTTCCTTTCTCTTACTTTCATTGTCTTTGTTTACTTGTAAGTCCCTAACGTTTCCAGACAGCTGAAAAAGAAAACATATCTAGTTATAAAACTGCCGAGGAAATCTTCCTCAGCCTCTTAAAAATCATACTTTTTTGGCAACAGCAGTGCATAATTTCATGTGCTGGCAAAAGCAAACCAGTATGAAATGAAGTACCTGAAGCTCATTGAAAATATTTATACGGTATATGTTTGACACCTACCAGTCACATGGCCACTGTGAGTCTGCCAACATAATTTGTTGTTTTAATTACAAGCTGCCTTAAAAGAATAAATGTCAGGTGGCAGATACGACTTAGTTCACACTAATACTGCCGCTTTGTATTTGCTTAATTCTACAACTGGTGGGCTTTCTCTTCCCTTCTTGTCTTCCTCTGCTGCTGACGTTTCGGCTTTCCTTAGAGCTGCAACTTCAGGGGAGTTTTCGGTCTTGTGTCAGGGCTAGTTCAAAATATCTCTAGTTGGATGTATTGCTACAAACTTGAACAAACCGTAGTGCAGCAATATGTGCTTGATGTTACTAAAACCTACACAGCCCACCCGTCGTCCTCACAACATCCTTTTTTTGTTTGTTGTTTTTTTTCCTTTATAAAATGTCACTCACTCCTTAAAAACATTGTGTCACTGATGACAAATCTACCTTGCTTTTTCACTTGTTTTTTCCCATCAGATGAGTTTCCCAACTCTTTTTAGGATTGATACTATTGTGTGATTCTGCCTCATTTCCCTGTTATTTTCTATGTCTGATTTCACTGTGACTGCATTATGTCAGCTTCTCTTTTCTTGTTTTCTATTAACATCCTTCACTGCTGCTACCTCTTTTTTCCATATCCTTGAACTCTCACTTTGCCTCTCTCAGAGTTACCTTCTCTCATTAAAGGCTGCTCCTATGTACCCTTCAGCTTGTTTTTCCTCTCCACCGTCGCTTTGTTTAACTTTCCCCTATGCGCCTGTAGGCTGTCCTGTATGTTCAACTGTATTTTAGTTGACGTCTAAGTGTCTGTCCCTCAGCTGAACATGCACTCAAGTTTGGTCTGATGGCATACCCACTAAATTGAGTTTATTCTAATGAATGCAGGAGTGGCAGGAATGTCTTTGCCTCAAGAGAGACACTCAAATTGTAAATGGCTTCCCTTTCAATTTTCTATTTATCTGGTTCATGCTGTGACAAAATACCCATTGGATTCAGAATTTGTTTTGCCACAACTTTGTTTTTCAGCATATTCCAAGTTTTTGATCTTTTATGGCTTTTAAATTTGCTCCATGAAAAATATCTTTGGCGGAAAATTGTCCTGCTCTCATGTGGTTTGTAGATTTCAATGGCTTTGGTGGACGTAGCTTTTTTTTGTAATCAAGTGAAAAAAACGGCTTTCCTTGGGCAACACATGATACTGTGAGGGATTGAATGACTCCAAAAAAAAAAATATCCATCTAAATCTATCCTCATTCCACCGCCTGTCTTCCTTCTTTTAAAAAAATAAAAAAATAAAAATTTTAATTGTTTTTATTTATTTATTTTTTTATATCCATACATGTTTTTCTGTCTTTGAATTTTTTGTTTGTTTTGGTTTATATTCTAGTTCTTGGGGTTATTTATTTATTTTTTGGCATGGTGTAAGTGGTAATTTGTGTTTTAGTTATGGTCATACAGATATATCACTGTTGTCATATATCTGTTTCCTTTGTTTAGTTGCTCTCAGCTTCTTCCGCTTGCACTCTCCCATATGTATTTTGAACTGGTGATTAGACCGACCTGGTACTGATTTCCACTAATCACCACCACTGTACATTTTAAGCGTAAATATGTCCTTCATTTCCTGCTGTATCATCTTATTTTAAATTAATTATGTTCTGAATCTCGGAAGCAATGCTTCATGTTGACTCCACTATTTAGTGAAAAAACACATCATTCAACATATGATTGCCATGCTCTTACTTTCAACTGGATCCACAACAAATACAAAAAGTGATTTTTCTATATGTCCAAAGTAGGTGTGAGCTATTATTATAGGACCTGGATGTGAACGTAACCACTTCATGCTGTTACTCAGTTCTTGCTAAGTTTGGGACTCTTAAATTAAGCAATTCTATAGTTGCTCTGACTGAAGAGAAGCACTTGGTTACAAAACCATTGAAGTAGCCCACACCATATTTACTCAACAGCAACAAATGTCCAAAATGTGGCACCACTTTGGATATATTAAAACAGCATTTCCCAATCCTGGTCCTTAATGCACACTGACCTGCATGATGTTGATAGTTACCTGCTTTAAGACACTTGATTCAGGACATTACTGTCCAGAAAAAGCCTGTTCATCAGATAATTATTTAAATCAGCTGTGGTAAAGAAAGGAAATGCCTAAAACATGCTGGAAAATGTGCCTTGAGGACTAGGGTTGGGAAAGACTGTACTACGGCAAATGGTGGCAGAAAGAAAATTGAATTAAACTCAACAACACAAAGGTTTTTATGAGATGTATACATTTGCAGCCCTCTGGAGTGCCATACTGCTCAGTTTATTTAAAAAATATATTTTTTTTGTTAAGATTTATCTGTTTAAAAATTCAAATATTTTCAATTAGTCAGGACTATGTTAAAACAGTTCAAACCAAAATCTAAAACATTTTAAAGGCGTGGACTAATATAGCCCCAAATGCATGTTTTAAATTACAGTTCAAGATTCACAAACACAATCCCTCCTTATTTTATTCATATAATTCAAAGAGAGAAGAATTTAAAATATTAAACCGGGATAAAAACTGAATAGAAATATTCTGTATTGATTACATTTGTAGAAAGTAAAAATTGGTTTGCTTTGTTTTATCATAATGTCTTATTCCTGAACTAAATGCATTGTTAAACCTTATCTGCCTTTACTTTTGAATCATATGAATTCAGCTTTGAGTCTAAATCAAGTCATTTTTCCATTCTTTCCAAAGTCACCAAGGTGTCTTTAACAGAAATATTATACCTTTTATTTGTATTATCCAGCTTTTTCTGATCTGTCCACAGAATCTTTCCCCAAAGTCTAGGATCGTTGCGATTATTTTGTTAAATCTAGACGGTTCTTTATGTTGTTTTGAATAGCAGAGGTTCCCCTCCTTGAACCTCTTCCATGGAAGCAATTATTCCTATTAAATCATAAATTAGTTTCTTATCTGTTCTTTACATCAGGCTTTGATGTGTTGCTTTTTGAAATCTTTTAGCATACTTGATACTTTCAGATACATTGTATATAAATAATGTCTGGGTTGTAACAGCTCGGCTTTTTTCATCACAATTAGTTCTTAATTTTAAGTAATTTACCAAGGGTGTCAACTATACATTCAGACAGTGCCAGAATAAATTGTATGAATTTTTATCACCATCACAGCTTTTTGTTTTTGCATATGTAACTTTTTCATAACACTCTTTAGCAAGTATGAGTAACTTTTAAAATCCAATACTATTTATAATATTTTGAGACGGTGTAAATTGAAGCTTAGCTTGTTACCATAACGCAAAGTATCCAAAGTCTGCATTTGGAATATTGCTGACATAGCAAAGGTATTTAAAAAGTAAATGCAGTCATATTGCAATCACCGTGTTGTCTCAGACAATACATTTTTCATTGGTCTAAACTGAAAGTCAGACTTTTTTTTCTTCTTCTTCTCAGACACAAGATAAGCCTACATCTTCAGTGCATATAATTGGTGAATTTTGAGTGAATGCAATGGGAGAGATAGCAGACAATGTTCAGCCCACTACAAATTATTTCATAGTTGGCTTTTTGTTACCTAAATGTGTGAATCATAGGCATTTATTTTTATTTTTTTAAGAATAGATGATTTTTTTTCTCTGTCTTTTAACCCTCCTGTATGGAGACAGCTTCTCCCATCAAGGTCTATAGACTGTTCTCTCTCTGTCTCTCTCTGTCTCTCTCTCTCTCTCTCTTTCTCTCTCTCTCTTTCTCTCTCTCTCTTTCTCTCTCTCTTTCTCTCTTTCTCTCTGTCTCTCTCTTTCTCTCTCTGTCTCTCTCTCTCTCTTTCTCTCTCTCTCTCTCTCTCTCTCTCCTTCCCGACATCCCATAATGATTCTCAGACAGACTAAGGCAGACGCCTGCTTGGTCCCGATTGGTAGAACTGTTGCCAGGGAGCGTTGCCGTCTCAACGTGGATAGAATCTGTTGTCTGGTACACTTTATACATGAGAACAACTGCAGGATCTGAATATTTATAACGAGGGGACGGTTCATATTGAGATTGTATAGAGGCAACATAAGTGAGAGCCGAGTACTCTGCTATTGTTCTGGCTCATATGAAACTTTTCACTCAGTTTGTTCTTTGGATTGATTCTAGCAATTAAAATAAGACATTAATTGATGCTATTACTTTTCTGTGCATAGATAACTTATACTCCTGAAGTTGAGTGTAGGTTTTCATGATCTGTTGGGAGAATCCCACTTCACTTTTAAGACTAAAACTCACTCCATTTATTCAAAGTAGACCCGAAAGGACGGCAACTTGAGTGACTTTGTGCTTTACCCCATTGTGATTTATGCAGCTACAGTAAAACTGGTAATTAAAATCTGCAAGTGTATGCATGATTATGCATGATGTGTTTGTTTACCATCTGGAGGATCCTCTCGTGTCTTTGTATTGCTCAGATAAGGCTGGACCTACTGCTACGCTTAATAATACTGTGTGTACTGTAGGTATGAGTCCTTGACTAAATGTGGATTCAACACATTTCGAAGAAAGTTTGTAAATCACGATCAGGATACCTTTCCAGTCTGGTGTCTAAAATAACGATCAAAAAGTCAGCACAAGAAATGGAGCATAAGAATAAATACAAATACCTTGGTGCAAATTCTATGTGGGACAGAAGTATTGTACTGGGCCGCATAGATTCATGACAAAAAAGTATCTATCTATCTGTCTGTCTGTCTGTCTGTCTGTCTGTCTGTCTGTCTGTCTGTCTGTCTGTCTGTCTGTCTGTCTGTCTGTCTGTCTGTGTGTCTGTCTGTCTGTATAGCCTATTTTTCACCACCTAATTTACAACAGATTTACGCTTTCAACATTTGGGTATGTAAATAAGCACCTTAAAAATTTATCTTGCACACATTCTACTATAATGCATGTGTACCTCTTTCAAATTCACTCCAGTATGCATTTACTTAAATATGCAGCTTTGTGTCTGTGTATATGTGCTATATGGCACTCTACTGTCCTGTCTGCCTGACTCAACATATTCTCTGCTCGCTCTCCTTTGCTCTTTCTCTCTCCCTGCTCCCTCTTACTCTTTTCCCTGTTCTGCTCCCACACCCCCTCCAATCTCTCCCTCTATCCTATCCTTCCCACTCTGCCTGGCTGGCACGTACATGCATGTCTGTAGACTCTGTACTGTGCTTGCTGCTGTGGCACGCGCCAACCTCACTGCAATGCAGCCCTGTGTGCATTAACTGGCAGAGAGACAGTGGGTACGTGGTATGCAGGATGGGGTGGGTAGGAAAAAAGGGAGGGGGGGTGCTGTGGGGGGAGCGTAAGAGGCAATGTAAGGACACAATAGGAAACAATAACCGACAGACAAGTGGACAAGCAGTTTGGCAGCATCCCAGTGGGACAGACACACAGACAAACAGAATGTGTATTGCTGAGTGTGCATAGAGAGATTACCTGACATTGTGTGTGTGTGTGTGTGTGTGTGTGTGTGTGTGTGTGTGTGTGTGTGTGTGTGTGTGTGTGTGTGTGTGTGTGTGTGTGTGTGTGTGTGTGTGTGTGTGTGTGTGTGTGTGTGTGTGTGTGTGTGTGTGTGTGTGTGTGTGTGTGTGTGTGTGAGAAAGAGTGCAGGGGACTGAGTTTATGCCTGTTTGCATTAGCATGTTTGCGGATTTGTTTCTCCGGCGTTTCACAGAGCTTTTTTTGTGTGCGCTCACTCATGTGTGCCTATATGTGGCGTGCAGATACCACACACTCTGTGGAGAAGCTCTCCCAACCAAACTCACTGACTCACTCTGTTGAACCCTCGGTGATATCTTCACTTTCATGTTTCCACTGCGATTGATGAGTAAAAGTAAAAGTTTGCTCAGTTTTATAGTGTAACTTTCTCCACTTGAGGTTACTTTGGCAGTGAGTGAAATGAGTATGTCTCGACACTTTCAGTGGACGCGCTCAGATGTAAAAGTGCTCTGTGTCCGCGTTTTATTTATTTATTTTAAATGTTTCATATTCAAAGGTAGAAAGATGGAATGAGATTCTGAAGGTCATGCTTCCTCTCATCTGCAAAAAAAAAGCATTTAAAGATAGAGCTGTTTTTCTATCATGCTTCTCAGTTTTACGCTGTCATGCAACAATGATACTTTTTTGTGTATAGTACCTCGCAAACATGTTAATACCCTATTAACTAGTCACTTTTTTTGTTTTTTGGGGTTGAATATATAGTAGACCATAACAAATCAGTGAATAATTGGTCAAAAAGTTAAAGGAAATTTGTTCTTTAAAAGCTAAATGGAATTCTTAATCATTTTACATATGGTCAAGTAAAAAAATGATTGTCTTGAGTTTTTTGAAGTAGTGATGAAAATAGAAACTTGCTGCTGAGAGGAAGGATCTGTTGTGAGGCTTTTTTGTGTGGTTAGGATGCAACAGTCTATTACTTAATAATTTATCCAGTTCATCAACAGAATCATGCATTAAGTGGGAGCTCTTGTCCAACAGTGATGCTACTTTAGCCAGTCTGCCTCTGTCTCCCACCACCTGCTATGCGTCGAGAGGGCACCCTAGTATAGAGCTTCCTTTTCAGCTGTAGATAAGCTGCTGCTCCAACAAACAATACCGTAGAAATCACTACAGAGTGAAAAATGGTATTCAGGAGTTTCCTCTTCTCCGACTCCTTATGTAAAGAACCTCAGCAATATGAGTCTAGCCCTGTCGATTATTCAGGTAGTTAAGGGTCTACTATCTTATTTCGGTGTGGTCGAGCTATGGTTGGGACTGCTGGAACATCACTGTGATGTGTCTATATAGGTAAAAGGTCTTAAGTACTGTCCTCTGATGGAATGAGGCAGCCAGAGTCATCAGATAAGTTTTGATGATGGCTGCATGGGATATTGATGCATAAGTCTGCAGTGTAGAGGGTAAAAAGAAATGCTGCACACACAGTTCCCTGTGGGGGCATGTAGTAGTCCACTACTGACAGCTCCAGTCCCAGGCTGGTAGACAATAAATGAAGACCTGACTAGGAACCCATGATGGGTTAGGAGCAACCTCCTAAGCATAATTTCTACAAACATGTGGCTACTGAGGTCATTAGGATGTGTGATATTTGGTCTCAGTACCCCACAGACTATTCAGATGTTCAAACTCTCAACTATTTTTATGAGCTACGGTTTATATCCCAAAAAAGTTGTTTAAATGAGCTTACTCTGTAGGGTGGTTGGGCTAGCATTTGAAGACAAGGTGAAGAGCAATGTTATATGGAGGGAACCTGGTGTACAGGCATGACTCCTTTGCTTCCACAGACACCAGTTGAGGTAGTTTTCGTATCTGATTTGGCTACCCGCAGGTAGAAACAAAACTCTATAGAATTCCCCCTGTAATTGCAGAGAGATGCAATTCCACGAAGTATGGACACAGTTGAGCTGAATACTAATAAAAGTTTTTTGGGCCTTTTTCCTTTTGCTTCACAATTATGCACTACTTTGGGTTTTTCTATTAGTAAAATCTGCTAAATAATTGGGTGTCATTGTTACATTGTGAAAAAAAAGTGGGTTTCCTGCTTATCCAATTCCGTACTTAAGCATCTCATTTAACCTCCGACACAGATCTTTGTCGTACTCATCATCTCTGGTTACTGTTGCACTTGTAGCCGTTGTCCTGTGATGGGCTGCAACATCCGTCTCCTTTCCTCTCTCATCCCTGTCAAGCGACATCTACACAGGGCCCTTTTTTTTTTGCTGGCAAAATAATTTAACAGCAGAAGCAGAGAAATGCCACCTAAATAAGCAGAGTTACCAAAGCGGAGGTGTAAATTAATCATTTAATTTATCAATTCATGTGCAAAATAGGGCTCGTGTGGAGACAGTGCTTTGCTCTGGTTGTGTGTGGGTGTTTTGGCAAGAGATGTCCTGGCATGATTCAGAGAACATACACGACACTTGCTGAAAAAACTCTCTTTTTATTTGTCCCCCGCTATTGTCTCAAAAACTGGAAAACACCTCTTTACAAACTTTTTGAGCCTTCCAGTTTAGTAACGGCTTTGTGAGGGAGTGATGCATTCTCTTCCAGACTTGCGTCAAACCAGCGTTTCAGAAGTTTCACTATTCCGTGTCTAATTAATTAACAGCGAGCACGACCTGCGCAGGCATCTCTCATTTCTCTCTTGTCTGAGTCATTCCCCTCCCTCTTTTCTGTCGCACCATATAGACATCCGTGTTAAGGGGCATGTGGCAGAAGTTGCTTCAGTCTAATTGCCTTTCTCTGCTCGTATTGTCCTCAAATGACTTTATCTCTGTCTCAACTCTCCCCTCCCTCCCTCGGACTTTCTCTCTCTGCCCAGTCGCTGTCTCGGTCTGTAACTGTAGCCTGTGTTTTTCTCTCCCTCCCACTCCCTGCGACGTATAGATACTGCATTGATCAGACACACGCGCGCAGACGCATGCACACACACTCACCGACCCAGCCTCCCACTCCTTTCATCATTGATTCGCCCTGCTCTTCCCTCTTCTCTTGCTCTCTCTCTCCTCTATATTCTCTTGCTCCCCCTTCCCTCTGTACAGCAGCAGCACTTGTTGAATTCAGCCCTCAGAGAGTAGAAAGCAAGAAGAGATAATGATAAAGAGGCACTGAGACGGGGCTGGAGCAGACCGCGAGCAGAGAGAATGGGGTCTTGAAGGACACAAAGATAGGAGGCAGGAAGAGGAAAAGTCATAGAAGCTTTTTTGGGACACTTTAGGTGAAAGCAGGAGCTGGCCAGACAGAGGAGAAACATCAGAGTGCTCTCATTTCTTTCTGTAACTACTCATCATCTGTCCTGCTCCCGACTCTCTTTAAAGAAGAAGACTCAGAACTGTCTGGGCTAACAGTGGGCAGTCTTTCTGCATGTTAAGCAAGGGAAACGTTATGTGCTTGTTTCCTCCAGGTGAGTGCTTAGGTGCCAGGTTACACAGAAATATCCCTATGCAGCCTACATTGCGTACATTTGTGTACATGAAGATGCATGCATACTTTTATGTAAGTAAGCCACAGTGCATGTGCTTCTGAATATGGACTTCGTGGAGCGAGAGACAGAGAGAGAGAGAGAGAGAGAGAGAGAGAGAGACTTTGTGTGTTTGTGTGTTAAAGAGGCGGTGACATTTTTTCAGTTTGTATTCCTGGAAACTGCTCTGCAGCATTGCTCAATAATGAAACCACTGCTTATATGTATGTGTACGTGTGTGTGTGGGTAGGTGGAGACAAAGACAATGATACAAGGTTCATGGAAGTAATGAAGGCGCAAGTATTCCTGGAGAATGCACTGCAAAGGAATTCAAGGAACTGTCGGAGTTAATGTGAAAATTCAAAATTTGTCTATCCGAAGCTTAGGAAGAGAGCAAATGCTGACAAAGGTGTACTGTCAGCAAAATGACGGAGAATCTATGAACTCTGACAGGAAAAACTGTCCATACTCAGTGGGTTTTGTTGCTTAGGGGAAAAAAAAAAGTTATTGGTAAGGCTATCTTCCAGGCCATCAAAGTCCAAGCTGCAGGGAAACTGCTGTTCATGCATGTGAGGTGGTACGTGGAATGACCCTCAGGTTTCCAGGAATTGAAAGTCATGTCAAACAACATAGCCTTAAGAGGTTTCACAACATTTCTCATACAGTAGGCATGGCAATGTATTCTTTTTTTTTGTCCTGTGGAGTGACTTGGCTCCTCCTTCCTCTCTCCTGTCTCAATCTCTCACCCACTGTCTTCGCATATCCATCTTTCTTTCACACTCTTCTCACTTCTTCCTCAACTGTATTCGTTTTTTCACTTAATTCCGTCTCAGTTTTCAGTTTTTGCTTTCTCCTCTTGGTTGTTGCTCCTTGCATCCCTCTCGCACTCTCTCTCTCTCACTTACTCTGGCCAATCTATTCATACTTCACACATTTTCTACTTTTTTTTTTTTTTTGCTAAAAGATGTCCTCCATACATTTTTTGTTTTGGCTGTTTTGATTTTACAGATGTCTCTCTCGGCGGAGGAGTAAAACTCTGAAAGACCATCTTCCTCTCATCCTTTTGGCCAAAATGTCCCAGCTGCTCCATGTGGAGATCCCGAATTTTGGAGCCACAGTCCTGGGCTCCCTCAATGAGCAGCGGCTGCTGGGACATCACTGTGACGTGTCCATATTGGTAAAAGGTGGGTAAACAATTTTTTTTTGTTACTTACAAAATTTTGCAGAAATGTTTTTAACTTCCCTATTTGGCTGAACCAGGTCAGGCTTTTAAAGCTCACCGGGCTGTTTTGGCAGCCAGCAGCCTCTACTTTCGTGACCTCTTCAGCAGCTCATCCAAGAACCAGTTTGAGCTACCTTCCTCAGTCACACCTGCTTGCTTTGAGCAGATCCTCACATTCTGCTACACAGGGAAGCTAACAATGGCAGCGAGTGAACAGCTGGTTGTCATGTACACAGCTGGCTACCTCCAGATTCAACACATAGTTGAAAGAGGCATGGACCTAATGTTCAAGGCAAACTCACCTCACTGTGACTCGCAAACTGCAGGGTCCCTAGAAGATATGGGATCTGAGCCGCAGAGTCCTCTCAATAACGGGATTGGCATATCAGTGGCCAGCGTTCTGGGAACCCCAAGTTGGTCTACGTCATCCTTACTGTTGCCGCAGCGTAGGATTAAATTAGAAGTGGGAGAACCATTGCCAATTTCCACACCCTCAACACAAACCAAGATATCAACCTCAGAGCTCGGGAGTCGTCTGGCGAGGGCCTTTTACACGGCAGCCGGAGGGGCTCCAATTCCAGGTATGCCTACTTTCCACCTTCAAGGAGCCAATGGAGGTGGAGCTGGGGGTGGTACAGGAGGAGGACCAGGTGCAGAAAGGTCCAGCCCAGGAGAGTCAAGCCTTCCCACAACAGACAGCCCAACATCCTACCAGAATGATGACGAAGAGTTTGAGGAAGAAGCGTATGACGGGATCACAGAGGAACCCTACAGCCAGCTCTATGGACGCTCAGCTAACCCCTATGGGAGTGAGTACAACAGTATAACAATCCGGCCAAGTTTTAATCTACATTCCATTACCAATGTGAATTAGCAAAAATGTTTTTACATATTTATTAGAGATTCACTAATAACAAATATTGTGAGCCATTTCCTATCAGGAATTTATAAGGCCTACAGTGAAACACAATTAATTTCACTTCAAGGACTTTAGCTGTTTGCGGCTTTAATTATTCACACAATGACATATTTTACATAAAATACAAAAATGCCTTTTCTCAGAAGAAACAGTGCTAGAAATCTGTCTCCCTCACTGAACTTCAAAACAAGTCTACAAATACAGTAAAATCTTACAAAATATGGGGCAGAGGTATCTGTAACAGATAAGCCCAGTTCGCATTACTAACTATAAATATCAGTCTCTGTTTGCACTTTCCAAAATACTGCCTGTGGTATCTTTAGGAGAAATAAGCTCCTCAGAGGATTATCAACAGAGCAATTTTGCTGTTGTATTTTCAGCTTAATGTTATTTTACTGTATTCTCTGAACCAATTTAAGAATAGCAGACCAAACAAACAGCGAAATTTCCTTAAAAATACATACATTTCCTTCCAAGAAGTATGTTCTACCTTTTATGCTTCCACTTTTATTGTTGTACAACAGATTGATGATAAAAATATATCAGTCTTTCTCTTAGATAATACTTATTCCACACCAAAGTGTTTCGTTCTAAGCATGGACATTTGGTCCATATGTATTCTGCTTTCAACGATCAAAAAACAAGTACAATGGCAGATCATAGTTTAGAGCTTGTCCAACTTGAAATATCCCATTTCCAGGAAACCAGTTAATTTCTTGGTGCAGGAACTCCACTCAGAATTTAAAGCTTAACAGATTTATATTACACTTATGAATCCCCCCCTCAAATATAAGATATTTATTTAATATAGGACCAATCTTACCTAACCAATTTATTAAGATTTAAAATGACTTGACAAAATAATTGAAGGGTTTCTCCATATGTTTTATGTACAGGGCCTGGAAAAGAAGACAGAAAAGATCCACATTCATTTTATCCCAGTTACATTATTTAATCTTTCTTAAATTATATATCTTGCACATCTTAGGAAAGCAGGATGTTGTGCCTCCAGAGTTAGTGTGGGTTTTCCCATTTTAAAGATAGTCTTATGGAGTTAGGACCGGAGTGCATTGTGACGAACAACACAGCCCTTATCACAGCTACAGCAGCTGTTGTGTGCTCCACATGGTAATTATTTTTTTAACTATAATTTCATGCTCGTGCTATGTCTATTCATAAAGGAATCCAATATCTTTAATTGCGTATACATCCACGTAAAGGAAGCTGACGGTTCTGAGGTAGTCCGGCATATGCACATAAACATGGCATATGCACTCTCTCTCCGTCATTGATTTATTTTTTTTCATTCTGAAACTATAAAAGCATGACATTGAGTTTGTTAAACTCTAGAGTTTCAGTAAATCCTGAAATCCCTTCCAACTGCAATCAGCCAGAGCACTGCAGGGTGACATTGTTGGATATTTGAGAAACCATGCACCTCTTTCCTTTGAGCGTGCGTGCGTGCGTGCGTGCGTGCGTGCGTGCGTGTGTGTGTGTTTGGACCATTTTTTTAACAAACACTATTTTTGTGGGGACCAAAGCTTGGTCTCCATGACTACAAACACTGTTTTTGGGTTAAGGGTTAGGTATATGACCATACTGGGATTTGAGTCAGGATTAGATATAGGGTTAGGCCTCTCCTGTTAATGGTTAGGGTTAGGTTTAGGGTCAGGGATAGGCCATAGAAATTCATGGCAAATGAATGTATGTCAATGGAAAGGCCCCAGAATGATAGAGTACCTTAACATGTGTATGTTGTAAGGCAGAAATATCTTCACATAATCTAAGGGGAAAATCTATTTTGTGTGTGTTCATGTGCGTTTGGGAATAATGTATTAATTACTGCAGTTGTCTCTATTTTGTGTTTGTGCTCATATGCCTGAGAGTCATCGCAGAGGTTAGGGAAAAACATGTAGGGTGGAATCAACTGTTTTGTTTTTTTATGGATTTGGGTCCGTCCAGAAGTTAGACTTCTTGGGCAGCATAAACTTCGGGATACATCTGCAACGTTCCTGAAACACTTGTGAAACATTACAAAGTTGCATCAGATTACCTAAACTACTTCAGAAACTCAATTCCAAATGCTTTAATGTCAATCAGGGAATAGAAACTAGTGATGATGAAAGTGATCAGGCTTTTTCATCACAGAATTTCTTCCCTTAAAGAAAAATGCCTTGGATTTCACATATGAAAAAATCACATGTTAAAACCATGTACCCAATGTTAAGTGGCTTGAGTCACATGAAAAGACACATGTACCTGTGGTTTTCCTCATGACATTTTTCTGTAAGGGTTGCAAAAGTTTTCCTACCTCACATATTCACATATTCAAATTTTGTTATATTACAAACCTAAAACTTCTAAACTGTTGAGATTTCATGCAAAGGACTAGGAACTTTTCACTCCAGTCCTCGAGAGCCGCTCTTCTACAACTTGTTTATTGCATCCCTCCACTGAACACAACTAAATTAGACGTCTCGTGTCACGATTTCATCAAGTTCTGCATAGACCTGATAATGAGGCATTCGTTCCATTTAGGTGTGTTGTAACAGGGATTCGTACACTAGCTGCAGGACAGTGGCTGTTGTGGAATGGACCCCTGTGATCAAACAACACAAAGTAGCAGTTGAATCTAGATTTGAACAAATTTTATAAAAAAATTTTCAGCAATTATTACACCTGTTTTTAAAAAATTAGTGCATTTTATTCAGCCTTCAAGTGTAAATCGTATGAAAAGCTACTGTTTGATATAGACAGCTAAAACTATGTTGGGCCAGTATTTTTACTCCTTTAAAAAAAATATATCTATAACCCCCACCACGTTTTAATCCGGGGAAAGTGTTATGTGCTCTGTTAGGGTTCCAGCAATTAGGTGAAGATGTCCCCAAGTGCTCTTCGTTAGTAAACTTCTTATGACACTCTTTTAGCTTTAGCACTACCACTCACCCATAAAGGCCAGATTTACACAGCTAATTGTTTCCCTATTTAAACATTCCCTCACTGAAACCACACTTTTGTTGCTCATCCAGAGTTACAACAACGCTGCTTCACGGTGCATCACTACTATTGCCAAACTTTTCCACCATTTTTTAATTTAAATTTACAGCCAGTTTTACCCACATTTCAGTTCATTTTGTAAAAAAAAAATAAAGGATTTGTTTTATTTTTATTGCTGTAATTTTTCCTTTAAAAATATCTCTTTTTTTATGTTATTAGTCCAGGACAAGCAAGAGATGGCAGCGATACCATTGGCCTTGGAGAATCGCAACTGCGTGCTCATCCGCAGAGACCTGGTGGCGCTGCCTGCAAGCCTCATAAGCCAGATAGGCTACCGCTGCCACCCTAAGCTGTACACCGAAGGGGATCCAGGCGAAAAGCTGGAATTGGTCGCTGGTATGCTTTTAAACACAAGCCTATTTTCACAGACAGTTTAAAAAATAATAATAATAATAATAAAAAAACATTAACATACTCTGATTACATTTAACCAATTACACTGTTGGACCTAATTTAAATTTAGAATCCAATGCTTATCAAATTTCCTTTCAGTGATTGAATTAACTCAAGTTAATGAACATATGATGTTAAAGGATTCTTTTAAAGCAGAGTAGAAACAGGATGTATGCATCAGAGAACAAACAAGTTTACGAATTAGAGAGCTTAGCACCACCAGTCTGTAAAATGTTTGTCTGGTTAGCGTTACTTTTTTGTATTTACTCTTACAATGTGGTTAAAGTAGAAATATATGTCAACACCTTTTAAATTAAACCACTGTCGGATGGAAGTTGATACTAGGCCTTTTGGGGGATGGGATGTCACAAAGCATGGATAGTTGGTGAATAATATATTATTCTGATGGTTTGCAGCAGGTGGTATAATTTGTGCTGTGGACTTGATTTGTCTGGAAAGAAAAAACAGAGCTGCAATGTTCTATTGTGGATATTTAAGACTGTGGCAGATGGACAACCATCTCTGCAGATATCATCAATCAGGGCTTTATGGAAGAGTGACCGAAGTCAAACTAAAGTAAAAAGCACATGACTGGCTGGCGGGTGTTTGCAAATGGCCCAGAGCACTGAGAATGTGAAGAGAATGTATTTTTTCTCTTGCAGTTATGTCTCAAAAACTGAATGATGTGGTCTGTCTGCCTGATATTGCTCGTAGCGATCAGTAAAGAGAGAAAATGCTACGAAATTGCATGGACCACTTGGCGTGTGTTGTTTTTTTTAAATATATTATCCCATATTATTCACTTGCAAATTTTCCTATAGACAATAATAATCATAGTGGATTTAACAAGTTTTAAGGAGTTCAAAATGTTATAACATGGGCAAAATTAGTTATTATTTATTTATACATTAAATTCATTGTTTTGTCCAGTACTCTCTTTTTTTACTGTCTTGTTACAAACTTCACCATATTTTATTATGACCACAATACAAAGTAATATGTAAATGTGAACTTGAAGTAAGTGGAAATATGGTTTTTAGTTTTTGACGTATAAAAATGATAAATCAATCTTTCAACAAGCTTCCAACAACGCCTGCCCTTGACCAAAGTGCCTTACAAAATAAAACAAATTTAATGTCAAGTTATAAACTAGAAATGATTTAACATATACGATATTGTCTTAAGTTTGGCATTGAATAAAACCATATCAGAGATTGCACATAACTCATTAAAGATTCTTCCATGATGTTGTGCCAGTCTGAAAAGGACCCGTCACCCTATTGCTTACATTTAGAGAAAGGGACCTTCTTAACTTGGGCAACTATTAGTTAAAGTAGTTCAGGAGACTACGACTGTTTCATTTTCAATTCCCTTAACAACGCTAATGTGCTACTTTTTCATGCATCACATAAAATCCCCTAAAATTGCATGTGATCTTTGATGTTTTACTGTTACATGTCAAAAAGCTTTAGACATTTAAATACTGTGCAATGAGTGTTAAATAAGCATTTAAAAGCTTTTTCTGAACATTTATTTTATGGGTACCTTGTGGATGATCATCCACTTTCTTTATTTCTTAGTTAAGATTGGCCTGCTAATAATTGTTTTGACTCCCTTAGCTGTGAAAGTAACTGATGGGTGAAATGGTGAAATACGAAACTGATTGTGATAGACATTGTTCTCAGGAAGTTATTTTCTCTCCTCGCACCTCAGGAACCCAGGTGTTCATGACACGAGGCCAGCTTATGAACTGCCATCTGTGCGCTGGTATCAAACACAAAGTCTTGCTTCGACGCCTCTTAGCCACATTCTTTGATAGGTGAGTGTAAAGCAAAGTGCAAAATGTCAGTTATTGAAATACGTGTGTTCTTCTATGCTGCTCGATTCCAGTGCTGCTGCTGTTTCTCACAAATCAACTTTCACACTCCATCTGTGGTCACGATGTGCAATGCAGCTTGCTGAGTGTGTGTGTGTGTGTGTGTGTGTGTGTGTGTGTGTGTGTGTGTGTGTGTGTGTGTGTGCTCCCATGTGATTATACTTTACATGTTCGCTACTGACTCTGCCCCCTGCTGTTTTACTGTGTAATTCTGTAGAAACACTCTGGCAAATAGCTGTGGGACAGGGATCCGCTCTTCTACAAGTGACCCAAGCAGAAAGCCCCTGGACAGCAGGGTCCTCAATGCTGTGAAACGTATGCTTTTCTTGTCTGAATTATCTGATGTATGTCATGTAAAGGCGACTGTTCAATTCAACTCAAATTAAATTTAAAAATTATGCATTTATTCCAAAGGAAAATTTAATAAAATTTAAAACGGTGAGTAAATGAATTTCAGTTGTTTCTCTTCTTTTACAGTCTACTGTCAAAACTTCAACCCTAACTTCAAGGAGAGTGAAATGAATGTGATCGCTGCTGATATGTGCACGAATGCAAGGCGGGTCCGCAAGAGATGGCTTCCCAAGATCAAGTCCATGCTGCCTGATGGCATGGAAGTCTACCGGGCAGGCATGGGCATGACTGCTGCTGCCGCCGTTGGTCTGAACCTAGCCCTGGGTGCTCCGCAGTCAGGAGTGTCCCTTTCCTTCGACCACGATTTGAAGAGCCTAGAGCAACGGTTGTATCCAGATCGCAAGGACCCTATCAGGACTCATGAAGGCAGCCCCGGTTCAGGGACAGCTGGAGCAGAAGCTGATGGTGAAAGTGAAGCTGCAGTTCGCGAGGATCAGGAAGAGGATGATGATGAAGCTGGATCGGAGGGTGTGGACCGATCACTGGGGGCACCAATTTTGGTGTCGGTGGTCGGGTCAGCAGACACACCAGCTGAGCAGGGGGAGGAAAGTTTTGGACAAAATCTGAGGTTGAATGGACAGTGAATGTCCCTCTCATGTTGTGAAATGCGTTTAACACTCATCCATCCCTCTTTCCTCTCCTCTGTGCTTCCTCAACAGGGAAATTTTGTTTTCCACACACAAAGCTGCACTCACAACTTTTATCAGAGAAACGTTGGTCACACATGCATGCGCTCGTGTGTGCTTGTGTATTTGCACATTTACATGCAGTGAAACGAAAAACATGGTAAGAGTATAAAAAGACATTGCATTAGTCAGTTCAGAGCACAAACCGTCTAGGGTCCAAGTATGCATTCAGTACTTGGGCTTCCGCTGCATTATTCTGGAAAAGAAATTCCAAAACAGATGGTTGTAACGATTCATCAAATGAGTCCGATGCCACCAACAGTTGGTTTTGTAGCTGTGTAAAGTCTGCATTACAGTTTTATTTTTGAAAACAAGTTGGAAAACTGTATTCGAGAAACATAGCTCCACATCGTTCATGAACATGTGGGAACATTAGTAGTGGTAAAGGTTTTGTACTGTAAAAGCGCCATATAAAAAAATTAAAAAGGGGAGTACCCTTACTTTGCTTTGCCAAAGTATCATACCTCCTGAACCGATTTATAATTTGTTCCATCCCAGCTCCAAACTTCAGTGTTTTTTATTTGAAATTTTTTGTGACACTTCCACATAAAGCAGTGTACAAATTTGAATCAGAAATAACATTATTTATTGTTTTCTTAAAATGTATTACACATACGTTTCATACATATTTGTATGTGTATTCGTCCTTCATTCAGTCAGTACCGCTTAGGAACACCTTTCACAACAATTTCTACAAGCTTTGCACATCAAGAGAAAGTCTTCCCTACTGAATCTCTGTTGAGCTTTAGACTGGACTTTGGCCAAGATATGCTAAAATAAAACCATTACAAACCATAAATGTGCCACCACCATGTTATACCACGGGCATAGTGTTCACAATTTGGGCATAGTGTTCACAAGTTTGGCATAGGTGTTGGTTTCTCTGCCAGAGGTAGTGTTTTGCGTGTAGAGTTGAGCAGTGTACATTCTTACATGTACGTTCTGTCTCCTACATTACTTGTGGCAAACTGTTTATATAAAAAAAAAAATAATTTCTTGTTTTTAATGTCAACAATTTCAATCGGCTTTACACTAGTCAATAATGTCAGATTTTTCTATACTAATACTAATTTATTTGTCACAGATTTGTAGGCAGTGATCCTTAGTCCATGTCATACTATGAGTTTATTAATATTATCTAGCAAACCTGAAGTCACACATAGATTGGCTACTGGATTGACTACTTTTTACTGCTCTGTCACATTAATTCCATCTAAAATGCATTTAAATTTAGAGTTTAACCATGTTATGACATGAAAATGTTAAAGAGGTAATAATACTTTTAAAAGACAGTGTACTGGGTACATTAACATGAAGAAAATTACACTTTTTTTTTTTAGTTTTCCGATTATCCTAAGAAGAAAACAATCTCATATATTGTTTTCTCGTGCATATCTGACTGTAACATATCACATTAGATTGTCAATGTGATGCCTGTATCTGCTCCAGACCACACCTCCCAAGCCACACACACAGTATGTACATGCAAATAAACACACGTACACTTGTGCATTCATTATTACAGTTCTGTGATCCTGGCATTTATTGCCTACGTATACTAATATAATCAGACGACACACTGTCCAAAAGAAGATGTTGCAGTGCTTATAAACTCCAAAAATCACAGAATTCTTGGAGATACAGAGACATGACTAACAACATTGATAACGTCAAGGCTTGCATGCATTAATCCAACAAAAGGAAAAAGCTTCTAAAGAGAACAGCAAAGCCACATTTCTGCTTTGAAAAAGGCTAACAGCTACTGTTGCTTGTAGCCATGCCGATAAACACAAAAAGCACTTTCTCCATTTCTTGCAAGAAAAAGGCCACCAAAATCTGCAAATGATTTTAAATGTAACCCTGCTTTTGACTGTTCTGACATAATTAGCTTGAATTCATTGTTTTTTTTTAATTATTATTTGTATGAATTCTAAAGGATGTATAGTCCACTTAATCGGAGGAGAGTGAATATATGAAGTGCACTACACTGAAAAAAACAATGCCAGAGAGGAGTATTGTTCCACCTGAAGGAGGTTATGTGATATCCTTTCCTGTTTCCATCCTGGTTTAAGTTGAGGTTTTTTGTTGTTGTACCCAAACCCGCCTTCTGCGGGGAAATGAGTTAGTGGGTAAATTATTTAAAGAAAACTTTTTAGAGCAAAGTACACTGATTTACTGGATTTGTACTTGAGATAGTACAAATGGGGTGGTGAAGCCAAGGAGTCCGGAAATATCGACCCTTATAAAGGCAAATTGTCAACAAATTATACTGATTACATACCCAATCACGTTTTCTGTGAGTTTGACTAAATACAACGGGTCTCTGTTGGTGATGACTGTTTTTGTCGCGGGAAACTCAGTTGTCATGCCTGTTTTCTGTTTTTGATGTCTGCTTTCACACCTGTTGCCATTTCCATCGCTTAGGACCCTGTCCAAAGAGCCTTTGCATTGACTTAAGCCATGCACTGCTGAATTTTGCCCCACTTTTTTTTTTTTTTTTCTTGTTTCGGGTATCAGTTAGAAGTCAATAACATTCAAGGAAAAAAGTAGACCATCAATCTTAAATTTTTGTCACAAAGGTTCTAAAAAAGTGGCGTTTGCTCAATTGAGGCTAAGGTGGTTTAAGTAGATGCCCCCGATATAATTGATCTGTTGTGTATGCTTTCAGTGATGTGCCATTTTAGAGGTTGGGCCAAATTTTTCACTGTGTTTTCACTTCAAGTATATCTTTGTTCTTTAGGGTAAGCGTTTAGGTTGGTCTTGCAGATAAAAAAAAAAACAGGATCATGATTGCACTATGGGTAATGTTCATTATGTTTACAGTTGTTTTGTTTTTTTTTGTTGTTTTTTTTTGTTTTTTTTTTGTTTTTGTTTTTTTCCTTTTGGGAATAACTGTAATCTGCCCCTAATAAATAATGGCCAAAATGATGGTTGAATGTAAATTGTAGCATAGCTTTGGTGAGGGTCATAGTTTTTTTTTTGTAAGTCATTTATTGTCTTTTTTTTATGTATCATTTGTAGAAGACTTTGCTAAATATAATTTTATTGCACAACCTAGCTCAGGGTTAAGATTAGTTACTGAGTTTACTGGCAAAATTCCATGTGGTCAGCCCAATTTACACCTCTGCTTCCATCAACCATGTGTGGTTCACACTTCGTCCACTAGAAATATATTAAAGCTCTTAAACAGTATCCTTAGAAGAAGAATCAAATACTGCCTCCAACACTTGTAGTATTCAGACACCCCATTGGCTGTATTCGCAACAAAAGATGGATAAACTTAATTAACATCACTAGTCCACAATAAACGTAAGCTACCTTAAAGTAAAAACTCACCCTTATCCCTTAATAAGCTGATCTGAGTTTAAAATCTATTTTGCATTGAATCTATACACATAAATGTTTGCTTTCTCTATTGTGTCTTTAAACTGAATGTTTTTATGCATACAGATTTTAACACCAGTTCTAAAAAAAATGCATGCAGTAATTGTAGAGGCCTAGGAACATGTGATATACTCCATTGCAGTGATTGAAGAAGTGTGAAGCAGTGCCTTAGACTGTGAATGTGGGTCTGTGCCATAATTATTGTTCAGAAACAAACAAATACCAAGGAGGCTGTATAGATTAGACTTTTCTCTTACTGAAATTGGTATTCTAAACTTTAAAATGATGACTCTAACAACTATGTTGACATACTTTAGTTGACTTATTTTTATTTCATGTCATGTATGAATGTAAAAAAAAGTTGTTCCCTTAACTAGAGTCACTGTTTATTTAAGCTGTTATTTAACAATAAGTCCTTATTGGACACCCTTGCATGCTAAGCAAGACGAGACAACTTATCAAAAAACTGTAAATAAAACAAGATAATAATGCTTGTTTCACTTGTACATCTGCTCAAATGTGTCTTCCTCTGTTAAGCTCATCTTCAGCCATCTTGTTATTCTTTTAATCAACCTTTTTCACTTTCTTTTTAGCTTCTTGAGTTGTTTTATCTTCCATCTTGAGCAGGGTAACTGACTGATGTTGCACTTTAAAATGAGAAATTCTCAGAGAATGTCATGGCTAACTTTTGAGAGAATGAGCTCCGTCGGAGGTGCTTAACAAAAAAACAAAAAATAAAGTGGATGATTTGTATGTGTTTCTTTGATGGAAACGGTTGTCATGTTTACTGCAAGCATAAATGAGAAACAGGATGGGGTTACTGGCTGTGAAGAAACAATTTTTCATTATTTAATTTTATTCGTTTTTCTCTCTACTTTTGGCTGTTTTGCCTCTTTTACTGTAAAATAATGGGCACTGTAAGTTTTTTGCTCCGCTGAAAGGTTAACCCTGAAAATTATACACTGATATGCAAAAATTACACTTGTATCATATAATGCATGCCATTCAGATTTTCACCCTGACCCAATGAAACCTCTGAATTTTATGCACCATGTTTTTATGCTGAATAACTGTTTGCACTGTTTGGGAGCAGAGACTTGAGTTGTCTTGCAGTCAGCGGGGATGTATTTTTCAATCACACACCCTGGCCTTTCATTGAATGTCTGCATAAAATGTAATCTCTTGCATAATCAACAGCAAAATTAAGTGCGGCATACATAGACTAACTAACCAGTTGTGTGTGCATTTAGATCTTCAGAGACTAAGAGATGAAATGCACTGAAAAGTTTGTATGTTTGTCTGTGTCTTCGAACATCATGCCAGCACTTTAGAACTACATAGAAAACCGAAGGAAACTGGGGGGAAAAAAAACATCACAGGTGACCAAGGCTACAGGCGACTGATGAGTAGATGCAACTTTTAAAGCCATGTGTTCAGAGCGCTGACAATCAGAAAAGGGATGAGCCCCACAGTGCACTTTGGGAGATGTGAAATTACTTGCTATGCTTTTGTCTTTCAGCTTGTTTAAGTCTGTACTGGCTTACTTTTCAGGATGGAACAATGGTGTTAACTGCAACCTTCTTGGTTTTATGTGTGTGGGTGCGTTTAAAACAAAGGACTGACTCAAACCTTGGTGCTCATTGGGCAGTGCTGTCCTCAGTTGGCACCGACCTTTTCTGTCATTCTCCGGACTATTTGGTGACATGAATATGTACGACGACACAAATGTTTAAAAAAAGGAACATGTTATCATGCAACTGTATACTTTGATTATAGTGTTTTTCCTGACTATCAGCAGAGCTTGACCCAGGCAAAGTGGGATGAGGGTATGTTAGTGTTGATACTGCTTCATAAAGGAGAACATTTTTTTGAAATGTTTATGCGCCTTCTGACTCAAGCATCAATAATATATACTGGAAATGCAAGCTGCCATCTTAGATGTTGCATAAAAATCTACCTTTCATTCCCATCATTATATTTGCCATCATGGGTTTAAAGTTGTGTATTCTAAGAGTACTTTATTTCTTTAAATGCAATACAGAAAAATGTCTGCTTTCTAATAAAAAAAGTCCTTACTTCACCATGTACTGTACTGAGTGGCTTATTCATTTATCTTTGACTTCCAGTAGCTGAAAGGCTGCATTTGAGGATCTGCCTATAGTGCTGACTCCATGAAACCCATACACAGGAGAGAACCTTATAGAAATGTGTTTTGCTAGTTGTGATGTACTTCAGACATGTACAATGCTAATGTGGCAATAAAGGGTTGCCAACAAAAAGAAGGTAGTCAGTGCTTTGGTTTTGCAAGAGTATCTACTCATCCATCCATTATCTTTGTATTTCCGAGGCAGCAGCTTGACCAAATTTTGTTCTTAATGTTCAATTTGGTGTCCCACAGAGGTCAGTGATAGAGCACATATTGTTTGTTTCATAAATAAAAGAAATTTCCAAGTTGTCTTAGGTTCTTAAACCATTTTTATTTTTCATATGATAACAATAGGATTTGTACTGGTAGTGATTAGGATTTACTGATAAAAGAGATCAATCTAGAACTTTTTTATATAAAATTTGGACAAAATCTTGAAAGAAAAAATAAACTTGTTTGGCAACTAAAAACATAACTCACCATTAAAAATTCAACCTAATGCAGGTAATATACATTAGACTTGGTTACTGAGTTTAAATTATTAGGAGTAATCAGCTACAAAACTCATATAAATCACATACAAACTTCAGTGAAATCCAAAAAGGTTTTGGATAAGAAGACGTCTACGGCCTCTTTACTGTTCCATCATGTTTATATATTTCACTGTACAAAAATCAAACATAACTAAACAAGTACCATTAATTCTAAGAAAACAGGTTCGGAAATTATACAGATATGATTAAATATAAACTACTAAAAACTCTTTTCTACTCTGTCATCTACTCGCCATCCTGGAAGGGATCTTTGTGCTCTAGGATCTACTCGCCATCCTGGGATCTTCCCTTACGTTTTATAGCCACCGGAAGTTACCGTGCACCATTTCCGGTTTAAGACGCAGAAGCGTGAAAAAGGTCTATTTGCGCGCTGTTTGTTCAGCTGTTCCGATGCGGCTCACCTAAACTTCCCCTCAGAAACGTACTTTCAATTAATAAACATATACAGTACCTTTATCGGGAAAAGGTATTAGTTTCTGTTAACGAAAATGGGAGACGACGGAGACTCTCCTCCCGAGAGGGAAATGAAGGTGAGCGCTTGAGTTGACAGCTTAGCATTTGAAAGCTACTGCGTCCATGTTTGTGGCTAGCTTAGGTGGCGAGCTCTTTTGTTAACTTTGAAATTAGGTTGAGGCAGCATCCTAAGTGAATTAAGTAAACTACGACATTAACTTTGACTAAAAAACAGTTGAGTAGAGTTTATAGAATATAACTAAATACTTTAATGGCTTATATTTTAAGTTGTTGTTAGCTGCGTATGCTAGTAAATTAGCATAAATGTTTACTCACTGGATAAATAAATAATTTTGTAAAAACTTATATCCAGGTATATTACTTATTTGTCAGTGCTACTAAAACCTGTTTTGTTATGTGTAGAGCTGGTGTGGTTGTATACCATTATGACTATACAATTGGTTAACCTTAAAGCTTTAGATAAAGCTCTAAATGGGAGTGTTTTCTATATTTAGATTGTTAGAAGTTGAGTGGAAGTTTGTTATAAAGCGTAGGATATTACCTTTTTTTTTATGCTAGAACATGATGAACAGAACAAATGTGAAAGCAAAACAAATGTCACTGATCCTGGCTTCAAGATGAACATAGCGATTTAAAGATAAAAAATGAATTTTTTGAAAAATAAGTTTTGAAAATAAAATAATAATTTTAAAAAAAGAGTAAAATTAAAGTAATTCAGGTAAACACAACTGTACCAGTTGTGGATTGATGTCGATAGTTGTCTTATTTATATGCTGTGTTAAGTGGTCCAGCCAGATGTCTGGCCTAAATCTGACCTGGGATATGGTAAGGAAGCTAATCATTAGGGCAATGGCAATAATTAAATAACTCATTAATTTACTTGACATTACATACAGAAAGCAGGTCAGCAACTGTACTAACGGTTTGATTGCTAGATTTTTTTCTATTGATAATCGAGAAATTTAAGGCTTTTTGGCCAATGCCTTTTTTCCACAAGTCATTAAAACCCTCGATTGAATAAAAGTATTGTTAAAGCTTAATCTGTCAGCGGTCCCAAAATGCTTTTGGATAAAACTGTATATTATCCTTAAAAATGGTTGTTCTGCAGCTGAGACAGTGATGTTTGATGTTTTCTACCCATATTAAATCACTCTCAAATAAACTGTTTTTGTTAGGATTTCCACTTTCGACAGATGAGGAAACTTCAGGTTTTTGACCCTCCTGATGAAATACCCCAAGAGAGATCCAGTCTGCTCACTGTCTCAAACAAATACGGTCTAACATTCGTTGGTCTTAACCGAACGTTCAAAGTATACCGAACTCTATATATTTTCGGTTCTGAAATAGCTGATGGGAACCCCAATGAAGTAGGTAAGAAAATGGCTGTGTGGTTTTGATTTAACACCTTTTTGCTATAATAATGTCTTGCTATCATATACTTGAGGTGCTTAAAAGTTTTTTTTGTTTGTTTGTTCTAGTAAAAGATATACCTCCAATGGCAAAAGTGACTGGGGACCTTTCTTTGCACCACTTGGCTCTATGTTGCGATGAACTCACTTTGTCAGTTTGTGGCACATCTGAAGAGGCCGGTCTGTCTATCCAGTTTTATGATGTCCGAACCTTTATAGACAAGGTAACTTTTTAAAGTTATTTTGCAAACTCTAGTGTTGGTATATCATGGCTATCAAAGTGAACTTAAAGACATCTTAAAAGGGCTATAAAGTGAAGTTAGACTAGACTGTTATTATTTTCTTGCATTGAGAAATATAGGCACTTTCTACCCTAAAGCTTCTAGAAGCAAGTAAAATATGCCATTCAAGTATGAAGATTAAAATAAAAAAAGGCAAATCTAAACCCTATTTCAAGATTTTTTCAATAAAATTTTCCAATTATTTATTGACCCTATTTGTTGTTGTGGTTTTTTGTCAGACTCGACGACAAAAGTTCCCGTTTGCGTCGTTGCAGCCGGCTGTGGCTCCTTGTAACTTGGTTTGGGACCTAAAGTGGAACCCTACTAACCCTTCCATGTTGGCCACTTGCTTCTCTGATGGCAGCATGATGATCCTTGAGGTCACAGATGCTGTAAACATCCATGCCCAGCTTCCAGCTTCCAATGGTGTCACTTGTTGTAAGTATGACTTACATAAAATTATTTCAATTCAGGTCAGTCCAAACATAATTTGTTCCTGAGGCTCAGAGCTACAGCCAGCTCACCACAAAAAGAGGCTACAGTACCCAACACAGTGGTTTCCTGGTTTAATCCCAGGTCCTGGACAATTTACTGCATGTCAACCGCTTCTCCCTGTACACCTGCTGATTAATAAAGGCCACTACTTCTTTTCAGATTTTTCTTTCTTTCTTTTTTAATGAATCTTTAGTTTGGCTTAATTGCTTTTTGTTTGCTCTGCTCAATATAGTTAGCTGGAGTCCAAAAGGAAAGCAGGTTGTTGTGGGAAAAATGGATGCCACTGTCTCTCAGTATACACCAGTAAGTACATTTTAATGACCATATTAAGATCCAGTTATTGGCTATTTGACAAATGAAACCTATTTACTTTTGCTCAAAAGGCTCTGGAAGAAAAAAGAGTTATCCCATGCCCACCTTTCTTCACTTATGATTACCCGGTTAAAGGTAAGTAGGCATATATCTATATATATATATATATATATATATATATATATATATATGGGTAATTATAATGGGTAATTATATCACTTGTTGGATGTAAAAAATTAAATAACACACATTGCAAGGAAAGCTTTTAAATATGTTTGTTTTCCCCTAATTGGCAATTCCCATCAAGTATCTAATCATATGATTGATGTAAAAGTATATTTGTTTAATAATCTAAAGTAATGCACTGTTGTATTCACATTTTGTAATTTAGAGTAATTAACTCTTTTCATACTACCTCTTATTGATATGTATTGCTAATAATTAATTTTAACAGTTTGTTAATTCATTGTTTTATTAAATAGGTTGTAAAAACTATTTGCTGAGACATTAACTTAAATTTAACTTATCATCTTGAGTGAAATATATAGTAGTATTATGATTGTGTACTACTTGATTCATTCATCAGTAATGAGATTCAAGACATTGAAGTATTTGTCTTTACTTTTGACAGCAACTGTAAGCTAAGCATCAGCAGAGCACATTATTATATAAATAATAGTAAAACCTACATACCTGTGGTCCAAAACGATCAGCAGTATTCATGTTCGAGACTGATTCACTTTTATTTGTTAGTCTGATTTTCTGAATAAGCCTTTATCATGCCCTCAAAAAAAAACTTCTTGATTTTTGTTTCTTTTGCAGCTCTGGATGTGCTGTGGCTTAGAACACCTGTGTTTGCCGTGGTATACGCTGCTGCAGATGGATGTCTGGAGACCCCTCCTAAGCTGGTGCTGATCTCCCTCCCCGTGAGTTCCACCAAACATCTGTTACCCCCTTGATTCATTAAATCACACACTGGGTTTTCAAATTCTCCATTTAATCTGCTGCATGTGAAGAAATTTAGAAAAACATATGCCAGTATACATCTAGATACTTTTATTTATTTATGACAGACAATTGTCATAACACCATAATAAAAAAACTGTGTGTTTAAATTCTTCAGAAAAAGGATGAGAAAGTGGAGACAAAGTATCTTGACTTTGGCGATAGTGTTTATAACAACTATACCAGTCGACAGCATCACTACTTCCTTAGCCAAATAGAAGAATGGTAAGTCCGAGTTTTTTTGGGCTATAATAAAAAGTAACTTTTTATTCAAGTAACTGCTATTTTTACTGTTACTATTTTTTAAAGGGATATTATGTTGGCTGCATCGGCAGCATCTGTTGAGGTCAGCGTGACTGCACGACAAGATGACAAGGTATGTAACTAGATGAGAAACAATCTAAAGTAGACTTAAAATCTATTTTGATTATAACAAAAAATAATATATCATTGAACTAAATTTTTTCCTTAATTGATTTAAGTGAAAAGGCATAGTACTTAACATCATCTAGGGATGGAATCTTAATTTTTGTAACATCATGATAATGCTTAAAAAATAATAAACAATAAATCTAAGACACTAGTTACATAAAGAGGTACAATTTTGATCACTAAACTACACACAGTAACTCCATGTAATCATATCTTTCAAGTTAAATAATTATCCAAAAACGGAATGCTTTTGATTTGATGTAATAACAAAGCAATGTTTACTTTTTTTTTCTGTAGCTTCTTATGCATAATATGCATATAATATCTGAAACGGGCTTTTAAAATTAATTTCAAAAGTATGTACTTTCAAATTATACTGCATTCATTACATAAATATGGAAAATTATCTCCTCTAATTTTTACTAAATTTTTTCTTTTGTAATAGACCATTTACTTTGTTGTAATATATAAAAATTGTAGTAGATATACATTTTTGTTTGTCTGCTTTGAAGACGAAACATCTTTTGTATTACATAAAATCATTTTTGGTGCTCTTCACTAGATACTTTTGTATCTTAATTGATAAATAGCAATTCTACTAAGAACCAAAATGACGAAAAAAAATTATTTGTGCATTTTACTTTGACTTCATTAACAGGCTGTTAAGGAACCTTGTGTAATTTCTGTTGAAAGCACAAATGATTGATATTTTCTCCTGTTTTTTTTTTTGTTTTTGTTTTTTGGTAGCTGTGGGAGGTTTGGATTCTAGAAGATGCTAGTAGAGCAGAACTTCCTGTCACTGCCAATAGTGATGACACCCTGCCCCTTGGTTTAGCGATAGACTACACAAGCCAGCAGGAGATCCCTATCAGTAAGTGTGTTAAACTTCTAGATTACTTCCTATCTAGACAAAACTAAAAAAGTTATTCTTTAAAAAAACTGAAATCAAAGGATGCGAACACATTTAATTCACAATTGTGTTGGCTTGAATCTGAACAAATAACAACATAATTACCAAATGTAATTTAGTAATCTGACATTTAACCAGTAAAATTCAATGTTAAGGTTATTCCTTTAATTTCCCTTTCTAAATATTGGCATATTGGTAAAACCAACTGGATTTTCGATCATATGTTGTCTACACCTCACCTCCACATGTCTGTGAAATCAATTTACAGTGGTGTTTAGCAGAAGGCAAATAGCATATGCTGATAACCATTAAATGTTGGTCTTGTGTAAGCTTCCTGTTACCATCTCTCCTGTTAACGGGTCGGTTTTGACCCGTGTTAAATTTAGTTGTGAAACACACTAAAAATAATTATTTATCATCCACTTTGTTTGTCATCTCTTGGTTACCTTGTTAGGCTTCCTTAGCAATGAAAATATTGGTTTTAATATCTTTTGGTGTGGGCCCCTGGGCATTTCTTTGCCAATGTAACCCCCAATTTCGGTTTAATATTATGTAAAACAAACATCAACAAAACCATATAAATAGATAAAAGGTTGTTATATGACCTGCCTATTACCGAGAGGACTTAGAAGACATATCTTAAATAAATTAGTTGAATACATTTTTTTAATTTTAATATTATAAACTAGTAATATCAATGGTGTTACAGATCAGTTTTGACCCATATTTATTTAATTGAAGAAAAAGGCAAAAAAAAAAATCTTTCAGTATTGTATTAACTTTAATACAAACTCAAAATGAAAAGCAGAAGAAAGATGGTAGTCTTTGCAGAGATATTTCCTGCAATTGGAGACCTCTCACCTTTCGTTTAGAGTCAGGTGGTCTTAGTGTGGTTGTGACTGTTGGGGCAGGACTGGCTGAGAAGGATGCTAGCTGGTATGGATGGAGTGCTAGGTAAGCTCTGGAGCGATTTGATCAATGTTGCAGCACCTGAACCTCAGGGCACCTGTTCTCTTCGTTCAATGTGTGACTTGACAAGGGAATTCCCCAGCTCCTCAAGAAACATTCTCCGGTGGTGTCGATAAAAGCAAACTTTGTGTAAAGTCCTTCTCTGTCCTTCACGTGCAAGGTTTCAGCAACTGTAACTGCCATGGTTAGTTTCCCCCTGAAAAGTTCTTGTCCAGGCTCCTAACTCATAAAAACATTGTCACAACTGATTATGTGATCCTGCAGTCCAGTAGTCATGTTGAGGGCCACGTGTTTCCTTGATTTTTCTTAGGGATGCCAATTGCAGCTTTGCCTGTGTAAACAAAGATCTGTACAGTCCAGCAAGAACAAGAACACCGACATAAGTATCCAGGTGGTCCTCATCAATGTCCTTCCACATGTTGTCATAGTGCATGATAACAAAAGGTAGGAATGTAACTACGGTTCTATGAATCCCAAATGACTGCCAGAGGGCGGTGCTGAAAGCACTGAGTGTTCCCTTGACTCATCCGGTGTGACACACCTGTGACAATCAAGAATCTTTAAATCCTGGCGTCATCCGAGAATCTGCTCCTACGGAACTTTTCGCAAATGCAAGGATTAAATCAATCAATAAAAAATACTTTATTTATTACAAAGTGAAATTAAATAATAGCTTCTCTGAGTGACAGAGAAGCTCTAGCTGTCATTTGGGATTCATATAATCGTAGTTACATTTGTAACTTTCGTTCTATTTCATCCCTACTGACCGCCAGAGGGCCGCGCTAAAAGCACTGAATGACTAATACCAGCAATGTCACGAGGAGTCCTGAGCACATACCTCACTGAGAAGACCCGGAGGCCCCTGCAAAAGAACCTGGCCCAAAGGATGAGGGGCGGCCACATTGACATTGTAAAATCTGGTAAACGTGCTTGGGGAAGCCCATGACGCAGGAGCACATATGGCGGCTAGCGGAACCCCTCTCATAGCTGCTCAGGACGGCAAGATGCTCCTGGTAGAGTGTGACCTGACGCCGACCGGCAGGGAGCAGCGTCCCACACTGTAGGCATGGCAGATGACGTCCACGATCCAATGGGAGAGACGCTGCTTGGAAAGAGGATAACCTAACTTATTCCTTCCATAATACACAAACAGCTGGTTTGAGCGTCTTATACTTGCAGTAGCTCCGATGTATGCCTCCAGCACCTGCACTGGGGACAACATCTCAGACCCGCCAGGTTCCCCCCTGCTCGGAACGCGACACAGACTCCGTAGCAGATGGAACCATGGCCGCACTGGGATGTACGGAGCCACCAGCAACAACCTGTGGCCCTACTGGAGAACTCTCTGAAGGGTAGGCCAAACCAGAGAGAAGGGCGGAAAAGCTTATAACAGAACCTGTGGCCAAGGATGAGCGAGCGCATCCTGGCCCAGTGTGCCCAACGACCCCTTGAGGGAATACCACTGGGTACAATGTGTGGACGCCTCTGTGGCGAGCAGATCTACCTCTGCCTGGCAAAAGCGCTCCCAGATCACGCGTACCACGTCGATGTAAAGTGAGCACTCTCCCGTAACAGACCAGTTGCAAAAGAGGGACTCTGTGACCTGATTAAGCCGTCCTGGCAAATATGTTGTTGGCAGGTTGGACAGGCAAGGAAATTCCCAATTAGATGGGTCAGAAAGTGGCAAATGTACAGCATGAAGCTCCAGCACGTTTATGTGCGTGCCATGATTCCTGTGACAACAGCAGCCCTGAACCACTTTGTGTTGCCACACTGCACGCCATCCCACAGACCTAGAAGACACAGCTGTCACCACCAGCTTGCGCAGCCTGACGTCCATGTGAAAGCGGTTGAGCCACCTCTGCAAAGGGCACAGCGACAGCAGGCCCAAGGGCACAACCTGAGTTACAGGCGTTAGTTCGCCTAGCAGCTGCAGGAAGGCTACGTGTGGAAACTGCCTGTCCAGCCTGAATCGAGTGACCAACCTGAGTGTATCGTCCACCCTTCCAACAGATCGGTTATCTGTTCATGTTATCATGTTAGTAGAGTCCACCATAAACTAAATCAGGCAATTCTTTTCCAAGTTGACATTGAGGCCCAACTGAGACACGTGAGCAAGAAGGCGAACTGTATCCCGAGAAGCACGTGCCGGAGACGGAGCAAAAAGAAGCCAATAAACTAGGTATGGGAGAACCTTCAGTCCACAGGCTTGTAGAGGAGACAGGGCTGCCTTCACACACCTAGTAAACACCTGCAAAGAAAGAGAGAGCCTGACCTAAAAAATGGGTCTGTGGCAACCCTAACACAAGACAAAGGTTTATAAACCTTCATATTATTCTTAAATAACTGCTGCTTTATTTATTGTTATTTTAATGTCGATAGTATTAATGTTCGTGTTTTTTTTGGTTTTTGTTATGAATAGCAAAGCTGAAAATTAAATATGGCAAAAGCAGTAGGCAGCAAGCATCACGAAGGCGAGTTTTAAGCAGATGAGGCACAATTAATATCTTAAAACTATTCATGTTTATATAGAAATGACCCAATGCCCATTCATTACCTTAATATGCAGGTTGCAAATCTGTGGCATATTAAAATGCATGTATGGTGGTATTTGTCAAATATTAATTCAATAAGAACATTAAATCAGTGTTGATTAAAAAAAATTAATCTATCTGAGGGACTACACAAACAGTGGCCTGTATTTTATGTCTTGATGCTGCACAAAGCAAAAAATGGAGAAAACAACTCTGCAAACATAAACTTACGGCAGAATTGAGTCTCATGATGCAGGTTAATTTGCCTTTATCGTCTGGAGGTAGACTTTGCAGGACATGCACACACACAGGAAAAAAAAGATCACTGACACAATGGCACATACCAACAGGACAACAAAGGAGAACTTCTCAGAATCTAGTCTGATGGTTTCCCTGTTGTCTCATAGCAACCTAAATGTGACAACGTCAGAAGCAATGATCATAAACAAAGTTTCAAGGCTGCTCTTGAAAGTTAAGGAAATGTCCTCTTCCTGAAATAATCTGAGGGTTTGTTTCACATGATGCTTCACAAAATCTCGCCCTCCTACTCTTGTCTTAAAAACTGGCAAACTACTCTTATTTTAATCTTAATTCATCTCTTGCGCAGCCATCTTATCCGTCTCTTTGTTTCATCTTCTTTTCTGCTGAACACACCTCTATTGATCAGTCGAAAACTAAATCCATCAGGGTGCTGTGTGCACAGTGCATCCACTGCAGTGCTCCGTTGCAGCGTGTGTAAAGAATAGCGATCAGTCGCCGTCTCAGTGCACCGTTTTATCCTCACCAGCCCAGTCTGGCAGACACTCACGTGGAGCTGCTGTTGCCGTCTAGTCACATCTTCCTCGTTGTTAACTTGAAGAACTTCCTGCACGTCGAGGAAAAGAAAAGCAATTTTAGCCACATTGCCACATGATTGTAGGAGAATCAAAACTTTGATCTGGACAGACACATTAGACAGGCTGAACGGTGAAGGGGGATGGAGTAACAGCACAGTTATCTGTGGAGAACAAATGTACTCATTAAAATGGCTCAGACAAGCTATAGGACCAAAACAAACATGGCCCAGACGATCCTAATGCAGAATACTGATGAGGTTCTCTGTGTTTGTTTTTGTTTCTTTCCTTTACAACCCTTTCTGCTCCCAAATAGCTTGATATGTGCTGTTGTAATCAAAAAGGTTTTGAACTTCACAAAGTTTTTTTGTTTGCCGCTATTCAAGGTTTATTTTTTCCTCTCTGTAGCATGCAAAATACCAGATAGCTACAATTAGCCAAATGCATCTATGCAGTGAGAAAGAGCAGTAAATGTACTCTTCCGAGAACTACACTCTTTTCTGGTATTTCTGTAAGTATTGTCAAGTTTGATTTGATACATATTTAATAGGTATTATGAAACCAGGATTTTTATTGCTGGATGTTGATTTAGGCCTGGATTTTGACATTTATGTTAAAGCCAGCACAACACATGATGTTTTGCAAGAGTAGGGAAGTGGGTGTGAAGATCAGAAAAGGTTTGAAGGTTTGGCAAGAAGTGAGATACAGTGGGCCATGCTTTTACACATTCAAGCACCTTAAGATTGTTATTTCTGCATGACTGTTGAGACCTTTTTAAGCTAAACACTGTGCGGAAGGAGCCAAGGTCGTGAGATGAGTGTGCTGATAACGCGCTGCATTTGTGAGCAAATGTTCTCACGAATTTTACACTTAAGGTGACAAACAGCGATTTGTCTTTGTGGCACACAGCAAGAAAAACGGCTCTACTGTCTCCTGTAAATGTGATTAGTGTTAAGAACAAATTATTTTGAGTAGGAATCTATATTAATGTCTATTTCTGATTAAGTCTTGAACATATAAAAATGTAAGGTCTGCTTTCAAAGAGCTATGATGATTTCCCTGGTCTCCTTAATTAATAAAAGAATGTTAAATACAAAATGATTGTATGTGTTTCAGAGGTTAAAAGTTTTTCTTAAAAGAATGTTTGATTATTTCTGGTAAACTAAAGCACACAGTAATACATTTCTCTTTCTTTCCACAGGTGATGACAAGAGCTTGCCTCCTGCACCCAGAATGCTATTGCTGTCCACAGAGGGATTGCTTTGCCCGTTTTCTCTTCTCAATCTGAATCCTGGGGTTAAGCAGCTGGTCTCACCAACTACTGCGCTCAGCTCGGAAGGAGAAAGACAGCCAAAGTCAGGTAAGACAGATCAGCGTTGGGAATTTAGATTTTCTCGAAATAAGATTATATAGTCATATATTTCATTTGACTATTTAATACTGTTTAATATGAGTGGAGATAAATGTTTGTACCCGTCACTAAAACCTTTTTCCAAGCACTTGTTTTTTGAATACGATAATCTATGATCAAATCCAAATATTTGGTCTCCCACTGACAGGTACTTGCAGTAGCCATACTAACATGTTTCCTCTCAGTGGAGTGATTATAGAATAGGGCGTTAAATTATCACTTGAAACATCCTCTCAAATTATTTGTTTTCTTTAAAGGGGTGAATGTTGTCCACATGTTTAAACATGTTACAATTGCAAGCTAGGTGCATTTGTTTTTTCATACAAAATTAGCAGTTTTTTTTAATGCTTTACAATTAACCTTTGATGTTTAACTTTAGTTTTATGTTTATCAATGTTTGGTAGTTTATGCCAACAGTTTTACTCTTTACGCTTCATTGTAATTTAGTACCTTTTCTACTAAAATTTGCTTTAACGGAAGATACACATTGCAAATTTTTGCTTTGTCCGCTCTGCTGGCTTTACAGCTAATCAGTAAATATTATACCCACATTGGTTTCTGAAAAGGACAACTCTGAGCATTAAAAAAAATTAATCTCCACAAGTAGTGAACTCTCACAAGAGATGCTCCAGTCAGGGCTTTCTTCTCTCAACCGGATCCAGACGTCTAAATGTAAATACCTCCTTATTCCAATATTTTCCACATTTTCACTGCCTAGTTGCAACCAGTTTTAGTAAGAGGTTCTTGTCTCTGTGTTCAGGATGTGATTGTCCCAATCAAATTTGTTCTTGCCAGTGATACTGACCCAAGTAGTTCACTAAATGCATTCGGTTGTATTCTGTAGTTGGACAACCTTTTTACCCATTGGCTGTAGGCTAATTTAGGTTTGCAATTCACTCATAACATTATGAGTTAACAATATAAACAAACTGAAATGAACATTTTTCATATATTGCGACCCTATAATTTTTTCAAACCGCAACCTGCTGCAAAGGTGCACTGGCTAAAGTAGAGCCTTTTATCCAATCCAAAAATGATGTATTTCGACCACATCTCTAAACTCCACTATTAGTCATATTTATCTGCTGGTAAATGTATCCAAATGTATTTTGAACATGATGTGTTAACTTGTTTGACAAACATTCTATAAGTTAAAATGAGTTTTTAGGTTAATTATTATCAAGTAGCTATGCATTTCTTTACCTGATAAATTCTACGAGTGATTTTTCTCTTTTGTACACAGGTTCCTTGGCAACCCAACTAGCCAGAACCGCTGCCTCAGCTGTATCTGCTCCATCAGCATTCCCAAACATCCCTCTTACACCAGCCTCTTCGGCTTCATCGGCTTCTGCCATGTCTTCCTCCACCGTCCCATTCAGCTTTGTTCCTACAGCTGCTGTGTCATCATCTTCTTCTGGATTTACTTTCTCAGTTCCAACCACCTATGCCACCACCTCGGCCCCACCAGTTTTCTCCCTTGAGGGATCTGGACCTTTTGGCTCAGCCTCCTTAAACTTTCCTTTTGCTTCCAAACCTCCCTCTGAAACTCCTTCTGCTCCTTCAGCATTTTCATTAGGCAGTCCCTCCATAAAACCCGTGGCAGTCCCAGCAGTCGCTCCAATTCTAGCTTCAACACCTCCCTCCCTTCCTGCTGTCAAACAAAATCTAAATGACAGGTATTCGACTGTTTTGTGTTACTTATCACTGCACTGAAGAATTATACAAATTAGTTTTACATTTAGCAATAACTAAAAGGATACATAAAGTAAATGTTATCTTATTTTTTTTAGGTTTTCATCGCCCGAGAGTCAAGCCCCACCTTTCTCCTTTGATTGCACTTTGCCCAAGGCTGCTGTCTCTAGTTCTGCTTCTGGAAGCACGCCTTCACTCCCAAGTGCTAAGCCTCCGGTTTTATTAAGTAAGGACAACTATTTTGTCTGTGTTTGTAGCTATTAACTTTTTTGTTGAGTAAGTTTGTGGAGGCCTGGCTTGGATCTTTGTTTATATCTATTAATTGTTTCCTCAGCCCCGGTACGGCCAGTTCAGACAGCTTCACCTCCCGCTGCTGTCCAGAAACCTGCTCCTACCACACAGGGACGTGCCCAACCTCCACAGGTACTCAGCTTTATTAATGTTGAGTTTATATATTGCCTATAGTTCATGGCTCTCTGAGCAATTATAAAAAAGCATCATGTTTGTAGGAATCCACCAGAGTAGAGTCTTCTTTTTGCAAGATTTATTTTTGTAGGAACATTTTAACCCCATTTAAATGGATGAGTCCCCCAATATTGTTTTATGTATGTGTTTGTAGATATCAGTTTATTTGGAAATCTCAGTCTGCACAGTGCCAATGGTTTTTGTTAAATCTTAGTCAAATTACATTTTGGTCAAAACTCTTGCATTGTTTCTGTTATCAAGGTAATGCATTCAGACACCTCCACGTAGAAATTAATTATGCCTTTCTTTTATACCACAATAGTCCAAAAGCTCTCCATACTATTATCTGTAGGTTTTGAATTATTGTATTGCTATTGGATTAAAAATTGTTAATATTTTCCTGCATTTTTTACATGTATGTAAATAACTTTCTCTTTTACAAAACAGCTGACTTGATACCATCTACTTCTAAAAGCACTCTAATGCTTTGTTTTGTATTATTATTGTTGTTGTTGCTGCTATGTTTACTATTGTTTCTCAGTAAGGAAAGTAAAATACACTGCTCAAAAAAATAAGGGGAGAACTTAAACAACACAATATAACTCCAAGTTAATCAAACTTCTTTGAAAACAAACTGTCCACTTAGGAAGCAACACTGATTGACAATAAATTTCACATGCTGTTTTGCAAATGGAATAGACAACAGGGGGAACTCCTTAGCGATTAGCAAGACACACTCGATAAAGGAGTGGTTCTGTAGGTGGGGACGACAGGCCACTTCTCAGTACGTATGGTTTCTGGGTGATGTTTTGGTCTCTTTTGAATGTTGGTGGTGCTTTCACACTCGTGGTAGCATGAGGTGGATTTTACAACCCACACAAATGGCTCAGGTAGTGCAGCTCGTTCAGGATGGCACATGAATGCCAGGTGTGGCAAGAAGACTTGCTGTTTCTGTCAGCGTAACGTAGCATTTGGTCCTGGGTTCCTCCTAATGCAGGACAATGCTAGACCTCATGCGCCTGGAGTGTGTCAGCTGTTCCCTGCAAGATGAAAACAATGAAGCTATGGACAGGCCCGCCCGTTCCCCCAGACCTGATTCCGATTGAGCACATCTGGGACATCATGTCTCGCTCCATCCACCAACGACACGTTACACCACAGACTGTCCAAGAATTGGCGGATGCTTTAGTTCCGCCGTCTCATCAGGAGCTTGCCCAGGTGTTGTAGGAAGGTCATACAGGCACGTCGAGGCCACACACAATACTGAGCCTCATTTTGACTTATTTTAAGGACATTACATCAAAGTTGGAACAACCTGTAGTGTGTTTTTACACTTTAATTTTGTGTGTGACTCCAAATCCAGGCCTCCATTGGTAAATAAAATTGATTTCAATTGATGATTTCTGAGAGATTTTCGTGTCAGCCCATTCACATTTGTACAGAACAAAGTATTGATTGAAAATATTTAATTCATTTAGATCTAGGATGTGTTATTTGAGTGTTACCTTTATATTTTTGAGTAGTGTATATTAATATTCAAATGTCAGCAGCTAACATTTTTTGATTTTTGATTCACTGATAGCACTTGTAAATGTATTAGTAGTTTCTCCAGAACGATTTTTTACAGTAATATTCCTTTATTAGTTTTTATGAAAAAACTAAGTTGATTTAACATCTCTGTCAATCAGATTGTTAGTTACAATCCTCTTTAGAGCTTCTCAACTCTTGTGTTAAAGGTTTAAAGGGTTATTTTTTGCTGTTTGTTTTTTTTCTAAGAATATTTTGTGAAACAACTTTTTTTTTCAGCCAGCTTATCGCCCAGTGTGCAGCAACAGGTTGGGGAGGAGAAAACGCAGATTAAGCTAGCTTTTTTTCTTGCATCAGATCAAAAGTTATTTATTTTTCTACGGGTGGTAAGACTTTGCCAGAGAAGAGAGAAAACTTGTTTTGTCATCTGTTTTGTCATAGCAGGTTTGAACTTTTCTGTAGGGATGAGTTGTTTATGCCTTGCTTTTTTACCATTTAATTGTAACAGTCGACATCAATAATGTGGTGCTTGGATTTTAAAACCAGATATTGGAGCAGCTCTGCAAAAAAATGCTATTACGCTTTCATAAAGACATTTTTCACTGAGCTTTCTGTCAAGGTTGACAAATGGTCTGGTTTGAAATTAAATCTTTCATTCCAGTTTATAAAGGGGGAGAAAAGGAAGAGAGATGTGACGTTCCACACAAGATATAATCTCTTATCGGCACGGATATGATCAGTGAAGTGAATTATAATGAAGTGATTTCAAATTATTAGCAAACAGAAGATTCAACTGTTAAGGAACCTTGATTTCAGCGGTTGCCACTAGCAACAAAGGGAAACTGTCACTAAGGCAAGAAATGTGTCGCCAAAATGGTTGTTCGTCTGATAACTTTTTTTTTCTATCTTAAACTGCAACCAAAACTTTATTGTTGGATCCTGGATTTTGGTTCAGAAATTATGGTTTTTTTATGCTTTTATACAGGCAACAGTTAGCATGAAGACTCTGGAGAAGCAGCTACAGCAGAAGAAAGAATCTGATCCCATTATGACTGGTATTTGGGAGGAGGTAAGACACGTCATTCTGTTAATACTGATGCATTTAGGGTAAACAAATCTTATTAGTGACATTGTTTTCTAAACATTTGAGTCAAACTGTTCATAGTCGGCCCAACTTTATGGCTGAAACATGAAGTGCTAATTACCTACAGACAAAAAATAACAGTGGGTTATCCATCACATTTATATGATGGTGAGATTAACTAGTAATCATCAGATGCTGATAAAGCCTTCAAAAATGTGACTCATTCAGAAAACATTGTACGCCTTATTAAAAAAACTACTTCAAAACAAATTACACAAATACCGTTTTTTGCAAAGAGACACTAGCTGCAATCTAAATTATTCTGAATTAAAACAAATGATTAAATGAGTATTTTAGAAATTAACAAGAAATCGAACAATGTGTGCAAGCATAATGATAAAAATACAAAGCATCAGCTGTTTTTGTTTTGAGATCACTTAAATTTTTTGTTAAATAAATAATTAAAATCTGGTTACTGTAGATTTCTGTAAAAAAAAAAAAAGGTGAACAAACCTACATACTGTATAGGCATAAATCAGCGCTAATAGTTAAATAAATGTCCCTTAAAAAGTTTCACGAACAGTGCATGCTTGTCACAACAAACAGCTGGCATAATTCTGGCTATAAAATTCACCACTTTTGAGGTTAATGATACAGCTCATTTTCCTGCAAATATAATTTAATCACCTTTTATGTATGTTTAATCCGATTGTGGAAGGGACGTTGCCAGATGAACATGAGATGGACAGTGGCCACATTAACACAGATCTTAGTTTAATTGGAATTGAATGGACAATGTTTTGATTCTCAGTCCATTTTGTGAATAAATGGTCGGTGTTCATGTTCAGATAAGTGGTAAAAAAGCAAAGACTAGTCAGAAATTTCTTGATGGCTTCTCAAGTATTATAAATGTTTGAGAAGAGCTACTAAATGATTAATGTTGGTCGTTAACATTATCTGGTGTGATCTAAAATATCTTTTAAAATCAATTAGCAACGTTGGAAACAACCTCTGGAAGTTATATGGTGAACACCTAAAATCTATTCACATTTTTTCCTCTAAACGAATTAGTTATGCAAAGAATCTGGTTGTAAATATGTTTACATTTAGATGATTCTGGAAAACCTGATACTATTTTATTCCAGTGTTGGATGATATACATGCACTTGATTGCTTTTCACAACTTGTAATATGTTTGGGGGAGACAAAACTGCTCTAAATTTGTAACATTGAAATGTTTTTCCTTGCCATCAGATTGCACACTTCCAGAAGGAGTTGGATGACCTAAAGGCACGCAGTGCAAAAAACGACTTTAAGGTTGGTACTAACAACGAGATGAAGGAGCTGAGAAAAGAATCAGAAGAGCTTCACATTTTCACCCTGGAAATCAAGGAAACTACTGAGGTACATTGCATTAAATAAAAAAAAATGTTTAAAAACCGCTTTCGTAGAACTAAAGTCAGAAGCTCAAGTGCAAAATAAACAATATTTTTAATAGTCCTAGTTATTTTTAAGTTGACTTTTAAAGAAAATATTTTGGATAAACTTTGTGTTTTTAATGCTGATCTCTTTTCATTAGCTTAATATGAAAAGACTTAAGTTAATACCAGGAGAAATTGCTTTAAGTTTGTTGATTTTTATCTTTTAAAAGTCTCTCCACGGGGACATTGGTACGCTGAAGACAACTTTGCTCGAGGGTTTCGCTGGGGCGGAGGAGGCCAGAACGCAGAGTGAGCTGAGCAAAGACAGAAATTACCGACAGCTGCTGTATAAAAAACCCCTGGATCCACGCAGCGAAGAACAGCTCAAGGTCAGATGTGGTCTAAAATGTAAACTAATACGGCATTTGCAGTAGTTTTAGGAAAATATGACTCATGGAAATACCATTACCTTGACGTTACTTAAAGATGTTGTGTATGTTGTAACTCAGGAGATTCGCAGACTTTACCAGTATGTCACTGTTGCTGTGGAAGACGTCAACGACGTCTTAGATGGGGAATGGGAAAAACACCTGGAGAAAAAGAGGAAGCAGAAGTGAGTTTAAAGCATTACACATGGTACCAGCAGCATTTTTATTGGTGTAAAAACGATCTTTGCTTACCGTTTATCGACAGACACATGGTTGTCCCTGGTCGGGAGGGACTATTTAATACGCTGTCCAACAACCTGTTCATCATCAACCAGCTAAAGAACCGAATGGACCAGCTGGTTCAGGAACTCACATCGCTGCGGCTCTACAGTAAAAACGCTGCTCCAGCTATTAATCAGAGCATTGCAGCTGGAACTACAACTGGGTAAATAAAGGGGTCTGTTTGACAACTAAGCGTTTACTTAAAGATTCCAAAATGTACCCCATCTTATAGTATTTAATATAGTCCTGGTCCCGATGAATGTTAAAAAAAAAACGTTAATAGAGATGGAAATTTTTTTTGTTTTTTGTTTCTTTCCTGACTGCTGTCAGTCTGATTTTCCTGAAAGTTGCATTTGATTTAAATACCGAATTAGGTCTAATACTTTTTCTGTGTCGCTTATTTGGAAATCTAAAGTGCTAATATTTATCATTGTGGTTTGCATTGCCTTGTTTAAAGTTTGCCTGGATTTTTCAGTAGAAACAGAAAATCCAGATATTATACTATTTTCAGTGATCAGGAACAAAAATATTTTTTGGCATTATCAGAGGCTGTTTATAATTGCTCACCAGCTTTTACATGTTTTCACCAATATTTGATGTTTTGTTTTGATTTTCTTTGGTGACTGGTTTTGGCTGAGCCAGTCTAAAACATTAATATCCGTTCTAGTCAGAACAAAGTTGTTGGTAAAATAAAGATTACATTTAACTGGAATTACAAGTTAATTAAACAAAACCAAAATTTTCTCAATTAAAGGTGAATTAGTGATACTAAACATGTTTTTATGCTTTTTGACAGGAAAAAAAATGTATGTGTGTTACCTACATTCATCAGAGGGATGTGGTAATGCTTTATATTTTTAGCTTTTAAGAATTGTACCTAAAACGTCTTTTCTCTCTGCTTTCAAAGACCTGAACGTGAGCTTGAGAGTTTAAACGATGCTCTCCTTAAAGCCAGACTGGATGTTTCTCCTCCTAAAGCTAAAGCAAAATCTCCAGGTATTCCCAACATTAATTTTTTTATAAAATAATGAAAAATATTTGAACAGTTTAAAAACACTAACATTATTATTATTTTTTAATTAGAAGTCAAGATATCTCCCGTTAAACAGTCCCAACTTCGCAATTTCCTCTCAAAGGGACAGATGCCTCCTGTGCGCTCAACTGCTCCAGGTATGACATTCTATATAGTGGCATACAATTTAAAATGTGTTTGCTTTATCATTTGTGTTAAAGTGCAAACAAACACTCAGATGCATGAATTGGCAATCTATTTAATGTGATTTTTAATTTTACCCCCTTGCAGCCAATTTGTCCCGTTCAGCATTCCTCTCCCCAAAGTACTACGAGGATCTGGACGATGCGAGCTCCACGTCGTCCCTGTCCCAGTCCTTGGACCCATCTCACTTGGACCAGGAGGAGGAAGAGCTACAACCACTACAGCCCCCAACTGTGACGGTTTTATCCACGCCCCGCCACCCCACAGTCGTGAGGACCCCTTCTATCCAGCCAGTCTTTGGAGGCATTCAGTCCACCCCTCTACCCAAAATTCACTCAGCACCATCATTGGGATTCGGACTCAGCCCTATTCCAAGTCCTGGTAAGTTTTGTGCGGCCTGCTGATTGTTGAGTTCAAATTGTGGCAGATTTTTTTTACATTTATATAAAATAGTGTTATGACTTTTGACCCAAAAATTACCTGCGCTCCTTTGTGCTGCCTTTGTGTTTCAGTTCCTACCAATAAGATAAATCTCAGCGGGCCTGAAAGCACTGCTCTTGCCACAAAGACGGTAAAATATGGCGCTCCTCCGACGGAGAGAGTTGTTCCTGTCACCATGTCTGCCCAGCAGGCGGCAGCCAGTGCGGCTATGCGTAGACAAATGGCAAATCAGAAAACTGGTAGGAAGAAGCTCTTTTATTGGTCTCTTACCATCTTTAATCCAATGCACGTTTTTTATAAGACAAAAGATGAGTTACGTTCTTTACATCTGTCCTTGTCAGGTTACATATCAGCTTACATTTAAATATATTTGCCTTCACTTTAAAACTTGTATTGTTCTCTGAGATTTCGTTATGTAGAATTTGAAGTACTCTTCCTACTCTTAGGTATCTCCTTTTGGGACAAGCTTCCCCTCTCAGACACACTTCTTGCACATGTTAGGAAAATCTGAATTCACAGCCAATAGAGGGATAGATGGATGATATGTAATGTGCTATACACATTACTGAGGTTTTTCCATGTCGCGGATTCACTACATAGCATCACTTTCTCATAAACTCTGCAGTTAATTGATTGCAGTAAATCAGAAATGGTTATATTTACGTAGTTCTCTTCAGGTTTGTCAATGCGGTCTCAAATCTGACAAAAAAACATTTTAGAAAACAATTTACCTGCACATATAAAGTATGACATTTTTCATGATGTCTGGTTATTGATCATACTTTCTATATGATCTGCGTGACATTTTCTAAACTAAAAATACCAGCACAGCAATATTGACTAATTAATGGGAGTATAAACTGTGAATATGGTGTTCTGTAAAAGTATTATGGTTATTTTGCTTCAGAGAATGCAGAAACTATTAATGTTGACGCTGTTAACACAAAAGTTGGAAGTTCAGGTAGAGATGTACAAGTTTTGGTTACATCCTGCTTAGATCTGTTTTAATCCTACTCAAAATAAATGCTTCTTCACTCTGAACATTTGATTGCTCCAGTATATCTTTGGTATTTTTCATAACTGTTTTCATGTTTTATTTAGTGGATATATTTCTAATAATTAGAAAAACTTGTTTTATATCTTACTGCAATGCTTTTTGAACATCACCAGAGGGAGACAATCCCTTGGAGTTCAAAGAATCTAAATTTAACCCCTTCTATTCGCACCAAAACGTCTGGCATTTAGTCTTTATCCTTTATTCCTTCTACTGTTAAATTACTATAGAAACATTTTGTTTAGTTCTATGTTTTTATCTTTGATATTCACATTTGCATATAAATTGAGTTTGTTTTTGTTTTTTTTGTCTTCTAGCTCCTGCTAGCAGTTCCTTGGCAGAGTCCACCTTAAAGACTGTTCCTCAGGTGGTCAATGTCCAGGATCTTAAAGAAAAAGGACCGCCTGTTCCGGTTTCCTCGGCTGTTAGGTAGGGGCTAAAATAATTTTGACCAAATATTCTCTTAAGATAATAAATGAAGTATTATATTTACGTTAAACAATTATTACTTATTAGTGCACTCCATGAAAATGTAAATTTTATTGTGCACTGACGCCGTTAACTGCAAAGATTAAATCTATATTATCATTAAAATATATATATACATTTTTGTCTAAATTTGCAGTTAAATCTATTCTGCACAAATAAATTAGCTTCCCCAATCTCCTACTTTTTATAATCAGGTTGAAAAACATAAAGCAATATGTTTAGAAAGTAAATGCAAAACCAAAACAGAAACAATCTGTTTAATGACAAATTATCTAAATTAAACAAATTTATGTTCAATAAACATCAACACCTAAATAGAAGACAAGCCCACACTGATCAATGGAAATTAAATCATTGACTGTAAAAGATTGAATAAGTGATATTCAGTTATGAATCCTAAATCTGATTTTGCCAGATTTACATTTTTCGAGTGCCGTTCTGATGAAGCAAAGATAAAAATGTGATGAATATAAGAATGACTGAAAAAACGCAAGCCTCACTCCCTGCCTGAACACATAAACTTTCACTGATGTCTTAAGGCTGATAGTCCATTAGAGAGGGGAGATAATGCTAATTAACATCTCTGCTGTAAATACAAAAGTGTATATTAAAATTTTAGACAGATTTTTATCATTGTCATTGCTTAAATTAAACGGATATTGGTGATGAATATAATATTAATAATATTAATTGTATAAAAATATTCTGTGCAGAATTCAGTGTTTAAATAAAAGTATGTACTTGTGTTTAATGTCAAACATTTTGACTGTAACGTTTTATTTTTGTACTGACTATGAGCAAGAAAAATATGAACAAATCAATGTTTTCTGTTTCTAGAATATTTTTATTTTATTTACACTACAGAAACATATTTTTGTTTATACATTTTCTCCCTCCTTCTGTTTATCCTCCCTAGCTCCTCAGTGCCAGATCTAACAAATCAGGCTTTTTCCAACCAACACAAACGAGTGAGTGTGTCATGGTCTCTCAAAAAACTTTTTGTTTTCACCCATGTTATTTTTACTAGACATCTAATGAAATGGGTTCAAATTAATCTGATATGCTGGTAAATAAAGCTGGTGTAAAACATTCCATTATAATTAGTTATTGTAGTCAAAAAAGCAGCTTTTGTATGTTAGTTTGCAATATTCTTACTTTAATAAAAAAAAAGAAAGCTTGCTACACAGCATTAAATGTGCAAAAATCTTCAGATTCCTGAGTGTTGCATCTGCGGACAAGTTTAAATGCTTAGGTGAGATTTCTTTCGTACTGATGCTACAAATTGCTGTTGGATGAGTTAGCGACCATCCCACAAAACCTGTTCCCATACATGCTCAAAATAACTTAACAAAAAAAAAACCCGAGCACTCATCTATTTTTCCTTTTGTGCATGCGTTCTGTTTTTTTTTCCTATTTAACTGCCTTATGGTTAACATTTAGTTAGATAGATGTAAATATGGAACTGTTCTTAGATAACTTTTATGTTTGACTTGCATGTTTTTTTGTCTCTGTAGACTACCACCCCGGGGATTGCCAAGATGTTAAGTGAAAACACATCTGGCCTACAACCAGGCTTTGCTTTTGGTAAGCTACGCAAATATATTCAGTGTCTGAGCATATGCAGCACGTATTAAAAGTTTGGTTTCGTTACCTTATAATTATGTCTCTTAATTCCCTGTCGTCATCGTCTCACTTCCTTTGCTTCTTACGTTTTTTGTCCGTTAACTTTTCCCCACAGGTCAGCCATCCAAAACAGATGTTTCTGTTGTTCCCACTAGCTCTGTGGAGCAAAGCTTGAGCAAGCCGTTTTCCTTCACATCAGGGTAAATTAACATAATAAACAGAAAAAAATAGAGACTGAGATGATCTATTACCGTTTTGTTTAAATACTTGGTTTACATTGCAATGTTTTTGCTTTTGCAGGTCAAAAGCGTTCTCCTTTACTTCTGTGTCACAAGGAGCTGGAGTCAATAAATTCTCATTTGTTGGAAATGGCAAGATGGCATTTGGAGAGGAGCTCTTTTCTCTACCCCCAAATTCCATTGCCGGCGGTATTGGCACTGGGTCTCCCACGCTGTCTTTAAGCACAACAGGTGAAGCAGCCAAACCCAGCTCCCTCTCCCCAGCTTTCAAATCGGAGCCACAGCCACCAAAGACTTCTGGAGGCGAAACCCTCGGCAGTTTTTCTGGACTGCGTGTCGGCCAAGGAGAAGATCCCAAAGATTCTGCAACAGTGCCAGCTGTTGCGTTTACTTTTGGGGAGTCTGGACTTGGCAATGGCATGGGAGTACAATCCTTTAGCTTTGCTCCAGGTCCCCAAATGTCTGCTGAAGACTCTTTAGCTACGGATTTGTCTAAGGGAGCCTCACCGAGCAGTTTGTTCAAGCCTCCTGAATCGAACTCTAAGCCAGCTTTCCCTCTTCATCAGTTTAGCTCTGCACCTTCAATGTTGCCCACATCTTTTAGTAGCCTTCTTGCAGGTTCTTCAGAGGATTCAAAAGCTCCCCCACAGCGCTCCGAGCCTATCCCATCGCCTGAAAAGGAACAAACCACCAATGAACCAGCTGGGGAAATCAGCAGTCAGTCTGCTGCTCCAGAGCCACAGACAACTCAGACGGCCCCAACCCCCACCACCCAAGACCTTCCTCCTACCAGTTTTGCTCCAGCTGAAGCAACCTCTCCACCTCCATCCAGTGTGCCTTTATCAACAGAGGCCACCCCAGATCCCTCATCCACAGCTGCTATGTCCACCATAGCTGCTCCCGCCGTCGCACCCATCTCCCAGAGAGCACCGCCGCCAGCTTTCCAGGTGCCACCCTCCGAAAAACCAGGTTCCATCTTTACTCCGCCTGCTCCTGCAACGACAGACAGCAGCTCAGTCGGGGCCACACCAGTTATCAACACAACTGCAACTGCAGCTACCACTACCACCCCTGCATATGTTGTCCCGGCAGCCACAGTCCTTGCATCCAGTCTCCCTGCAGCCGATGTCACTGCAGTCGATGTCCCTGCACCAACTACTGACACAAACACTGTTTATGGGCAACCAATTGCACCCCCCGCTTCCTCAGCCCCTTCAACAATAGGATTCGGCTCAGCTGGATTTGATACTTCGACAGGAAGTTTTAACAAATCGGTGTTCGGCCAAAGTGGCTTCGGCCAACCTGCAAGCAGCGCTGGATCATCCAGCGGCTTTTCCTTTACCCAGTCGGCATTTGGAGCAGGTTCCAGCAGCGCAACAACCGGGGCAGCTGGTCTTTTCGGGTCTCCTGCCGTTAGCAGCGCGAGTTCCTTCCCCTTTGGCAGTGCAAGCACCAATACAACCAGCAGCGCCGGTTCAGGGCTTTTCGGACAAGGCGCAGCGCCTGCATTCGGTCAAAGCTCTGGATTTGGACAACCATCTGTCTTTGGCAGTAACACCACCACCTCATCTTCTTCAGGATTCAGTTTTGGTCAGACGTCAGGTTAGTTTGTGCAGTAATCTGATGTCTTTAAATACTCCCTTGTATGAGTTTGTAATATTAATTTGTGTAATTGCAAACGGTTACTGCATTTATTATATATATTTTTCCAATTGATACATCTAACCGATTATTATAATGACAAGAAATGTATCATAAGGATAAACTATTGTTCGTTCCCAGGTATTGTAAGGGGAAAAAAGAAAAACACCCTGACGGCCCTAAAATACATTCAATCATTCTTTTATTTATATCTCAGAGGGTGCTCTTAATACAAATGAACAATAGATGTATCATGTATGAAGAGGAAATAACGGGTGTGACATTTCTGACCAGTTAGTCAAAAACCATCTTGGTATTCAGAATCATTCTTAGAGCCTTATAGCTAAAAGCGATAATATCTGACACTATTGCATCTTTCATTACTGAAGCCAACACAATCTGACACCCTATGAATGAAAATACGTAACCAAGGGCGATAGGCTGTTCTGCACGATATATGATAAATGTCAGCCTGTCTGGCCAGCCTGCTCAGTTTGTGAGAATTGATAAAAAAACGGGGAATCTTGCAAAAAAGACACACATGGCACACATTTTTCTTCCTAAAAATTCTCGTCTTTCCCACCGATGTCTGTAGCCATGCGGACAGATTGTGTTCATTTATCGGCCCACTAGATCTAAAACGCGGTTCATAACTTTCTGGAAACTTGCTGGGTTCTGGTTTTATGATTCAGCTCATGTTGTCAGATCATTTAACATCAAAATAATGTGTTCTTTTTTTGTTTTGTCCTAGGATTTGGTTGCACCACTGCCACCCCTGTATTTGGCCAACAGACTACAAGTGGAAGTGTTTTTAGACAGGTATGATTCAGTGATTGCTAGAGTTAACTATTAAATCGTTTTCTTAAAATTTAAGTTATAATAAATAATTCACCATCTTTCTCCGTATGTTTATCCACTTATCAGCCATCATCAGGGGGTGGTATGTTTGGCTCAAACTCAACCAATACAGCTGGTTCGGCTTCGGGGGGATTCTTCAGCGGCCTCGGGGGTAAGCCAAGTGAGGATGCTGCCAACAAGAACCCATTCGGCACCACTGCTACAACTGGAGGATTTGGACAACCTACTCAGTCGGGTATGTCATATGTTTTTACCTAAAATAAAATAAAAAACCTAGCCGTCATAAAGCCCTGCCTGCCCTCATAAGCATAAACAGTTTTTTTTAATGTGTGTTATGTTTGTATGTATTTGTACTTAAATCTCAGTAAATTAAAAGCTAACTGGACTGGACATCAAATTACCCGCTTGATTGCTGCAAAACTGTCCAACATTGTACCAATCGTGATGTAACTGCTTTTGTGTTGTTTTTTTTTTTTTGTTTTCTTGCAATTTATCCATTTAGGTTCCAATGGTCTGTTTGGGAATAGCACTGCAAAGACCTTGGGGTTCGGCCAGCCTTCCACCTTTGGGGAGCAGGAAGCCAGCGGGACTTTCACCACTGGTGCAGGGAGTGTTGCCTCACAGGGTTTTGGCTCGTTTTCTTCACCAACAAAACCTGGTTTGTTGTGTTTTAGTTGCACATTTAGCATTTTATGATCAGGATCCTGTGTAGTCTTGAAATGTTGATTAAAAAAACCCTCCCAATTTTTCCTTCCACCAGAAGATCCTATATCGCATTCTCTGCTTTTGCATGTGTTTACCGGTTTTACATGAACATCTTAATTTAGATAATAATTAAGAACTTTGTAAGTTTGAGTCTTGAAAATATTTTTGATTTTAATTGTAAAATGTTTGTTAGAAACCTTTTCAACAAGGTGAGTTTTGTGGGGAACACAATTTGTTCAAACACTGAGCCTTGAGAAATCAACTAAAAGTTAGTTTTCATAATCATGGTACCTTTAAATATTGTATATATTTAAGGTACCATAGTGTTTTAAAAAATTATTTGTATTACCATAAGGTTGAATATAATAGTTTATCTTAACATAATTCTCCTGACTTTTTGCTAATTAGCTTTTCCTTTGATCCAAACTATCGCCGAGCTCCCCTGGGATGCTGGTATTGCTCAGCACATTAATGTCCTACCTCTGGCCTTTGTAAGGGGAATGTAATCTTGTTACATTAGCTCAATAAATTATTTACTGGGCCATGCTGCTGGCCTGGCTGTAATTTCAGCACAGCCTGCTCAGAAGCGCAGCTTTAGGTGTGAATTACTTGCCCTGTCTATCACAGTATTCTGTTTTGAATTGGTAAAAATAGTATAAACCTAATGACACTTCCCCCCCTAAAACTCCCCTTTAAAGAAAAAACTGCCAGCAGGACTACTTGTATAACCCTTAAACCTTTTTAATATTCTACAGTTTTTAGTTTTTTTCCTGCTCTGTACCGGTACAAATTTTACCTATGTTTTTTTTTTTGTTTTTTTTCCAGGGGGTTTTGGCAATGCTCCAGCTTTTGGGAGTCCCCCGTCATTCGGTGGTTCCCCAGCTTTTGGTGGTACAGCTTCGTTTGGCACAACCCCATCTTTCAGCAATCCGATGAACGCCTCGGGTAGCAAAGTGTTCGGAGAGGGAACAGCTGCTGCAAACATGGGAGGATTCGGGTAAGAATCTTGAATAGCATCTAACTTTGTCCCCAAACCACGTTATAAATATTTTCCCAAAGTGAATTGTACAGTGTTGATTGTGCAACAAATACAGTCTGGTTTTTGGTCATTTTATAGCTGCAGTTTTAAAGAGTTTGAAAACATCTGCGTGATTGGACTGTACAGAGTTCAAAGCAACAGGATTTCATCTGCGGCATAATTTTTGGTAATCAGAAGATCTGTGCTTGCTCGGTCTGTGCACAAAAGCATTCTTTAAACTGATAGTTTCAACCATTAAATTCTAATCTTGGAATAAACATAGCATTTTTTCCCTTTCCTTTATAAAAACAGATTACAGAGGTTTAGTCAACTTTGACATATCTTTAGGAATGGTCCTTAAACACATACTTAGTTGTTGTTGTCTAACTTGAGTTCCAGTGGATATTAAAGTTCTTTAATTTGTGTATTTAAAGTGTTCTTAGTAATTCTGTTTACATAAAATCCAGTAACATCCAGTCTATTTGGTGCATAAACAAAATCTATTTCATTTGACTTGGGGGCAGAGTAAAAAAGTATTATATTTTTTTTACCAGTGGTTGGAAATCATGCATGGTTGTTGTTTCAATTGAAATGTGTGGTTGCGAGTTTGCATTCAGCCCTCCTGGATCGGTGCTTTGAGGGATCAACATCTTGGTCTGCACAGTTGCAGTATAGTTTTAGTATTTTCTGGGTTTGATTACCGAACCCAAGTTATTTACCAAATGTCTTCCCCTCCTCTTTCTGCCCTTTCCTCTGTCCAGCTATTAATGAATAAAGGCCTGTGAGTGCTACAAAGGCCTGAAAACATATATATCCTAACAAAACACATTAAAGCTTTCCTTGTGATTTAACAAAATTTGGAAAGGATGTGAGTAAGTTGTGACTTATCAAATTAAAATAAATGCTCTTTTCAGAAAATACAGCTTTTCAGTAGAATAATAGTTTAGTTCTTTCGTCTAAGAAACCACTGTTTCATTGTGTAATGATGAGGAAGCTTTTTTATTTTTTAACGTCTCTGCAAATGCAAAAAAAAAATTAGCAGGATATTGAATAAAAAATCTCGTCATCTCTCGTCATTTCCATTCTAATAATTTTTGTCAGGTTTTTTTAGGCACTGGTGTTCTTCCGTTCTATGCGTTTTGATAGTGGTAAGGTTGGCAGTGAGCCTTAAACTATGGGTCTCTGTGCAAGAGTAGATTATTCCCTTCAGATAATCCCACTTTGGGGTCATGCTGCCTGCGGATTAAACCAGTCTGCTCTCTCTACCTCTTCCCCTACTATGCTTATGCTCTTGTTTCTCTCTCAAGATACTAGGTGTGCTCAGTAAAGCAGATTCAATCCAGTTCAGATCCCCTTCTCTCAAAGTTCCTGGACCCTGTTTTACTCCCTCTGCCTTTTAGATGCATTTCCTTGGAATTTACAACCAAGGATTGGAATTACATTGGTCTGAATTACTGTTATATGTAGTTTAATCAATGCCGATTAATTTTAATCTGATAGTTTTATCATAAGACTTTGTGTATGCCTTGTTTTTAGGTTCTCTTCACCTCCCAGTGGCCCTTCCTTTGGCTCTCTGGCCAACCAGAGTGCTCCTACATTTGGGAATCTGGCCCAGCAGGGCACTGCATTTGGAAGTCAGCCCAACAGCTTCTCAGGCTTTGGACAACAGCCACAGACTGGAGGTAAGGCATCAATTTCACTTGCGTTAGGTTTTTTTTTCCTCCTTCATCATCTTTAACCGTCTGAAAGCCAGGGTATAATTGGCCGTATTTTATTACTTTTGATTTTATCTTTATATTTCACTTTAAAAAAAATACTTTACCCTGCTTTGCTTGGTATCATTAATTTTTTAACGCAACCTTCCGAAACAATGTAATGCTTCACAAATATGTTTAATAAACCAATTTTATAACTTGGGTTGCAAAAAGAAATTGTGAATTTCAAAATCTATGTACACAAAACAAAGTAATTTAATAATAGAAATCTCAAAATTTAGTACCGCTCCTATCTCTTGTCTCTCTCTATCGCCGCAGTCAATCTCACAAATTTCCCTTTTCCCGTAGTGACCAAATGCCACGGTTTGCGTCGAGGATTTTTGATTGATTGACGTGGTGGATCTTACCACCAATAGGACAGTGGTTGTCGTGTTTTTGTTTTGTTTTTTCATCTGTGAAAAGCTAATTTTTCCTGTGTCTCTGAGGCACACACAAACCCCAAACACACACCGAACGTGACGAAAACCTTCACAAAAAAGTATGGTGTAAATAGTTAATCAGAACGCTGGTTGTATAAGGCTTATCAACACACACAAAAAACAATATATAGTTCTACTTTCTATACAATTTGAAACGGCAACTCACGGACGCTGCATTTTGCTGCTACTCCATATTCAGTCGCCGATGTAATTTTGATGCGCGGGTGCGTCACTGGGCCCCAGAGGGTTAAATGCCTGGAACAGTTTGTACAGTTAAAGTTGTTTCGTTAATTGTCATCAATCCGAAGTCTTATCTTAAAAAGTAGTTATTTTAAAATTGTAGCTATTTGTTGCTGCATTATTTTTCTTGTTAAATAAAATTGATAGGTTCCGCCATTTTTCTGCTAACAAATAATGTTGCTGTGTTCTTGCAAAGTTTGGAGAAGTATGGAGTCAGACCTTGTTTTTTGTTGCTCTGAAAAAAAAATTAACATGTAGAATATTTCTGTTCTAGACTTTAGTTTATTAGCTGCTGTCTAAAAATCATGCTTGCATCCATCTGTCTTTCACCAGTTCATCCATCCATCTATTATTCTATCTTTGTCAGTCACTCAATCCAACATCTTTATTACATCCATCTGTACATACGTCTGTCCATTCATCCATCTCGTCCATCTCTCATCTACCTGTCCATCCAACTTTTTGTCCATCCATCTGTGGTTTCTTCTGTATAACCATGAATAAGTTTTCCCTTTCTCTCTAGCCTTTTCCCATCAGTCTGCCTTTCCGTCTATACACCTGTCCATCCATTTATCGATCTGTCCCTTCATCATTCCGCCCCTCAATCAATCCATCCATCCATCTGTCTGCCTTGATCAATAAGATTTGGCTTTTCTGACAAAAACATTAACCAAAAAAATACTTTTAAATTTAAAAATTAGAAATGATTTCAACAAAATACCTAAATATAGTTAAATATATAGATAAATATATATATACAATATATAAATATTCAGTTACAAGAATCAGCTGCTGTGATCATAGACACTGCATAAAACAACGGTTGTCCTGGTTCTTCACCAGCCGGCGCTAAACGAGAGACTAGCAATGAAAAAGCCCCGTATGAAGAAAACTCATATCAAGTTACGACAAGAGTTTGCCTAAAGCCATACGGGGAGAGTAGATGGTCAAGCGGAGGGAACTTCTTTGGTTTAATGAGAACAAAATTAAGCATTTTGGCCGCTACAAAACAAGATGTTTTTTGCTTTATACCAGTTAGAAGAGAACAAGGTGGATCCTGAAGGGGCAGAGTCAAATCCCAGATCTCATTCTTATTTAAATTAATTAATTTAAAAAAGTGGCTGGACTTAAAGGATTGAACAGTTTTACAAAGATGAATGTAGGAAAATTGCAGTAATTACGTGGAAGCCTATAATCACAGATTCTGTGCTGGGATTCCGACCAAAATTGCCTATCCTAAACACTGATCTGAAGTAGGTGAATATTTATGCAGCTACTATATATATTGGTCATGATTTTGTAGAAATCGGTTTCAAACAGATTTTGTTAAATACGATTGATTTCTAAAAGCAAGAAAACAGTAAAACAAAGGGTGATTACTTTTTATAGAACCTGTACCTACCTACTTACCATTCTTACCGGTATATAAGACTTCTTTCTGCAGGTTTCATAATTAAAGGCCTCTCACTGTAGAAATATCTGGCATAAATGGATTTAGGCTAATAAGAACTAAGAAATTCTGAAAAAGTGGAATTTCGTGTTAACACTGACTGGAATAATTTTACTGTTGGACTTCTGAGTTTGTTCACTTGTTGCTATATCTCTATGCATCACTTCTGTTTATTTTATAGGATTCTCAGGAAACACATTTGGATCTGCAAGCCAGTAAGTGTAGTGAATGCTTCTCGTTTTAATAGATGTTTTCTGTGTGCTGTTGAGCCAATAGACCCACATAGTGTGTGTGTGTCTGCTTTGTGTTGTGCCTGTGGGGGTTCAGAAGCTCACATATTTTTCTTCCACAACACTGCTCTTGGTAAAACCTTTCTGATTTAATACCTCCTGATCTAGCCTAATTTGGTTCCTCCAACACCATTTTTTTATCTCAATTCTTTTATTTGACTTGTGGAGAAAATGTTCTGTTTGATCACCGAATATGATGGAATTCCAATTAATTAAAACATTGGATTATGTTAAATTTTGTGACATTTGGACTAGTGCTAAGGTTTAGCTCATTATTTTCTGCTGCTTTAAGTCATTAGATTTTTCTCATTCTATCCTAATGCTTCTCCTACCTTATTGTTGTGGATGTTACATGACGACCAGTGTTGCCCCGTGACATCTTTCATTCAAATGCATGCTAAAGTGCACACAACTGTTTGGAGATACATTCCAACCTATTGGACACTTAAAGATGCAATCATTATTTTTTTTTGTTTGTTTTCTAAGAAGTGCAGGAAAACTTTGTGATATAAACATATTTTCTATTTCATCATTAAGCAGAATTTTATTTTATTTTTTGTCTTTTTTACAGTGTTCAACTTTAAGTGAACGCTGCACAATGTGTTACTATCACAGTATAAGACAAAAACTGTTTTTAATATAACATTTCTTGGTTGTTTAAAATTGCCAATACAATTGCCTGTTTTGGAATATAGTATAATAATCAATATCTTGAACCAATTTCCTAAAATTGGGCTTGTAAATAGATTAAAAGCTAAAATAGTTCAGTTTATGCAAAACGCACCTTCATTAGACTGAGCATACTGTGACGTACAATGATTTGCTGATTTCAGCTTTTAGTTTTAGTTAATGCTACTGTTTCTTTACAGTAAAATAATATAAAAATCTTGTTAAAGTTTAGTTTTCAAGTCAAACCTTATAATTCAAAATCATCGATTCTGCTTAATAATTCTCTAAAGCTGCAGCGTTTTCCTTTTGAACTCTGTGTTGTACCACTTTTCCCTGTTCAAGCTTTTGAACTCTTTATTATAATCTCTCTTTCTTTTTGTGCTTGTTTTTTTTTTAGGTCAGGGCCTCAAACGTTTTCCAGCTGGAGAAGCTAGAGTTTCTTAAATCTTCAAGGGAGACTAGGCAACGCTTCATGATCGTTTCTGTCTGCAATCTTCTGGAGCCACACAGTGGGGGAGAAAGGAAGCTTTATTAAAGAGGCAAATAAAATCAAGCAAACATTTCGTTTTCTCAGAAATATAACATTCAAATCAAACTTTAGCTTATTGAGTGCAGTTGTTAATTGTTTCAGTTAAACAAATACTTTTTTTACTTAGTTTATCTTCACGAGGCAACAGTTTTTTCAACCAGAGAGATAAAATACTTTGTCTAGAGAATTACTCTTCAGACATTTGTGGCTAATTATAAGATATTTTTTTACTCATGCGGGGGAAAAAACTACTAAGACATTTAATCTTTACATGTTAACGTCAGCTTTTAGTCATGACTGTTTACAATTTAAATAATTATCCAAATCCCAAAAAATCAGACTCTACGACAGCCTTTTGATGATACACTTTGTTAAATCATCGGGTCTGTTTATATGAAAGAAAAAACAAAAAATCTTTTTTTTTAACCAAAAACAAAAAGAAAATGTGTGTTTTTGTGAGACTGCTCTTGATGTATTTTTACACATGGAAATAAAGGAATAAATACAAAAATGTTTCTGAAGTTATTGTAATTTCTGTCGTGCATGAAATAGAGGCGATACATGAGTTTGTAAATAACTGTCATTTTATTGGTTCCCATGCAATTTGGGATATCAGAATATTACTTAGCAATTAATTAGCAATGAAAAACATTTCCAAGCCTTAAAGATACAGATTTTGTGGATTTTTCATACTTACGTTCAATATGGAGAAATATTTCAAATGAATTAATGGCAAAATAGCCTTTATTGTGACTATGTACAAGATGCACATGAAACAAACCTTGCATTTACCTTCTAGCGAGACCAAAACTTAAAGTTTCTAAAGGATGAACTTGTTACTATGATACAAAATCCTGGGAATTCAAGTGTAAGTCCAGATTTTTTGTATGCCCGCTTAAATAAAACAGCTTTCAAAAGGAATTGCATTGTGTAAAAAATCAACAGGCAAACAGTTGTGGTTATTTAATAATTGTTTTAAGTTCTCATTAAAGTTTACCTTCAAATCTTAGTGTTATAAAGCTTTCTGAATAGAAAATGGTAGATGGAAATAAGTACTAAATTGAAAGCTATAGCCTGTTTTCACATTTAACCCAATTCGTCTAAGAAACTCAGTGCAGCAATTTGCCTTTAAAAGCTGCCTAATGACTAAATAGAGTTCACCTTAATCTAAGTATAAATGCACCTGTAGGTTAATGAAGTTTGGTACAATATTTAAGTGAACAAAGAGCTTCAAGAAACCCAAAGAATGAAGAAAACATCAGAAAAAAGGATTCAAATGTGGTTGTTTATTTAGTTGTTTTTTTTAAAAGCGCTTTTCAACATCTTGCAGAGTGCTCTTTGATTTATTGTCTGCAAATGGATCTAAGGATGATGGTAAACCTACCTAGGTATGGTAAGCCATCTAAACGTGCGAGGGGAGTGTTTCCCAGAATTGCCAGTGGTACCCATACAGCAGCTGCAGTGATCCTCAGTTCAGTTTGCAATATCTGCCTAAACCAAATCTGTTCACGTTCTCTACAGATCTGACCTTTGCGGAACAGTTCCCCTTCATTTAAGGTTTGCCACATGCCATTTAGGTTAAGGAATTTTAACCGCACATCAACCCTAATACACTATTCTCGTCCTCTTTGTTTTTCATCAGTGCCAAAGGTAGTGACAATCCCAGAAAGTATTTCTCCTGTTAATGCATCAAAAAGTGCTGGACCAACAGTGGATTGACACAAATGTACCCCACACTTCTCAGCATTTTAGCTATTAGATACATCGATTCAAAGGCAATATGCCATTTAATGTTAGTTTGTCATAATCACTTTCGTTTAAAGAATTAAATTTGTACGGTTTGGTGTGTTTGTGCAATTCCACATTGGACATTGTTACCGTTACAAAATCCTACAACAGGCAAATCTGGATATTTACAGGTGTGAACGCTTTTAGGAGAGGATTAAAGCAACCCAATAAGGCACAATGTTTTTAATGTGTTTCTGTGAGGCAGTGAGCACTGGGCCTCCTTCAGACGGCTAGGGTAATTAATGCTAAACCCTTGTTTATATGCAGCTCATTCCTCCCATCCTCACCGAGGAGCACATCCACTCGCATACAGAGTTACAGTCTGCTGTGGCGCCGCTTTGATGGGGGGGGTGGTATGGTCCTCGTCCCGAGCATGACATTGTGGCATGTGGCCTCTGGCACCAGAACTGTATGACTGTGGACCGTGTCATTGTCACTTGGTCAGTCCTTATCTTCTGTCTTCGGCCAGAAGTGTGGCAGAGCTCCCGCGTAGCTTTGAAAGAGGCCAGAGAATGTCAGGGTTGCAGAATGTGACCTCTAACGGAGACATGCCAGAATTGTGAAAGTCCACATTTAGTTTTCGTTGTATATAGGAATGTGGGCCCCCGAGGTCAATGATATTGGCGTTAACTGGTGTGGAGCAGGTTGGACTGCGGCAGCATCGAGTTAACAAGGCTGTCTGTTCATTAGCAGTTCTTTATTTCCTGTTCTAATTAAGGCATTACAGTTCGATACATCCACAGGTTACGGCAGCACTCATGCGGTTACGCAGCCCAAACTCTGTAATGCTTCTGCTAAAGCGGATGAGCTTATGGGGATTTTCAGCACCCACTCAACAACGGGCCTCAATGAAAGCAGTCCTTGTGTTTTTGCAACATTACATTTTATCTTCCATCTGACAGAAGTATGCAAATGTAATCATATATGTCTTCTCTGTCTCGTTGTTCCCTGTGATTACAAAGTGCTCAGGAGGTTGGCAGCTGTCTTCATGGAATCCTGATAAAAATAGATATGTCCAAACCAAATAACCCACCCACCCCTCCCCAAGTAGCACCCTCGTCCTGTCCCCAGCCTCACTGTGAGATGATTAGCAGTTATTCTGCGTTCGCTGCCTGGCTTTGCTGACATATTCATCATCTCTTCATGTATAGCTGCACTTCCCACCGGCGGCATCTTTGGTGCCTGAAGGCGGTTATATTAACATTTGTCTGGTGAATGTTAGCAGTTTTGCTCAGTCAGGCGCCTCCTTCACTGTACATGCAGTGGTGTTTCTGTTCAGCTGAAGACTGGCATCATCATCATCATCTGTTTGTATTTACCCACATTTTAAGCTATTTATAACAATGTGCTTCCTTCTTTCAATCTAATCACATTTACTCCAGGTTGATAAAACCAAATCCATCTGTACAGTGCTGGGGAGAGTTGTTTCTGCCATAGAAAACCTTTAATTAAAATACAACATATATATGCAGTGCTTTGCAAAATTATTCTAAACCCTTGAATTTGTGTTATATTTTTCCATGTAACAACCAAAAACATACATATATTTCATTGGAATTTATACTTGAATTAAAAAATGTTTTCAAAACCAAAACCAAAAAAAAATAAAAAATTGTATTTTGCAGAAGTGTCCAGCCCCCTGAGTCTATACTTTGTGGAACCACCTTTTGTTGGATTAGAGCTGTACATATTTTTTGGAATGTTTCTACAAACCTTTCATTTAGTGACTGAAGTTTTTCTTAAATCTTCCTTGCAAAACACACCAAGGTCAGTCAGATGAGAGAGCGTTTTGAAAAACTGTTTTTACATCTTGCCACAGATTCTCAAATGGGTTTAGGTCTGAACTTTGACTGGGCTGGCTTTATGTTTAGGAATGTTATCCTCGTGGGAAGTAAAGCGCACCACTGTCGTAAGTCTTTGCAGTCTTTCTGATTCCTCTTTGTTTGGCTCCATCCACCTTCCTATCAACTCTGACCAGCTTTCCTGTCCCTGCTGAAGAGGAACATCCCTATTTTGGACAGAAAGTCAAACTTTGATATTCTTCACAATCTTCCACATTCAAAATGTAAATTAATTAGTTATTATTAATTATTTTTCTTTTAACAGTCCCTTTCTTATTGCCGCTCTTCCATAAAACCCAATCTATGCAGATAACAATAGTAGTTGTCCTGTGGACAGATTTCCCCACCTGAACTGTGGATCGTTGCATTTCATACTGTCACTATGTTCCTCTTGGCTGATCTATGTTTTCTTTGTTCGGCCTGTAGGTTTAGGTGGACGCCGGCCTTGTCTTGGTAGGTTTTCAGTCGTGCCATATTATTCTTAATTCCAGATGTGTAATTTTTTTTTTTACTTAAGAAGGGGTCTAAATACTTTTGCACACTGCACCTTTTTTTTTACAAATTTCCACTTTACAATTGCATACCACTCTATATTGATCTTCCACATAACATTACAATGAAATATATTTATGTTTGTGATTTTACTGCTACAAATAAGGAACTGTTCATATATACACGTGGATAATTTATTAAAATACAGTGAAAATCTGCAAATGGTAATTTTATAAAACAAACTACAATCAATATTTTGCAGTGTGGTTTGGATGGTATATAAATGAAAATGTCAGGAATGGCAGAACTTCTCAATGTTTTTTACATCTCAAAGCTACATTAACGGCATACGCTGAAATCCCGGTCCCTGCTTTAAAATTAAACCTCCTCTTGTAGAGAAAAGCTCCTCCTTGTGTAAAGAGGATTTGGATTCGGATGTGAGCCAGAACTAGCACCAGAGCCTGCCACCACAGTAGAAATGTCTTTAAAAAATGAACAGAAAGAGTAAACCCTACGATTTGTACAGACGGAGATGGAGAAATTCAGTGCACGGATGGATGAGAGTGACAGATCTTCATGACGAACTCTAAATATGTTTGGTCTATTTACCAGAACCTCGCTTCTGGAAAAGCTCCTGGAACTTGACAGGAAGTTACTCAGACAATTAAGAGAATTTTTTTTATAAGTGACATCTAAAGAAAATCCGTTGCAGTGGATTTTATTCCACACAAATTAATTTAACCATCCATACATCTTCCACCCACTTATCCTTGTGGGGTTGAAGGCTGCCTATGTCAAGCATACCCCTGTCTCACACGGGAGGGAGGGTTTCACCTCAGGCAGGTCACCAATCCATCACAGAGAGGCCAAACAATCACTCATGCTTAAGGACAATTTAAATAATCCAATCAGCCTGTCAGTCATGTTTTTTGGACTGTGGGGGTAAGCCATAGTACCCAGAGAGAACTCACACAGGAAGAGGAAGGTAACTCCTCTTCAGAAAGACCCAAGATAGAATTGAACCCAGAGCCTTCTTGTTGTAAGGCGACAGTGTTACCAACTGCACCACTGTGCAGCCCGTATTTAAAGATCATTTATCATTATCATTCTACGTCACAGTAACACCCTACTTCATGTTGGTCCACCACTGAAATGTACAGCAAAAACACAAGATGTTTACGTTTGAAATGTACTCAAATTTGTAAAGACAATGCAGAATATATACACTTATCATTTTTTCCTTCTTCTAGTTCACTGAAGAAAATAAAACAACATTTATTCACCTGGCATATTTAGTATAGATTTAGAGAAATTGACTCCTAACATAAAAGTTAACACAAATGATAAAATTTCTCCTCTTGTATTAAGAAATATTGTCTTCTTTAATCCGTCTGTAGTTAGAAAGGTTTATAGTTTCACTGACTAGTGAAGTTAACTTCTGGTCTGTTTAATATTTTCTGCCCCTATCAACATACAGATTGCAGCAGCACTGTCTCCAGCTCATTCTTAAACAGCGAAGCTTTGAAAAGCATGAATGATAACATCCTTAACCTCTCGGTCTTTAATTACCTACCTGCCTCGGCTCCTTTTCTTCACTCACTTTCCCTCTGTCTTTAACTTGGTGGGGATTAGGCAGGTTACTTATCTTGATACTTCAAAGGAGCTTTAATATCGAATGCTTTAATTTCAGTCAAAGTCTGTTTAATTATTCAAAGTAAGGTGTTCCCACAAAATGCTCTACCTTTGGTGGGAAAGCTGTTTACATGTGACCCAACAAAAAACAGGTGCAGGCAATGGCAATTTCAGCAGTTTACTTCTTCGCCTGTGAATGGATTACGGAGAATGGGCTTAAAGTCTTATCGATTAGGCATGGCCATGGATGTCAGGCATTAACACAGACATCAGGCAGAAGGATTTAAGTAACGTCAGATCCAACGGCAACTGGAGAAAGGCCAATTGTATGTAATTTGGTAATATGAAAAAGAGACAACTGCAGTTTCATCCAGAAGTTTTTGTTTCACCCCCATTTAAACGTTGATACAGTAATTCCCATTAGATCAAGCGGCCTCTTGAGAGCATTTACATTAAACCTCTTCGCTCTACCTGCCAACATGTAGGGTAGGTAATGACCCAATCCGCTGAATCAAAGACTTTCTCCTGCTTTACGAAACCATAATCCCCTAAATCCAAGTACAGTACAATAACAACTTTTGTTATATGTGAATACAAGAAACAGCGGTAGCTTTTCCCGTTGTCATAACATTGTTTTATGTTAGTATTTAGGTATATTTCATTGAGTTGAAAGCTCCTCAGGTAAACTGTTTTAATTGTTCATTAGTTTGAAAGCAAATGCTGGTAGACATCTGACATGGTAATATCCCATGCTTAAGATGGTTAAGGTTTACACAGTAAGTTACTTTTGTCTTAGTGTCACTATCATTTTTTTAGGATTTTCGTACTTGATCAATTAACCATTCATGGCGGAAACTATATTACTCAATAAGCAGTCAATCAGTCTCTCCGAGAGGAGAAGTTATTATTAATCAAAAACACAGGCCCAAGTGTACTTGCCATCCCAGCCTCTCCAAGCATTTTACATGTAAAGGCAAGGAAATCTTCATCAGTACATACAGAGCATCTGCATAGAAAAACATTAAGACTTTGTTTACAAGACAATGATTAATTGAAAACAGGATTTTTTTTTCTGTTTCTGCTAAGAGGTTTACATTACAGTCTTCATTTAGATTGCAACAGTGGAGATTAAAAAAATGTGCAATAACTCAGAATCTTCCTGAAAGCAGGGCATAGGTAGCATTCTAACTTATTGCTTCAACATTTACACTTATTTATTTATACTCATGTCACAAACACAAAATGATAACCTGGTTTAACTGGATTTCATTTTGCATAACTTGAAGTGGTAAATGCTTTAAAAGGCAATGGTGGAGAATTATTAACTAAAGTTGTACAACTCAACATAATATTGAACTGAAAAGCAGATATCCCATACATTTAGCTGAAGTTATAAGGAAATCTTGGAATGATTAACGTATTTTTATCATGTTTAATGCATAAATTATGTGGAAGTTTTTTTAGCCAAAAATATAATTTGGTCTCAACTTGTTCTATAAGCCAATATGTTTATCTTTTGAAGTCCAAAATGCGCAAAAGTAATATAATATTAATAGATATTAAACAAACATTTTTATTTCAGTTAAATTTATCTCGCTACTGAAATGTATAGGAACAGAATTAACGATCAACTTGAGCAAAAACTTTAAATGATATTTTGCTATTTTATTAATGTTTGTGAAGTAACAGGACATATGAATCTATGGTTATCTGACATACTAAGATGCAAAATCCTACAGGCGCTAATCACATTATGCAGACATTACATATGTGCATATACCATGTTTAAAATAAAGAGGTAATTTACTGTTTAAGCACCTTTTGATTTTTAATAATGAGAGTTAAAGTTTTCAAACTCTGAAGTTAATTATGAACTCGAGACAAATTAGACGCTGAGTTTAAATCTTACGCAAGGCCGAGTTTATAATTGCAGCAAGTATCTAGATGCTAGAAGTCTGAGTTTATTACCAAAGACTTGGCAGCATGTGGAAGGTGTAGGCTCAAAATCCATTACCTGCTGTAATTACACTGATGGCTGCGTAAGGTTTCCTCAGAGTTGTCCTGCCCCAGCTTGTGGGATGTTCAACGCTTAATAGTTATCATTAATTTATATGGACTATCGCATTATGCTGTGTATGCTAATCAAGCATTGCCCTACATCAAGATTTAGTCTGACGGTCCAGATGTATGTGATGTTCAAACGTCGCCATGTTTACATAACTACCGGAACTGCGGCGACAAAGGGTTCAGAGCTTAGGGGTGATTGTGCTTTGTTGCAGCCTTTCATTTCAATAAATGTTACGTAACATTGTCCGGTTCACACCTAAAAGCGTGTAGCAGAGTCACAGCCTGTGAGGATATTAAAATGTTTCAGATTTGATTCACAGAGGTATGCCCAGGGCTTTAACGTCACTAATAAATCACAGTATAATGTTGCAAAGTCGACTGGAAATGAAGCCCTTCCACTATTGTTTCTGTAACAAGATTTATTGTAACTTTGTCAGTTTAATAAAAAAAAAATGTTATAGCTTTATTGTGCTGTGGCCATTTTTCTGTGTTAAATATTAAAGTGTGGACAATCTACTGGGTCTTACATCCACCATGGGTGTCAACCTGCTCTATTGAATTACATGTAGAGAGATTTGATCTCCGCCTGTTCATAATGCCCTTCAAAATGAAAGAGCTCACAGAGAACAATAGCACTTGTATCTGGGAATACCAACATGTCACTGGATGCAAACCTTTAGCAGGCTTTTTCCTTTACCTACAGTACCTTGTAAAACTATTCAAATGCTTAAAACTTTCCTGCAGTTCTCATGTAATACTCATAGTATCTTACTGCATTATTGTGAAGGGGAGGGAGCACGATTAACTGGTCTCAATGTAACTTTTCTCTTTTTTTTGTAAACAATTCAAAATGTGCTGTGTGAATTTGTTTGTGTCCCTCTGCGTCCATATTTTACATCCGTTTCAGGTATTTTATACCATTTTCACACCTGGAGACTGATATTGTCTCCCCCAGTGAAATCAGACTAGGGAGAGATGCCCTATATAAAAAACATGTTAAAGGTGTGCCACTGATTCTCATTAGGACTTCTCATTAGGTCTGGACTTTCATTCTAACAAAGATTACATTTTAATAAAAACGCTTCTATTTTAAATATGCCTGCAATTTTGGGGGGTTGCTGTCCTCATGACTGGAACTAGGCTGATTCAGTTCAGAGGTATAATAATAAAATGCGACTGCTGTATGAATAAGGCTCTTAAGGTAGCTGTAATAAAACCCCTACTTAAGAAACCTTCTCTTGATCAAGAAGACTTAATAAATTACAGACCCATATCTAATCTTCCTTTTTTATCTAAAATCCTTGAAAAAATAGTTGCTAATCAACTGAGAGAGCATTTGAGGAATAATGACCTATTTGAAGAATTTCAGTCAGGTTTCAGAGCTCATCATAGCACTGAGACAGCTCTCCTTAAAGTCACAAATGATATTCTCATGGCCTCAGACAATGGACTCCTGTCTATTCTAGTTCTGTTAGATCTCAGTGCTGCTTTTGACACAGTCAATCACAATATCCTCATAGAAAGGCTCGAACACACTGTGGGGATCAAGGGAAGAGCACTAGGCTGGTTTAAGGCTAGTGCTGTTCATCCAGTTTGTTCATCTAAATGACAAATCTTCTCCGCATTGTAAGGTTACTTGTAGAGTACCACAGGGTTCTGTACTTGGCACTATTCTATTTACTGCATACATGCTCCCTATTGATAAAATCATCATAAAGCATGGCGTTAATTTCCACTGTTATGCTGATGATACACAACTGTATTTATCTATAAATCCTGGTGAATCCAGTCAGTTTGGTAGATTACAGGCATGTCTAGTTAACATAAAAATGTTGATGACTTTAAACTTTCTGCGTGTGAACTCTGAAAAGACAGAAGTTGTTATCTATCGACCATAACCTCTAAAAAAGAAATTGCTTAGTCAACCACATGACCTGGATAGCATCAGGTTGGCATCTGGTGACAATGTAAAGAACATTGGGGTTATTTTTGATCAGGAAATGTCTTTCATGTCCCATATAAAACAGGTCTGTAAGATTTCCTTCTTTCACCTTAGGAATATAGCAAAAATTAGAAATATTCCCTCTAGGACAGATGCTGAAAAACTAGTCCATGCATTTGTTACTTCATGGATGGACTATTGTAACTCTTTATTAGCAGGAAGTTCATATTATGCAATTAAAAGTCTACAGTTGGTCCAAAATGCTGCAGCAAGAGTTCTGATGAAACTTAAAAAGAGAGATCATATCTCCCCAATTTTAGCTTCCCTTCATTGGCTCCCTGTCAAACTTAGAATAGATTTCAAGATTCTTCTTTTGACATATAAAGCCCTCACTAATCAAGCTCCATCGTATATCAGAGATCTGATTACTCCTTATGTCCCTAACAGAGCACTTCGCTCTCAGACTGCAGGTGTACTGGTGGTTCTTAGAATCTCTAAAAGAACAATGGGAGGCAGATCTTTTAGTTATTAGGCTCCTCTCCTGTGAAACCAGCTTTAGTCCGTGAGGCAGAAACCCTGTCTAGTTTCAAATCTAGGCTTAAAACATTTCTGTTTGGTAAAGTTTATAGTTAGGAAGAGGTAGAGAAGACAGCCTAATCCGGTTGGGGGAGGAACTCAGTCTTGACAGATGGTTCTCCTTTGCTCTACCTTTTACATGTCTCACTCTATAGGATTAGGTTATTTAAGTTTTTCTATAGTTATGCTGCTGTAGGCTTAGACTACTGGTGGACAATCTGACCACTTCTCTCTCTGCTACTTTCTTCCTTTGTCCAATCTGCTTAGTTACCGTTATTTCAAGCTTGTTAACCTTTTGTTTTCTCTTAGTGTTCTTCTCTCCATAGTAGCCACACCTGGTCTGGTGTTCTGTCAGCTTCTTGGATGAGAACATGGGCTGAGATGCTTCCAGTGATGCTCTACAACTGCTGCTATAAACTCTTTTTTTTCAGTATCCTGTGCATCTCATTTAGTTTTCTGTCTTTTCAAACCCTCAGTCGGTCATGGCAGATGGCTGCTTGTACTGAGCCTGGTTCTGCTGGAGGTTTCTTTCTGTTAAAGGGGAGTTTTTCCTCTCCACTGTCGCTACAGTCGTGCTCAGTATGAGGGATGGCAGTAAAGTTAACGACTACACAAGCCATTGTCTGGTCTGCTTATTCCAGAGGAGTGAATGCTGCAAGTCAATGACTTGATGCAATCTGCTGGGGTTCCTTAGATTGGGAACTTTTTCAAATATATATGTTTATGATGTATCATTGGTTTTAATTGATTTCCTTGTAAAGTGCCTTGAGACGAAATCTGTTGTAAATTGGCGCAACGTATATAAATAAACTGATTCTTGATTCATGAATAGCATGATGTATAGATTGTTCTTTAGTAGGGGAAAAAATTGTGCATAACTTTGTGTTGACCTGTCTCAAAGAATCCTCACAAAATACATAAAATCTTATAGTAGTGCTTTGCTGTGTATTGCAAGTGCTTCAAAAGCTTAAATATGTGTTGTCGAGTCAGTCATTCCCAAGATCTTACAGTTCCATTTCTTTAAATTAGACATATTTCCCCAAATGTAGCTTGTATTTAAAGGGATCATAGCTATATTTATTTATTTAATTTGATGACGCATTTTATTATTTTTTTAATCCATAGAAATTATTTAAAAGATAGAAGCCTCTAATCTCCTTGTAAGGAAAATAATTCAGCATTTGCTTCTTGAAGTAACCCTAGACTCCTATACCTAGTTCTGAAACAAATCCAAATGTCAAGTCCTTTAAATCAGACTGTATCGAATGCAAGTGCTCTGATTATACTCGTGCACTGTAGATCATCTCCAGGTTGATTACCTGTCCAACAAATATCCCTTATATTTGATTATTAATTTTAACTTGGGAAGATGATCTATACAGTATGGTTCTAACATTCTTTATGTTGAAGAAGATAACTTTTTTTTTATTTCATTAAATTCAGGTAGTGTTTTAATTTTAAAAAAAGTGCTTTGTTTCCTTCTAAATTAAAATAAAATGTCTACAACTTATAATAATATATTTTAGAAAAAAGTTGAGAATTTACATCAGACAAAAGAAAAAAATGAATTATCATGTAAAAATATTAAAACTTTGTTATATTCTAAACAACTGAGTCAGAAATTAGGTCAACCTTTAGGTCAATCTATTTGGTTTATTTAGCAGAACAGACAAAGCACTGGAAGTCAAGTTGTTCCAGTTATTGGGTTGTCAATATCTCCTGACACTTTCTACAGTTAAATTAAACAGTTACTTTGGTCATTATTTCGTAGAACAAATAGTGACAGGTGGAGGTTTGCAAGGAGCTGCAGCCGCAATGTAAATTTAGTCATGTGCAGTTCAGGAATGCGACCAGGATAGCACAGAGGCTGCATGCTTCGAGCTAACTGAGGTCAAGTAAACTTTTCATGTAAAGGAGTACCGATACTCGCCTTCATTGAGCAATTTCCTTTCTTTGACAAAGACAGCAGTAATAATCTTAATATGACTGACTAGGGAGAATCTTATTTTCAATACTAGTATAGTCCTGCTTTATTTTTATAACAGTCAAAACACAGCAGGATGAAAAGAACATGTTTCCTAGATATTGCAATAATAGATTTCAAAGGTACTTTAAGATAATAACTGTTTCTGTGAAACGAAAGGGTAAAACAACAAACCGGGAAATAAAAGCTTAATGAAGACGTTCATTATTTGCTTAACTGTATATTATATAGTCTGTTGGTAATAAACGGAAATTCTAAAAACAGCATGCTATTCATTTTCTTTTTACATTTTCATTGTAAGCCTGACCTGTCTTTACAGTTATTTGATTGGTCCGGCTGCCTTATGTTGTTGGGGCAAATACCCTATAAAGCACAAACGTTTGTGAAGCACTTTGTGATTCTCATCTATGAAAGCTTTTAATTCTTACTAAGTTACTGAAGTAAAAGCGACACTGTACCCATTTCACAATTGTTTTTAAATACGTTAAATCCACATTAAGCTAGATGTGGTTCAGTCAGCAGGGAACAAAACCCAGAATTGTAAAAAACACAATGATAAATTTAAGCCCATTCTTCTTAATCCCTATGGCTCAATGACATTTTTTTTTATCAGAATCTGAACTCTTTTAGGTCTCTCAGTTTTCTGCAAAACTAATAAAAAATTATTGTTATGACTTTAAGATAAAAATAGCTTAATTTTTAATTGTATGCAATCCCTCTATAAATCAATAACAGCTGTACTGGGAAGTTTTTATTTTGTGAATACTGTTTAATCATCATACTTGAAAAGAAGATTAAAATGGCAAGCTGAGAAAATCTACACAGACATTTATGTCCAGGAGACAAAAGTTGTCCGGAGTTGTCGTGCAGGGTCCTACTAAAGTTTACAGTTTCATTTCTCTGTATTAGAAAACATGATAGTTTTTCAAGCAAAACTCATGTTTGAGGTTTACACAGTAGTTGCATTATGTTGCAATTTCCTCAGTGTGACCTAAACAACCTGTGTATTATTCTGAGTCAATCAACATTTTGTAATTTTTTGCTGCCATGTCAAATGGCAATTAATGCAGCGCTGAAAATAGTCCGTGGGCAATTGCAAAGTTTCCTTTCTTTCATGACTAAAGTCTCCGTCTGTTTTACAAAACGAAGTAAAGTCGTTTTCTAAACCGTTTCTGAACTATTGACTTTACAATCAGGAAGTTCACAAAGTGCTAAATGTTAAAAGACTTGTATTGATCCACAATGCTGCAAGAAGAGTTCTGTTTTAAATTAAAAAGAAAAAAATCCTCTTTGACTTTCTGTCAAATCCAGAATAGAATTTTTACATATAAAGCACCTAATAATTAAGCTCATACATCAGTGATTTGATTACTCCATATGTTCCTAACAGAGCACATCACTCGAAGACTAGAATCTCTAAAAAGTAATTTGGTTGGCAGATCTGTTGATTATTAGGTTCCTCTGCTGTGGAATAAGCTCCCAGTTTTAGTCCATGAGGCAGACACCCTGTCTAATTTTAAGGCTAGGCCTAAAACTTCACTATAGTTAAGAGGAGGCAGAGAGTAAAGATCGGGCTGAAAGAATAATTCAGTCTAGACAGACGATTCTCCTTTGCTCTACTTCTCTCATGTTTCACTCTAAATGCGTAGTGTATCCTATACTAATTTTACATTTCTGTAGCAATAGGCTTAGGCTGCTAGAGGACCAATTGTACTCACTTTGCAAATTTATTCTCCTATTATCCAATCTGCTGTAATTGCAGTTATTTCATACGTCAACTTTCAGTTTTCTCCCTGTTTTTCTTTACATAGATGGTCTGGTGTTCTGTTTGCTTTGACTTCTGCATGCAGTGAGACATCAACTGGTGGTGATGCCAGCAACTCAACATTCTCCATCTCCTGCTACTAATTTACTGGAAAAATACATTTAGATCACTTTCCTCTGCTTCTTTTTGTGTTTTATGTCTTCTCAAACCTCAATTCGCTCGTGGCAGATGGCCTGAGCCTGGTTTTGCTGGGGGTCTCTTCATGTTAAAGGGAAGTTTTTCCTCTCCACTGTTGCTACATGCATGCTCAGTATGATTACTGTAAAGTCAACAACACTAGATATTTTCTACTTTTGCTGCATGCTGTTCCAGGAGGAGTGACTCAGTTAATGACTTGATGTGATCTGCAAGGTTTCCCTAGACTGGAAACCTTTTAAACTAATTTGAATGGCATCTTTGAATGTATGCCATAAACAAGAGATACACTAATCATAGACAATTTTGTGTTTGTTTTGCATATTTTATTCTTTAATGAAAGAAAAATCTTTTATTTGTTATATATTTTTAGGGGCTTTTATCCCCATTTTCACAGTTTTAAACAATTTTCAGAACCAAACCATTTTCAAGTATTGGTGCACAAAAAGAACACATTCTGCCTGAAATACTCCAGTGTAGATTCCAGGTAATCAAACTTTAGTCATTGTGTGCTACATTTAAAGAGGTTACCTTTTTGGATGTGCTTAACTTATAGCCATAAAGACAGAAAAGGACAACCAACCTATAGAGATCATAGCGGATTATTTTTTTTTTTGTCATAAATATCAGAAACAAATGCCAGGTGTTCCTGAGTGGCTCAGGGAGGGGGAAAAAAACATCCCTCAGAAGAACTGAAAATGTGTAGGTTTAGGAGATGAAATGTCCATTTACTTGGTAAACTGGTCACAGACATGACTCAATCAATAATAGTTTTTCTTCTGGGAAAACAAAAAGCATATTATTCAAACTCGGAAGCATTATCGGGCGCCAGGAGGATTCTGAGTTTATGAGGCCGTGAGCGTCTCAATGCATAGTTTTGGCTTTTGTCCAATATTGGCACATCTTTCCATCAGAACGGCAAAAGTAAATCCGTCAACAACAAAAAAACACCTCCAGTGACTTTGTGAATTTTGTTTTTCTGTGGCTTTTTTTTTGAGGAAGCACAAGTTACATTGCTCATATTGTTCATTGGTGTGAACACAACGTACACAAAATTATCACACATGACAGGTTTGAAATAAAAAGGAAGACACTTAGTGCCTTAGCTTGAATCAAACAAATAAATGATTATTATAAAAAAAAAATACACACTTGGTGAATTTAAATAATAAAACAACCCAAAGATAAATGCT
>JAVLVB010000002.1:10869829-10879844 GCA_032876305.1 Orestias chungarensis
ATATATATATATATATATATATATATATATATATATATATATATATATATATATATATATATATATATATATATATATATATATATATATATATATATATATATATATATATATATATATATAACTAGTCTCCATACTTTCCAGCACTTACATTCGTCCATCATGCGTACAATGTTAGAAAAAACTTTGCTAGGCAAATACTCACATCCCTTTGTCTCCATATGTGTTGTAGAACACCATGTGGTTGCACGCCTGGATCCAGCCGATGGTCCACGTCTCCTTGGCGGCCACAGGCGGCACCAGCAGCCGGGCTTGAGCTCGGAAGTGCGGCGTGCGGTAACGCAGCACCACGCCGGACGCCTCGTCGATGCTGGTGGGGTTGGAGTCGATGGACGCGTTCAGCTCCAGCACCGTGACGCTGTCTCGGAAACTCTTGGGCTTGCACCTGATGCTCTGGATGCAGCCCATGGCACTGAACTGGAGCAGAGTCCACAAAAACGCCCAAAGCTCTGGGGAAGGATGTGGAGGAGGCAGACGCATGGAAACAGCAGGAAGAATCACCATAAGTTTGGACCTACAAGCTACTTTCTCCCTCCCTCCAAAAAAGTAAAAATAAAAAAAATCAACAAAACCAAAACGCCTTTATATATCACGAGTAAAAAAAAAAAAAGCCATGCGTTGATCCAACGTTGTCACAGAAGAGGAAGGCAGACCAATCGAGAAGCTTCACAACCGCACAGCTCATGCTTTCCGGTGCGTAAATGCAACTTCACTTGCAGAAGTTGGGCATCACAACTTTTTTTTCCCTTTGAGGCGTGCACTGCTGGTTGCATGCTGTCAAGACTCATTCAGATGCTGTTTCTTTTCTTTTCTTTTCTGGCGAGATCCTTAACAGACTGCTTGTAATTTCGGATCTAAATTATCGAAAGAACTACTCGTTACATGGAGTCGGATTTCTGGGCGTACATATATATATAAATAATTCATCAGGAGAGAATCTCCATGACCATTAATCGTGATCAAACCAGGTGAATTTCGAGCCACAGTCCCGAATGTCTAATTTTACTCTCGCAAAATCCCGATGCAAACGTGATTCAATGGTTTAAACCAGCTGCCTGTCAGATTAGGGGGTACGTGCGGTGTGAAAATGCAAGAGTTCTTTTTTGTCTATTTATAGCCAATTAAAATAGAAAAAAATAAATTAAACAGCATGCAAAATAGAGGTCTACCTATAAAACAACAGAATGAAAATTATCCAGGATCTCCAGCGGTGCATGTAGGAGCGAGGCGCTGATTCCGTTATTCTGCTGCACAGCCGCGGCTGCAGCAATCGTCCCGCCGGGAGAGGCGAGCCATCCCCAGCAGAGGTCAGGACGGGTCAGGGCGACGAGCAAAGGGACACCGGCTGGCCCCTACTCCCATCATTAACATATAAATAAATATCCAATAAAAAAAATAAAATAAAAACTAATTAAAAAAAAAGGCAGATCTAATCCAAACGATGCAAACTGTCACATTTTTAAAGCGTGGCGGCTTGTTATGCAGCTGTTATAACGGATTCCTGTCATTGTCGGTCCCAGTCGTAACCGCGGCAGGTTCACCCCGCCTAGAGCCGGGGAAGCGGCTTTATAAGCATCTCTATGACGACACTTCCGCCTCGAACGCTCGGCACGCTGGGAAACGTAGGCTCTATATCATTCATCATTATTATTGCATATTGTACTATATATATATATATATATGTGGGAAAGAGTACCACACACTATTTATTAGGCTCTTATGTCAGACTAACACAAAGCAGTGCCTAATTGCTTGGTAGCTGTTAGAAAAAGGGATGCATGACTTTCGAAATCTGTCCTGCATGGATTTGTTTTTAGTTTTGTTTTTGTGAGATCACATTTCACTACCATTACTACTCTTTTGGGGGGAATGCTTTGCTACCAGCTTTTAACAATTGTTTTTAACATATTATTTTTTGCCAAAATTCCTCATTCTGAGTTTGCTTGGATGGAAATGCCTTCCAAATGCATTTCTTCCCAACTGGATGCAGCCATTCCAGCTAAGCAGACCAGAATGAGATAATTAAAACTGTTACTAACTTGATTTTAACATCTGATTGCTTGATCTGCATCTAGACCATATAGTGTGTGCCAATTGTGTTTTAATGAGTAAATAAGTAATAAATCATAATTTTTATAACCATAGTCAAATAATAATAATAAAGTTTTATTGACAATAAGATATATTTTAAAATGTTTCATTTAAACATTAAGTTGTTAAAAGTATTTGTAGTAAATCGTTGCTCTTTTGGAGCTCCATATAAAGCTTTCCCGCTGTCTTAAAAACTTTAAGCACCTTGGAGAACTCCGCCTTTACGTCATTAGTGCGCACGTCTGAACCTGAATCGACTGTGCGTACGCTACGTCACATCCGCGCAGCTGCGCCAGATGCAGCACCAACACTCTCCATTGTCTTCATCTCTTTTTCTTGGTGCTCTCTTTTGGCTTTTTCCAAACATCTGGAACCTGGCATTTAACCCAAGAGGAGGGACGGATGCTGATTCTGATTGCGCAGCACCGCAACCTACATGTTTTTTTGTTTGCTTATCCTACGCAGAGCATTGTGTAATGCTTGTGTTGACATATCTTATTTTTGATGTCCACGCTGTAAGGGTTCTGGGGATTGGCTGGAAGCTGATGCCATTCAGTAGCTGCGCTCTGGGCTCTGTGCATAAAATAAACAACATGGACTCTGCGCATTCCCCAGACGCTAAATATGGTTATTAAGGTCACAGCGGGGGGAGGACTGGTGTTATTCCGGGACATCTGACCGTCGTTGTAAACCTGAACCACCACAATCTCTTTCTGGATCTCTATCTTGTTAGAAGACTTTTAAACCAAGCATGCGGTCGGCGAACAACGTGAGAACCAGGACCCGCGAAAGAAACAGCATCCTGAGCAGACCCGAGTTCATGTCCCTCAACCATCAGCCTCTCCGCGGCGGCTGCGGAGCCCCAGAGACCCGCGGCGCTCCCAAACGCGCTCCTCAAGCCAAGCCCCAACCGACCCAGAGGAGCGAGGAACCCACCGACGGCGGCGGCTGCAAGGACAGGAGAGAGTCCACCAAGATGCCGGAGGAGGACTGCATGCAGCTGAACCCGTCCTTCAAGGGGATAGCAATGAACTCCCTCCTCGCCATCGACATCTGTCTGTCCAAACGAATGGGGGTGTGCGCGTCCACGTCGTCCTCGTGGGGAGGCTGCAGGTCCATGGTGGGCCTGCTGGCGCTCTCGGGACACGGCATCACGTGGATCATCGGCACCATCGTGTGTCTGATGCGGAGCAACACTCTGGCTGGGCAGGAGGTCCTGGTGAACCTACTGCTGGGTAAATGCGACAACACATTCACCTTCATAAGGGGGTAGAGTTGTGGGTGTGCTACTGCCAGGTTGCAGGTTCAATTCCAGCTGTCACATTTCAATGTGCCCCTGGGACAAGGCAAGTAACCCAAAGTTGCCTAGTTATGCATCTATCAGTTGTGAATGTGGCTTCATTATAAAGTCCTTTGTTATACAAGTAAAGTCCATTCACATCAAAGCAACATCTTACAGTAAATCTGATGCATCTGCATGTTGACACTTTATTTCATTGGTTCAGGCCTGATTTCCTTTAAAAGAAAATTGATACATTATCTAATATGTGAGCCCGATAACATTTGGTTGAATGCAAGGGTTTAGTAGACAAGACAAAACTCATGTGTTTCTAATGAGTTACAATAAATTGTGGATATGTTACACTTCAGGATTTAAGTTTAGGTTTACACCAGTTTTGAAAATCTTACACATTTGTATGAATTAACTTATTTTTTCCCTGATATCCTTTCAAAAAGAATAAAAATAAACTTTGAAGTCAAATGTACCATAAAAAAGTGTTTATTAATCACCAAAACAGTTTATTTTAGCTTTGAAGAGTTGACATTTGACACTTGCATCATCGCATATGTTGCTTTAAAATTCAACTTCTCCCTCTTTATCAATAACACACTTGTTTAAATATACAATATAACATTAGGAACATTAGGTCTCACATTAAATACAATTTAACACATGAACGAGCAACAAAGAACTGAAAATCCAGCGTTATGTCAAACAACTCCAAGTGTGCTGCAACTTAGTAGAACCATTCAAATTTTAAAAATTGGCAGAGTTATCGAAACAGTACTGGTCTGCAATTTAGTCAGAAAGCCCCAATTAACAAAATGTCGGGAGTGGGGGAAAAAAAGTCCAACATCAGTTACACTTTTCTAGTATTGTGGAGTTTTGACTGCAACATTAATCCAAGTTTATGTGAAGAGCTATTTCTAAAACAAGCACAAATTGTCTGTCAATGTCCTCTAAAACAATGAAAAAAAACCACCTGTGTCAATGTGAATCAAGAATCAAGAATCACTTTATTTATAAACAGCCAATTTACAACAGATGTTGTCTCAAGGCACTTTACAAGACAATCAATTAAAATCAAACAAATTGAAAAAGGTTTCCAATCTAAGGAACCCCAGCAGATTGCATCAAGTCATTGACTTGCAGCATTCACTCCTCTGGAATAAGCAGACCAGACAATGGCTTGTGTTGTCGTTAACTTTACTGCCATCCCTCATACTGAGCATGCCTGTAGCAACAGTGGAGAGGAAAAACTCCCCTTAGCAGGAAGAAACCTCCAGCAGAACCTGGCTCAGTACAAACAGCTTTCTGCCACGACCGACTGGGGGTTTGAAGAGACAGAAACTAAAATAGATGCACAGGAAACTGGAAAAAAGAGTTTATAGCAGCAGATGTAGAGTATCACTGGAAGCATCTCAGCCCTTGTTCTCATCCAAGAAGCTGTCTCACCTTACAGAACGCCAGACCAGGTGTGGTTACTATGGGGAGAAGAACACAATGTGAGCAATCAAAATTCTCCAGAAAGTCAACAGTATTTTAAAATACTATAAAATACGGGATTTTTAATGAGTTAGTAATTAAATTTAAGATAAATGTCAAACAATAAAGGTGTAAACCATGTTTTTTTTGGGTTAAATTTGTTTTTAAAACACCCTAAAAAGTCTCCTCTACACAGATGGCAAATATCACAACCTATAAGAGGGTTCTTACAGGATTACCTTACATTTAGATAAACCAAAAGGTTATTGTTAAATTGAACCAGCCTGTCCATGATGAAGAAAAACGTTTCGCCTCAGGATGCTGCCACCACCACGCTGCATCATGGGACTGATGTTTCCATGATAATGTGAGGTGTTACTTTTCTGTCACATGCATTTTATTTCATTTTTTTATTTGATGCTGGTTCAGTTTTGGTCTTATTTGACAATAAGACCTCCTCTCACATGTTTTCTATGTCAGAATGCTTGTGGCAAACTGCAAGTGAGACTTGTCAGGTTTTTTTTCTACGTACCCAGATTTTGGGGTGTGCAACTAATAGTTGTCATTAGATTAGAAGGGACATGGTCCATTTGGCTGCTTAATGGATTAATGCTCTCCTTGCCTAGTCTGGGCAATCATGTTATAGTTGGTTTGGAGTCCTATCGCACTATTTTTTTTAAAAACTAAAATAATAGATGATGGTTTTATCTCTACCATAGGTGCTCACAGCAAATATGATCAAATGTGAAAGAAACATTTCTTGTGTTTTTTTTTTTTCTGTAGTTCTCAATGTAAAATCCTGCTTGGCCAAGGATTATGACAATATGAATTAAGTTTAATAACTGAATCCGGAAAATGTGAATCTAGAAAAACAAATTAACACAGAGGATGATGACCTTTAGGTTTTATCATCAGCACGTTAAATAGCTCACTTTTCTTTAGGAATTTGAGTTTTAACTCAAACAAAATATTACTTTGAAAACATTTTTAGGATTTCAAGATTTACAATAAAACAGTGATTATAGTTAACATTTAATGTTAAGCTTGTATATGGCTTTAATCAAAAACCTCACCTAATATCGACGAATTGCTTTAGTTTGATCAGGCATGGCAAAAACTGTCCTGCAGGCACTTATTAGGTTGTGTAATGTTCAGAGTTATATCTTATTTTGCTCTCTACTGTATATAATGTTTACGTTTTAAATCTGAGGCAAAAAGAGACCCTAATCATTTCAGAATCATTTGTAGTCAAATGCACAGTCTTAGCACAAAATACGGATTAATCGTAACAATAAATAAATAAATAAAGTCTAAATCAATCTCCATGCGGGAACTGATTGGACAAATCTCTGGATTTGGGGCACTGTCGCATTGTGTTAGGGGGTATTGTTTGACCTGCAGTACTTGTTCATTTTTTTTTTGATCGGGAGAAAATCCAGAAGCATACGCAACAGTTGGCTCAGATGTCATTTTTAAGCAACAAAGTCATTGTTAATTCTCAATTATAAATGTTCTAAATTATTTATGCTGTTTTAAAACAGGTGTCTCACAATGACTAGAAATGTATAAATATGTCAGAAAACTTCCTCCTTATATGTAAAGGATTTTTCATTATCAGTCACACTGAGGTCTAGCTTTGATGAAGGCTAATGGTTTATTCAGTTTTATAAAAACCATCTCTAAAAGTGCAAAGCCATTGAAATGGTCTGAGTTGGAAAGCAACTGTATTTTCGTAGTTCTATTCCTTATTTGCACTAATTATGATCACTATATATATGCCTGAATCACTTGTAGTCCAATCTGAAAGGTTATGTTTTTTATGCATCACATTTTTATTTATTTTTTTTATTTTTTATTTTTTATTAAATTAATATTTAGACACATAACATAACATAAGTAATCCAGGAGGAACAGTGTGGCAGGCATTTGTGTTCAGCCCCAACCCCACCTGTCATCCAACACAAGGTGCTTAAAGTTTTTAAGACAGCGGAAAAGCTTTCAATGGAGCTCCAAAAGAGCATTTTGTAGACCCATCTTCAATTGTAATTGCACCTGACTCATTTGGGCTTCATGTCTCTATCAAAAAACTTCCAGAATGTGGATTTTTTGCTAAATATCTCAAGCTCAGCCAGATAGATTGAAGAGGATCCCTAAACATAAATTCCAGCAACAGATTCTCAATTAGATGAAAAAAATTGCTTGAAAATTGCTGTATGAGTTAAGTCTATTTACAATTAAATTCTGGAATTTGACAGAGCTACTCTAACACATAAACATGCTTTGATTTAAACCATTCCCCTGGTACCTCTGGCAGCACATGTTTGTTGTCCTGTCGGAAAATGAATTCTGCTCCAGTTTCACGTCAGTAAAGCTGCAGCTGACAGATTTTATTTCAGGAGTGCTCATCAGGTTTATCCAGTTCCCCCTGATACCCTCGATATAAAAAAGTATCGCCACAGAATAATCTGCCTCCGTGATGTTTCACTGTGGACTGAGTCTGTTCAGAATGATTAACAGTGTTACAGTCTTTAATTTAACAACTAACTTATGAAAACAACATGTAATGACGTTGTGCTGTGGTGCTGGCCATCATAGATTATGACAGCCATACACATTTGAAGTCTCTTTAGTCATAGCAGTTCTCTAGAATTACAGAGGAGATGGCCAAAAGAATTAGGAAATGTTGTGTTACAGCTTAGAGCTATGATTTATGTTTTATATCAGTCACAATTTGGGTTATTTGGCAAATGAAACCATATTTGGCATGTTATAATAAGTGGATGAACATTAAAACTGCTTTCTACTAATTGTCCTCTACCTTAAATGCTATCTCATGGGGATTTTTTCATGACAGTGTCAAAAATTTTAAACATGTATGTGAGAACTATCTGAATCTGCCCTCAAAACAGTTTATGGTTTCCCAACTGTTCATACATATAGAGGTATTGATGATACCAAACCAACCCAGAGAGCCTGGGTGCCTAAAGTGTGATTAAGCTTAAACAGACGGCTTACATTATTACTACTAATCTGTTTTAACTTTCAATTTGTTTGTATATCTACCTTGTTTGTTTAATTGATTTAGTTGATACAACTGGAAGAAATGAATCGGTGAACCAAAACCAGTTTGTCAAACAGTTGATATGAAGTGTGTGAAGAGGGCAGACTTGAAGGTGGAGATAGCAAAAGGGACATTGATATTTTTGGGACTCTCGCTGGGCTATAAAAAGACTCTACAAATTTTTGGCATGTGAACTTGAAGCAAATGTTGCTTGGTATTATTGTATGCCACACTGGTTATTCTTAGTCACCGGGATATCTGTTTACACGTTTACTCCAGCTGTTTTCAGACTCGGCAGGATTGCAAAACCCCTCGACGGTGGAAAAACTGCATTCAGAGCCCTTTGACAATCAGTTGTCAGCTGCTAACAATGATGAAAAACAGGACGGAGTGCAGTTTCTTGAGGCCTATGCGGCAATTGGGTTACCGCTCGCACACTCAAGCTTGAACAAAAAAAAGTTTTCTTCAGAAAAGTATAATGGTGGGACTGTTATTATAAGGCCCTGCTTAGGTGTCAAAATGCCTTTATAGATATGAATCCATCGAGTGAAGATTGATTTCATTTAGCTGCTGCCAAAAGTTTATGTTTGGAGTTTTCTTATTCATTTTTTAACTTTAAAATGATACAAGCACAATTTTAGAGGTGAATCATTATGTTTTGACTATTTTCAAGAAACTGTAATTGGAAAACTATTTTGTTATCTGAGTTTTTAAAGTTTCCAGTATAGATCTATTTTTGTGTGTTGTAATTGTATACTTTTGGCCATTGCAGTTGATTTATATATTTTCCCACTGTTTTTTTTTTTTATCTAGCAAGTCAGATCTACTGTTTATGTCGAGTTCCCTTTCTGGACACATGCAGCGCAGCTTTTCAGGCGTTTTTATAAACGTTTTCTCCTCACATATATGTTCTCCTACAGTCACTGTAACAACACATTCTTACCCCTTTTAAATTTTATTGTTCTGAATGTTCATACAGCCCTAATCCTCGATGTCATGACGGTGGCTGGAGTCCAGAGACTCGTTAAGCGCAGGGGACCGTGGGAGATGCCGCCAGGGTTCCTGGACAGCATCGCCATGGATCTGTACTCTTTCCCTGCTGCTCACGCCAGTCGAGCCGCCATGGTCTCCAAATTCCTGCTGTCTCACCTGGTCCTGGCTGTCCCGCTGCGTATCCTGCTGGTGCTTTGGGCCTTCCTGGTGGGCATGTCCCGGGTGCTCTTGGGTAAACACCACCTAACGGACATGGTGTGTGGTTTTGCACTGGGCTTGTTTCATTTTAGTCTAATGGAGACAGTGTGGCTGTCCTCAAACACCTGTCAGACCCTCATATCCATAAGTACACTCAGCTGGAGCCCTTTTTATTGAGCTTTGCTTGGCTTACGTGATAGTGCAACTGCGCAAAACTGCAGACTTTGATATTTGGTTTTGAGGAGCTATTTCAGAAGCATTAGGGAGCTTTTTACTACAAGCTGTGAACACAGAAAACTGATACTTGGATGCAGATGCGGACTTGCATGTGATGAGCAAAAACAAGTTTTGGGTTCCTGGACCCTTCAGATCTTTATAAAGCTTTTGAAATATTAGTAGAAAACATGTTAATTTCTCATTTTTAACATTCACTAAAAACTAAAAAAACTAAAAATTAATTTTTTTCTTACATTGTTTAGGATTCTAGGAAGGATACTACATTTTATCCATAATCTTTATGCCCAGCTCCCAGTTGTATCCTCTGTTGAGTTTAGTCTAGTTTTGCTATGTCATGTTTTTCCTCTTCCTTCCTTTTAGTTCTGGGTCTGGAAAACCTCCCACCATTTTGAACAGTAAAGGAAATTTATTTGTAGTATGCCTCTTACATTTAAGTGTGACTTTTGTATACATGTACTCATTGTTGCTTATGTATTTGTTAGTACATTTCCTATTTGGAACTGCAGTAATATTTGTACATTTTTGGATGGATGTTTTTGCACTTTTTATTAGAAATGTCCTTTTTTAATGCAGATGATTTAAGCTGTTCATGGACAAATATCAGAGAT
>JAVLVB010000002.1:10879944-10907113 GCA_032876305.1 Orestias chungarensis
TGTGTGTGTGTGTGTGTGTGTGTGTGTGTGTGTGTGTGTGTGTGTGTGTGTGTGTGTGTGTGTGCGCGTGTGCGTGCATGTGTGTGTGTGTGTGTGTTTTCCTTGGTCTCACTTGTTTGATTTTTTTTTAAATGAACTATATAAAGTGTAAATGAACAAGATTTGTTCTGTTCAGAGATCCGTGTACAGCGTTTACACTTTGTTGCAGCATCTCAATAATAAAGCCAGATATACAGCTGTGAAACATGTCTTTGGGTTTTATTAACAGTGTGGCACAATAACAATGACAAACTGTTAATTACTTAGACATGATCCTACAGATGTTTCCTCAAAGTTCTTTTTAATTGCTTCAAATCACAACAGCTTACTGTCAGCTAAAATAAATAAAGATGTGTGGTTTGCTGAGGTCCTGAGCTGAAGTATGTTGTGAATTATGAATATATGAAAGGAATTAATACCAATGTAATGCTTTGTGGTCTATAACACAGTTATAAGGAGAGAGGAACCGAAACTTCTTATACTATTTTATGATTTTGTTATTAATTCATTGCATTATCAAGTTGTCTGTGTCAGTTAAAATCATCCATAACAAAAAAAAATCCCAAATAAAATAAAAAGTTGGACGTTAATATGATCAAACAAGAAAATACTTCATAGTTAATAAATTTGCAAAGCACTTCAGTTATGAAAGTCAAACAAGATAAAGTAGGCATCCTCACATATTTTACAACAAAAATCAGTCAAGGAACTTTTTCAGATGAATGCAAAAAGAAGTTCCTTTCAAACTGTAAACAACCTGGGAAATTTCAAATCACCTAAACAAATACCTGAATTTGTTTTGAACAGCTGTGTTTTGAGCAGAGTGGTTGATTTACTAGCCTTTTTAAGGGGATGATGGTTTTGTTTGGTTCGAAATCAAGGCATTTTGGCTTGTCTGGTCTAAAAGCAAGATATTAGGCCTCTGGACTACATCTGCACTGTTCATGAAGTCAGTTTCCACAGACCCTTCATATATCTCTGTTGTGTCTTCCTGCACATTTTGAGTTGTGTTTGAGATAGATTAGGGTATAATTAGACAAAACACTCTATAGGTGCCACATACCTTTCAGTACACCACATCCGCTTCTCTGTTCTGATGGTTATGATTAAATTACCTTCATATGTTTCCATGAACCATCGGAAGCATCCTCTGTGATAATATTAGTTTTTCACTATAGATCATCAATAAAAAAGCAATTATCTACCCAAAAACATATTATGTGTGTAATTAAAGCTATCGGGTTTTAGGAGCTAATACAGGGTTTATTGAAATGAACATTTAACTGATTATAGCAGAGTGCCCTCTAGAGGAAACTGGATGCTTTCACTTGGAGTTCCAGGAGAAGATGGGGTTGTGCCACACAAATTGGCTGTTGTTTAAAAATAAATAAATACATTTTTAAAAGATTTTTCCCTGTCAGCCAGCTTTTTGTGTTAACCCGCAGAGACTAAAAATAGACACAATAGAAGCCTCACTGTTGAGGCTTGTGTCCTGTAGGCAACAAACAATATCTACAATAAGTTGGATTTGTTTTACGGTGAAGTCTGTCCATAACATCCTTGTTTCTGCTGTTGTTCACAGCAGTTAAATGTACGTTAACAAATTCTGGACAATCCTGAATTGATTTTATATTTGTTTCTGGTATATTCCTGCACTACTAACAGGTAGTTTACGTTTATTTTCTTTGATCATATCTGTCGGAATAAGGTAGCTTTTTGTGGTATGTTCCATGTATTTTCAAAAATATTGTCATCAAACTATATAACATTATGTGATTATTGGAGGACAAATGTTAAAATGAACAATGACATGTGGTTTTGTTTTTCATATTCTGATCTTGCAACTCATTGTGGCCACAAGGCTTCTTTGCGATTAAATATTGCCCAATGATCTTTTGTTATATTTTTTATATATGTATTATATTTTATTTTTATATTATGCCCTGTTATATTTTGTGTTAGGTCTCCTGTGGTTCATGGTAAGTAATCAATTCTCTCACTCCTGAAATTACCAGCACCTCTGCCAAACAAGTGTCTGCCAATAACACATCTTAGTGGAGTGTTGTGGCATAATGTTTTATCATTTTGGAAATAAAAGAAAAATAACAATAGCAATAGAAACATTTTGAGGATTTACAAATCACTCATGGAAGTTTCTAATATATATAACATCAACCAGCAGGGGGCAGTGTCTCCACCTGCTCGGATTACTTGCACAGACGTCAGCCGAGTGGATCCAGCCGACTCTGTGTTCTTCATTCTCAGGCCGGGTAGGAGCCCAGCAACAACTCCACGATCGGTTCCACCTATGAAGATTGAGCTTCACAATCTCAATCCATCCTCCGAATAGGCAACGTTTTGTGGAACTATATCGCTGTAACTGAGCAGAAGACATTCCTAAATTGTTTAATCCGGTGAGTCCTGACGCGGAGCTGTGTCAAATTGTCCTGCTTTGTGTTTTTCTCTCGCCTGCTCAGTTTTTATGGTCGCTTTGTTCTGGGCAGCAGCCATTTTTAATCGCCTTGTCCTACATTCCCGTCGTTGTCTGTAGCCCGTTCAAAAAAAACAACCACAAAAACAAGCAGAGGTTGAATATTATTACTCGTATACCAGTGCTCCATAACGCTAAAGACACACTAAAAAAATCACATATGTCTTTTGGACGCACTTTGAGGTGGGGTTGTGTGTTTTTGCAGCAGGTCGCTGGAAGTTTAACGGGATTGTCTTTTCGCTAGTTTTCCCAACAAGCTTGGACTGACGGAGGCAGTTAGGCTAAAAGCTACACTTTCTGCTTCTTTTGTACACATAAAAGCAAAAAAACGCCATAAGCTGGCGAAATAATGCCTAAATAAATCGTAGTGCCTTTTTAGTAACAGACGACATTTAGCTGTTAGCTTTAGCTCTTGCTGTTTACATAGCGTTTCTGATTTAGCCGTCCAGGTAGCAAGGTTAGCTGGTACACATCCTAATTATCTTATTACTCTAAAATAACCATATTAAATTATACATACTATCTCCTCTTTTGGCGTGTAATGCACCCTTTCTTACTTTAGATAACCTTTTATCTTTTTCTTTAGGTAAGGGTTTGTTGTTAGATTTCCACGCTAGCATTAGCATTGGAGATAGCATGCAGCTAAGCGACCCGCGAGCCGATACGTTTTTCTGTAGTGGAGGCTTTTTCGATTATTTATGCCGAACTGGTTGGTTTTTAAGTGTTTGTTTACAAGTGATAAATCTTTGGATTTAAAGCGTTAGCTGTCAGTTTGCAGCTGTTACACCTGGATTTTGCCATTGAGCAAAACAAAAGCAGACGCTTCCTTGACATTTCGTTTCTGTAGGATGTGTTTTATTAATTAACTAACAGTAAAGCAGCTGTAAACTTATTCGTTAAATGTTAAGATATGCATTGAAATGTGTCTTTATTGTTCAATTTAAGTCGTTTTTAGTCCCAGTAAAACGCCTATGCGGAGTTTATTCTCCAATGGCCTCCAACAGGATACTGACTAATACACATTTTCCCGTTATGTTCAAGGAGTGTGTAAGAAATGTTGTCGCATTTTAAAATGCCCAGTCTGTTGGGTGCTTATTACCTCTGTGTTTGTATTAAAATTTGATATTTTCAATCTCGAAATGTTCAGATGTTTTTCATTATGTAATACATTTAGTTTTTCACAAATCCTATTGTAGCTTGAAGTAAATCCCAGTTGCTGAAGGGTACCAGTATTTTGAAATGTTTTGTTGATTAATAGCCCTGTAAAATGTAAATGTATATCATACATAGTCTGGAAGTAACTGCTCTTCTCGTCATATTTTTCCTAGGTCTTTAAATTGAATAAATGTGTGAAATGGTGTGAATCTGCACGGTTTTGTCTTGATCATAGGGTTCTTGTATAGAAACATTATTTTTTAGGCATAAATATTCAGTTTGTCTTGAGATATTTTATTTCAAAGGGTCGGGGAAAAAAAGATATGTACTGGTCAAACTTTGTCTAAGGTAGACTCCAGACTGTTTTGGTTTTGACTGTAGCTTATTGACTCTGATGTTACATGATCAAAACATTGCACTTACTGATTAGACTTTTTATTTTTTATTATTTTTTGGCCTTAGAAATTATAACTGGCTGCATGCTTTCTGGGGATATTATTTCCTTTTGAATGCTCTACAAATCATTCTGGTTGATAGTATATATAGTTTAGTAGTATATTCTAAAAGCTGATGTGTTTCCAAATTAATAACTTGTTGATTATGATGCACTGGACTAAGAGAAAATAATTTCGTTTTTTATTATCCGCAGTCAGTATCACTGCATTCTGTATTAGCATGTGTATTTGTGATAGTAGTGTGAAAAATAGACTGGCTACAATTGACCCTCTTTTTTGACTTTGACCATATTATTTCATTACAACAATTTCCCCAATCTTTTCTTAGTTTTTTTAGTTTCTCAGCCACTTAGAAATTACATCTGGTGTCGTCAGGAATGGAAGGTAGATACCGACTAATTTGACTAAATATATAATTGGCATGCAAGGTTTGAATGCACGGCATTTGAAATTTGATTCTGAACAAACATAAAATTAACTTAGTGTTATTTGTTTGCAACGATAAATAAGCGGTGATGAATTACTGGTTGTTTTATGTATTATATGTAAAACAGATGCTGAGAAGTAATTAATTTTTGCTGCAGACAGAAGTTAACTTTGTCATATTTATTCTTTGCAAAACCGAGTTGAAACTCTGCAATTAAACTGCATCTCAATTAATGCCATTAATTCGGTTTGCTTTTAATTAGGTAAATCCAAGGTAGATGTTTGAGTGAAAGCAAGGGTAGCACTTTTCTCGTTCCTCGTCAATCGCCACGCCATTGCTCTTGGAGCATTAGCATTTTGGGTAAGAACGGTTTTGTCCGTTGTTGGGCGTTGGGTTTGGGGTTACTGCCATTTTAAAGAAGCTAGAAAAACATAAAAAGGTTACCAACAAAAAATAAACAATTACCTAATAGTGCATCCCTTGAGTTAAAAGTATTTAAGATTACTCACAGTCTCAGTTTGTTTTCTAAAATTATTTTTATTATGTCTCATGTAGATTTTGTTGAATTATTCCTTTATATAATGGACAATTTTATTTTCTGTTCTCCGTAGAATCATTAGGCACTGGGAAGAGGCGCAAAGAAAAATTTTCATACTCGATGACATTACATCGAAATGTCCGATCGCTTGGGGCAATTAACCAAGTCCAAGGATGGGAAAAGCAAGTATTCCTCACTCAGCCTGTTTGACAAGTACAAGGGAAAATCAATAGAATCTCAGAAAAATACAGGTAGGTAGTCTCCTATGTTACGTGTCCAGCTATCATCTTCTTAGTCTTTTTTTCTGTCTAAATCTGGTCCTGCCTCATCTCCCAATAGTTACGCGACATGGCTTGCAGAGTCTTGGCAAAGTGGCAGCAGCCCGGCGCATGCCCCCACCCGCTCACCTGCCTAGTTTAAAGTCTGAAAACAAAGGAAACGATCCCAACGTGATTATAGTGCCCAAGGACGGTACAGGATGGGCGAACAAGCAGGAACAAACCGATCAAAAGAGGTAAATAGCCCAAAAGTTACAAGCATCTCAAATCACCAGCTGTCAAGCAAATCATGTGCACTTTTTTTTTATTATAACGGCGATATAATAACTATGTTCTAATATTTAGGTACAATCACTTACCAACAGAGATAAATACAACTTGTCATTTTACGTGGAATAGATGAGGCTTTATTATTGTCCTGGTTAGTGATAGTAAATAAGCGCTTTTCTATTTTTTTGGCCCTTCAGTTCCAGTGCATCTACGCCACTGCTGCCGGAGTTGCTGCCGCAGCCGGCTTTACAGAAATCTGTCTCCAATCTTCAGAAGTCCTCACCAGTAGCCAACCCGGAGGTATGTACGTACCTTCAGTGTTCAATCTAGGTTTTTTTTCCCTATTTTTTAGCTAATACTAACAGGTTTCGTCTTCTAATCAGCTTAATATACAGCTGAACATTTCAAAAGTCAAGAAATATGATCTGAAATATCTCCAGTAGTCAGAAAACTCATCCTTGTCTCAACATCTAACATGGCTGCCATCCCTATTACAAAGGGAAGACCATAATTAGTGTTGTTTCCAAGTTCAAGTTCAAACTTTTAGGATAAATGAGTTGTAGCATTGAAAAAGTTTAATTGTAGACTTAATAATTTTAATTTGTTACCTTCAAATTTCAGCAAGACTTGTATTTTGAGCTTCGCTTTATTGTTTTTCACAGAACACAAACACAGGTGGACCAAAGCAATGGGCCCAGCTAAATGGAAAGGCAGTAGAGCAAGATGGTGAGCGGTCTTAAATGTATAAAATTATGTATGTCAAATGAAATTACTTTGATTTAATTGTGCTTGGAAGCAGTAGTTGAATATGTGTGTTTTTCCTGTTATATGTTAATCCTTAGAATCTGAAACGTGGAATTGTGTTAATGTACACACATTTTTGTAACATCAGGTTCAAGGGCCTTAAACCGACTTCAGCCCTTCTCTCACGAGGAATTTCCCACCCTGAAGGCAGCTGGAGAACAGGAAAGAGTTGGCAAAGAAAGAAGCGCCTTCGATCCGTCGTATGGGCCCGGACCAAGCCTCCGCCCTCAGAGTGGGTTCAACCTCTACCAGCGATCGCTTTACATAACTTTTCCTGTCATTGGCCAAATCTTTTACACAGAAATTTGAAGGTTATCTTTCATTTTGATAGATTAGAATTCAAAACCCTGACCACGTAGTTCACGCTTGCAGTTATTGTCAATATTACGCACAGTCCAGAGGAACCTCTATCAATCAATACAAACATTTCCATCTGTGTATCATCTCCGACCTGGACACTGAACTAAATTAACCTCCTAACTCCCGAGCTGACAGCCATTAAAGAGGAGAACAGAAAGCTTTGGTGTAGAAAAGCATGCGGCGAGGTTTCCTCGTTCAGAGTTGCGTGATATGATCACTTCATTTGGAGTGTTTTCTGATGTGAAAACTTTGGCGGAAGTGATGCTTGTATTTCATGTATCCACTACCACACTCCACAGATCTTGGATTCAGCCTCCAGATGTAAGTCATTCACATTAGATTACACACAAACAAGCCCAATTCAGGTCCATGTGGACCAAAAAGAGGTCGTGATGCTTTGTAATCAGGCCAAAGCAGATGACTCATTCACAATTTAAACCAATTGTCAAATTTTGTTGTAAATGTATCATTTTTGCCACTGTAGAGAAAAAGTTACATGCATTCACCCATCTGCTTGATGGGTGATGGCACAACCTGTATTCTTTATTCAGCTCGTTGGAAAATAATCCAACTAAAAGAAAATTAAGTACAAAGTAATGTCATTATCATTCAAAATGCTGGATGATGAAAATAATCTAGTGCAACTTCTTCTCCTACTTAAGCACAAACCCTACAGACATATTGTGAAAGCATTTTTTGGATAACTTCTTTTGTTTGGAAAAGTTCACATTTTTGCCTGCAGGCCTTCTATTATCAGGGTTTTAAACTTCACCTTTGGTTCTTAAACGGGTTCCACCCCAGTCCAGCAGAATTATACAGATTATTAGCAAAAACAAATTGATTATACCTTTGAAAATATTACTTCATAAAGGTAAAACCAAATGTGAAACCTTTTAAGTATTGGGCTTCAGTAAGAATTCTTGTTTTCTATTAAGATGTGACAAGTTGGAGGGAAGGTGGTGGCAGGAACCTTCAGCCCTCCTCCCTGACCCTCAGCCTGCCAGCAGATTCTGAGGGTAAGAACACTGCCCTAGGCGAGACTGGCTCTCCGCCAGCCTCATCACATTCTCCCTCTGCCACCGGCACCACCACCTCCAGTGTGGTACCCGCTCAGTCACCAAGCCTCGACCCCAAGGAGCCTTCCCTCAGACCCGCCCAGCCAGTTCGTAGACCAACCGTCCCCACTGCCCTGCAGTATCAGCTTCATCACACTTCCAATGCCGTCTACCATGACATGTTGCCTGCATTTGTAAGTATTTATTTGCTCTGGACGTTTTAGACGTACTTGGATAAAGTGCCATGCAGTATTTCTCTTTGACATTTTCAGATGTGTGCTAAAGAGACGCGCGAAACAACAGGACCTAACAACGTTACTCCTACTGCAGCAACGACTGTCCGATTTGACAGCAAACCCCCTTTTAAATTGAGCTATGCCAAACCTGAACTGGTCAAGTAAGTAAAATATGTGGGATTATTTCCTATAATGAGACGAGCGGTTGTTCATTTTTGTTTCGTTTGTGCTTACAGCGGAGATGTAAGAAGAGAAAACCGCTTTGTCCGTGGCCCACCTCGAATTTCTTCTCAGCCCATCCGCAGGCCCAGCGACAGACCATCGCGTCCAACAATTATTAACCCAGAAGACTTGAAGGATCTAGATGACCTCGACAACGATTGTGAGGATGGTTGGGCTGGTCAGTATTTCTTTCTGTCATACTTTTATAATAGCACTGAGTTCTTATTTCAGAGCAACCAGAATCTAACTCTTTATGATTTTCAATATCTGAAAATCAGAACTCAGTCTGGACTTCCTCCTTTCATTTAATCTTACTGTCTAGCTTGAATTGAGACAAAGGTTTTCTTGTATTGGGTCATTATAAAATAACATTAGCTATATGTGAACTTCGTGATTTAAAGAAATGTAAATTCAGTTTTTTTATCCCTCAAACCATTAATTGTTTAATCTGAGTTAATGTCAGAAAACAAAACATATCTAAATGTTTGTGGACTTTTAAGACTGAACACTATTTAGATTGACATTTTTACAGTTACTTTTTAATATATAAGTTTAATTCATACTGGAGTTTTAGTCCTCAGTTCACAGACTATGAAACTTTTACATGTTTTTTTTGTTTTACAAAGAAATCTGTTATCTTTATATCTGATAAATTAGTTCCTTTATGATTTAATTAAATATTCAATCCATAGATTTACAGATAGATCTAGTAATTTATTATCCTGTTTGAATTACTTTTTGCCTTGCAATAAGCTTGTTAACTACTTTAAAATGGAGGTTTTGTTCAGAAACTGTTGAACCTGATAAATTGGGTGACGTGGCTTATAGCAATACGAATTATATTTTATGTCATGGGTTTAAACAACCGAGGACTATATTTCTGAATAAGTGTTTTTGTTAGTTGTTTTTCTTGTTTTTGTACAGCCATTAGTTTAGATGCACTTAAGCTACGATCATTCGTTAACACTGACACAATTCGTTGTGGTTTTACTTTTCTCTTTAGGTCTTCATGAAGATGTGGATTATAGCGAGAAGCTCAAGTTCAGTGACGATGATGAAGAACACTCCTCTGGTGATAGAAATAAGCTATGGTACGGGCAAGTTTATTTATAGCTTATTATTGATTTGATGTACAGTCATAGCCTTATTCACGGGCTCTTGGTTTAACTTTTTTTTTTTAAGGGCTGAGTGGGAGAGAGAGAAAGAAAACAAGCGAGACTGCCAATCCTCTCTTAGTTCACTAGATGCACCTTACTCTCAGGAAGGCGCAGAGGAAAATTATTCATCCCACCATCACCATGAGCCTCCCAGGAAACTCGTCAGCAAATATGTCTCTACTGACATTCAGGTAACTACGCACAGTATAGCATCGACTCCCATCTAAGTCCTCTAAAGGGATACAATTAAATGTGTGTCTTTTGTTTCAAGAAATAATATTTCCCTTTTTGGCCTTATCTAAACACTACATAATGGATTACTATAAAATAGTATGAAAAGAAATTTGTGAAAAAAGAGATAATTTTGGTTTTGTTCATGTGTACACATAGGTTAATGTTTTTCTTCTTTTCAATAAGACAGAATTAAAACTATATATTTATAATTTTATCATATTAGCTAATTTTGTATACACTTGTGGAGTTTTATTAGTCAAATGTCTACATTTAAAAAAAAAAATGATCTGAACCAGGAATCCTTTATTATAAATCATCTGCATTTATCTGCTTTTGTTGAACATTTAGGCACTGCAGAAAATCCACAGCGAGCCAACAACTGACCCAGACGATCACCAGCGGTCTCAGTGTCAAGTACCAGCTCGGGCAAAATACATGTCGCCAGAACTATCCGAGGCCGTCGAACGAGCCCGGAGACGACGAGAGGAAGAAGAGAGACTGGCTCGTGAAGAGCGATTGGCCGCCTGTGCTGAGAAACTCAAAAAGTTGGACGAGAAGTTTGGGAAGTCTGAAAGACCTGCGTCAAAAGCAGAAGATATCCCAAAAGAGATTGAGGGCAGAGAAGTCCCACTTTCCCCTAATCGGGATCACAGTAAAGGCCATAATGAAAACTGCCAGTATAGCACAAAAGGTAGGACAAAGCAAAAGAAATCCTGAAAGAAGATTTAATTTTAAAAAATGTATGAAAAATGTTTTGTTGTTTTTTGTTGTCATTTTATGATCTGCAGAAGGAGGTGAGTGTCTGCCAGTCAGCTCTTTCGGCCATAGCTATCGTGAGGATCATCACCACAGCAGCGATGAAGATAGCCCGGAACCTTCCTTCACTTCAGAAGACTATGGTGGACGTCCAGCCTCCAAACCAGTTCCACCCCGTTTCCAAAAGCAGCTACAGCACCACCAGCAGCAGGTCAGCACTAGCCCTGTGTCTCCTCTTGACAGTTGTTTTTTAGGGGACTTTTTTAGAGAACTTTAATTTGACAAACTTTGAAACCTACAGCTTGTAACTATTTAACTGTGCTTGTTCTACACACTCTGTAGGAACAAGCCCCCAAATTGCACCATTGGCAGCAGTCTGGTCACCCTTCAAGCTCAAGTCATAGCCAGCGTGGCTATTATCCCCCACATGTACTTGGGTTTGATCCCCGCTGGATGATGATGCCGCCTTTCATGGATCCACGCATGACACAAGGACGGTCTACAGTGGATTATTACCCTGGTTCTGTTCAGTCTTCAGGTAAACATTGAACATGTCGATTTAAAAAAATATATCCATGTTTTCATTAGCATGCATGTTCAGCTTCTAAAAATGTATTTTCATTTTTGTAATTTGCTGCATCAGGGGTTGTAAAACCCGTTGTCCATCAAGACCACCTGAACAGTCCTAGCTCTGATGAGGGAGGCCATTCCAGCCTAAACCAAGAGAGACGAGCTCCATCTACTGAGCCTTACCCAGCTTGGAACCAAGATGGCTACCCTTTACGCAGCTTCACTCCACCCTATCAGAGACAGCATGAAACCTCAGATAGTGACCCATCAGGTGAAAGGTTAGTTATTGTGGTTGGTAGAAAATATCCTATCTTTTACAACATGAAGTTTATAACTTGAAATAAGGTTGCTTAGTCAGTCTGTTGGTTTTTGCATCAATTAATTATTTCCTAAAACCTTCATGGCTTAGTAAGGATTAAGAACTATAGAAATGTAAGTCTGGAAAACCACAAAGCTACATAAACAATGAAAATCCCTTTTTAGTTTTTCTTCTACCTTTAAAAAGTTTGACAATATTTCTTTCTTTTTTTATAGAGGTCATATTGCTCGTTCACAACGGGACTCTTTTGAAGAGGGAACCAATCAGAGCTTGACACACAATACTGATGATCTTCCCCAAGATGCTTATCATAGCCGAGATTCCGATAAAGAACGCAAACACCAGGACACAGGCCTTCTCACCACTGCTCAAAACCTCTGTCAGAAGAATGAAGCCACCAAGCAGGACCCAAGAGACAAGCATTTAAAAGATGACCTTGACTCCTATGAGACCATAGATGTACCCAAGGACAACTGGAAAAGAGATGGAGGAGGGCTAAGTTCCCCTAGCAAATGGCCCAAAGCTAGTTCTAGCAATAGTGTCAGCCAGTCATCTGAGACTAGTGGACGGACATTAATTCGTAGAACTGGACCCATCAAAAAACCAGTTCTTAAGGCTCTCAAACTGGAAGACAAGGAAAATGAAAAGCCTAAACCGGAACCTGAAGAGAAGCCTGTTCCGTATCGTCTAGAGAAGGAAGTTCTCACCAACGTTTATGATTTGAAGAAGGACAACCAGCCTACCAGTAACAGGCGTCCAGCATCACCTGTGGTTGAGAAACAGCCTGAGGAGAGGCTACACCAGTCACCAGGTCTCAACAAACCAGACAGCCCTCTTAGCACCCACAGTGATGAGTTCCCTAAGGAAACCGCTTTAGGCAGTGGCCGGGTCCATTTACTTAGAGAGGGCCCGGAAAATAATCGGGAACCTCAGGCACCACGACGCAATAACTGGATATTTATTGACGAAGAGCAAGCGTTTAGTTCGGTTAGAGGAGGAGGAGGAGGTAGGGGCCGCAGTCGAGGCTTCAGGGAATTTGGCTCCAGAGGTGGAACCCGTGGTGGCCGAGGTGGGGATAACCTCAGAGGAGCATATAACAACAGTGGTGGTGTTCCAAGACAGACAAGAGGTCGAGGACCACCTAGGGACCTCTTGAAGGTTGACGAGTTTCAGAGAGGCAAACCTCGCAGACGTAATGTCAGTGAGACCTTGAGCGAAACGTCCGAGTATGAAGAACTTCCCAAGAGGCGTCGTCAAAAGGGAACAGAAAATGGGGAAGGTTACACAGAGTCTGGAGAGGTTCGTAAGGCTGACAGAGACTCTTGGAGATCCAACAAGGTGTACACGGAAGACCAGGCGGCCTTGGAAAACAGAGAAAAGGCAAGGATGAGAGGCTTTGGAGGTTGCATTCTGCCCCCCAGACTGAACACAACCAACAACTATAATCGAAACTTTGGAGGGTCGAGGGACATGTCTTCATGGAGGGGCCGCGGATCCCAGTTTAGCAGCAGCAGCAGTAGCTCGATGCAAGAGAATGGTTACGGTCCTGAGGTCACGTACTCCCGCAGATCTCCAGGAGAACGTGAGCCTCTTAAGTACACTCCTAAATTTTCAGGGTCTTTCACAGAGAATGGTGGGGAGGACCGTGAAGGAGAATACTACTTTGAGAACGACAACCCAGACAGGCAGATGCTAAGGAGGCGGCGTCCCCCGCGTCAAGACAAACCTCCCCGTTTCAGGCGCTTGCAGCAAGAGCGGGAACCTGGTTCGAATCAGTGGACAAGTGATGAATACATTAATGGGGACTTTGCAAATCCTTGGCCTACTCGCACCAAAGGCAGCGGAGAAGACCATTGGCCCAGCGGTCACTTCTCTGGACGGGCTAGCCAGCATGGTCAGACAGAAGAATGGGAGACGGGTTCAGACAACAGTGACTTTGGTGACCGGAGAGGGAAGCAGGGTGGGAATGGGAATGTGGCCGTGCAGGGACATGTCGACATTCCCTCAGACTCGGGTCATAGTGAACCAGGCTCTGGTGAGAAAAGGGAGCTCTCAAAAAGAAGCTTCTCCAGTCAGAGGCCACTGGTCGAGCGACAAAACCGAAAAGGAGAACCATCACTGTTAGAGGCAAGCAAGATGTTACGTACACCTGAAAATCCCTCTACCTCCTCATCTAACAGGAGTGACAGTTGGCAGAATGGAGGGACGTCTTGCAAGAGGTTAGGCAAATTTGTTTTATATCTTCTGTCTTTTTTTTAATTGTCATTGGCATCGGACAGAATAAAAATATTTTGTCACCTCTGTATCTACATCAGTAGGAGCCCAGTAGAGTCTGGTCCGGTCTACAGCTTAGAACCCCCAACAGAGGACAGGGAGTCCGGTGAGCTCACAGGAAAGCGACTGGACAAAAACATGAAATCGGGATCGGTCAAGACAGACATTGCTGAACCTCTTACGCAGTACGAACTCAGCAACTACCCACGTGAGTTTTCTAGCTTCCCGTTTTGGTAGAAATCATGCACGGCTTGTTAAAAGTATGGTTTAGGTGAGATCCAGAACAAACATTTTCCACTTTCTCTTTGTTGCCTACATCTAAATGGACAAAGTTACATTAGCATGGGTGAACAGTGGTAGTTTTATGTCCTCGTATAGCTGTGCCCTAACTGACTGACTCTTTTCTTTTGCTACAGTTGATGCTGATGCAGGGGGCCAAAACATGGACCCAGATGGATACCAGGATGCCTTGTCAAAAAAGCAAAGACGCCCACAGGAAGATGACAGGCGCAGAAAAGATCAAGGAGCTTCTGTAAGTAAAAACTATGCTTCCAATAAAGGTTCTAGAGAAAGTTGGGCGATTATTGTACGCTAGATATTCTTTAGGGTAAATGTTCACTGGTTCGTAAATATGAACCTTTCACAATCTTTTTCATTTTCCAGTATTTTCCAGCTCTAAAGTCAGACAAATGTCTCTGTGGAAACTGACTGCTTTCAACTATCACAGCTTGACCTACCATTAACAGGCCTAACATACTGTGAAATATAAGAACTTTTACTTTTTTTACATAGTTTTTCTAACAGTTATTTATAGCAACATATTATGTTGCAGTTTCCGGAATGGCATATTATATTTTATTGTTCAATTGCAATTAGAGCTGAGCTACTAATCGCTGAACAACCAGATGCTTTAATCGATTAAAATCAATTATTAAATAGTTGACAGCTAATTTAGCCATCGATCACGTACAATGTACGAAAGTCTTCTTTAAATGAACGTCTGAGACTAAAACATGTCTGAGTTAAAGCGGCAGATGAATAGCGGACTCTGTAAAATTACGGATAGCTAATAAGAAATTAAACAATGCTAAATAATGTTAACAAATTCAGTTAATATTAATTTAGTGTTGCAACAATAAACAAATACATGTGTAGCCAGACGCTAACCCCCAACTAACAAACTGTTCTAAACATGCTGACATAGATACAGCAGTTCATATATTTGTAAAAATAATGTCCAACTAAGTCGGCCTCCTGCTGAACATTCAAATTAAAGATCAAATTAAATATGAATTTAAATGTACAGCATAATAAGGGCTGAGATGTTTGGTAATATGATGTACTCTCAATAAATTGTATGAAATTCTACCTCATTTTTGTATTTTGTGCCTAAAAATGACTGTTGCGGTCATTTGTTCCTTAAATCAAAGTTAAATTGCCGTGAACGACGCAATTCTCTTGTGTTTTCTTTTTTCTTAATGAAAATTAAGTAAATGTTAAATAAACTAATAATAAAAAGGGATTAATGGATTAATCATAAAGATAATCAACAGATAATACGATTTTAAAAATTATCGTTAGCTTCAGCCCTAATTCAATCTTATTCAGTCAAAACTATATACAGAAGAAAAAACACCATCAGAAAATTATTGAAATACTTGAGCAAGTATTACAACTTGTCTCTGACAGCCTCCTCCTTGGAACAAAATCCCAAATAGGCTTCTTATTAAAAACCTTCAAGCAATGTTTTCTGTATTTTTGTGCATATAATGAAGGTCTGTAAAAAGTTAAGCAAGCAAGAAAAATTCAGTTTGACTGCACTAGTTATTATGCAGTTATTAAGCCAAGAATTAGTACATTACACATACATTAAAACTGTTTTCTGTGTGTTTTGTTAGGTGCAAGTCAAGAGCAGGACGGCCTCGTCCAAGATTCCACCGCGCTTCATCAAAAAGCAGGGAAGCATGAGCCTCGAGCGAACGGAGGAGGCGATTTCTTCACCGAACAATCTAGGAACCGAAATCTGGGAGACCAACAGCTCTGGTAGTTTTTTTGTTGTTAATTTATTAATAATGCTGTATATTAATTCAACCCAAAAAAAAAGTCCTCTTAAACAAAGTCATAACAGCTGTGTTAAACTGTGAATGTGTTTCGTATTCTTCACCAGTATTTTAAAAATTTTTCCGGTGCTTCGATCTCTTTGCAGCTCTCTCTGTGCAGTCGTCAGGAGGAGACTCATGGACAAAACAGGTGTCCTACACTGGGAGTGAACCCAACTCTGAGGTTATATTTATAGTATATATTTATTAGAATATGCATGTTTTTTAATTTATTTGTGGCTGATTATGAACTAATAGTTCACTTTTAGTATAGCTCTCTTGTAGAAATGTCAATTTAAAGTCACCTTTTCCACCAGGATTCCGATGCTGGTCTCGAACAGAGCAAAGAACAACACAAACCAGGCCCCATTGGAAATGAACGTTCCCTGAAGAACCGCAAAGGCTCAGAAGGCGTGGACAGATTGGAAGGTGGCCCGATTACACCGGTCAATGGTGTGGATCTCCATGTGGACGGTGTACTTCCTGTGCCTCCTATTGAATTTGGTGTGAGTGCCAAAGACTCTGATTTCAGCCTGCCGCCTGGCTCTAACCCCGTACCCATCTCTAATCCTGTTAACAAGCTTCAGGATACACTGAGCACAGATGTGAGTAACTTACCACGTTCATCCAGACTTAACAAAGATTGAGACATAAAGGTGCAAAATGATTTAGCATAAATTTGTCCATAACAGACATCTCTAAATCAGGGAATCCCAATGCTGCGTTCCAACCACCTGCAGCCTGGCATTAGCCTCAATACCATCTTCCCTACTGCTGATCTCACTCTCAAGGTATTTGTATGTATTTTTAAATGTATTAAATCAAGATTTTTGTTTCTACAGTATTATTTTTGACTTGTTGAGTATAGGAGCAAAAATGTATATATGACTCTTGAGTTTAATCGTTCCTTTTGTTGCAGATGGAATCGGCACGCAAGGCGTGGGAAAATTCCCAGTCCCTCCCGGAGCAAGGCTCCCCTGGTGCCAGCGCTTCAGGTGGGCAGCCGCCCTGTAGCGCTGGTTCATCCACTGGAGTCAGCTACAGCTCTTTTGGAGTTTCCATGCCTCCAATGCCTATCGCGTCCGTGGCGCCTTCCATGTCCATGCAAGGTAAAAATGTGTTTTTATTTTTAGTTTCCAATGGTTTGTCCTCTGTGAATCAAACTCAGGGCTGTTCGGTTCCCAACCCTAATGTAGGCAATCCGATTCCTCCGTTGTATATGGACGGTCATGTCTTTCCCAGTCAGCCGCGCCTCGTTCCCCCCACCATGACCCAACAGCAGACTTATCCACAGGTAAAAAATAAATAAACCCGCACACACAAATGTAAATCAACACGGTGTTTTAATCGTACGTGTTCTCGCCCGTTCAGGCAGCAGCAGTTCAGCAGATTCCGATCTCTCTACACACATCTCTTCAGGCTCAGTTGGGGCTTCGTGGAGGTCTGCCTGTCTCTCAGTCACAAGACATGTTCAACTCCATCCCCCCCTTCAGGTATTTGAAATGTTCACCACACAAATATTCAATATCATCTTCTCCCTCGTATGCAGTGCAAGTTTAAAATCCTGTTTGGTTTTGTTTCAGGTCCCAGGTTTACATGCACCCCAACCTGTCACAGCCCAATCCTATGGTGCTGTCAAACGGTGCCCCACTTAAGGGTCCTTACTCGGCTTTCCCTGGCATGCAGCCGTCAGATATGTTGAAATCGCAGTCGGGATCACACTACCAACCTATGAACGGCAACCAGCAGCTTGTCTATGAAAGTCAGATGAACCAGGGGCACGGGATGGGCTCCTCACAAATGATGGACTCCCAGCTTATTCAGGTGAACTAAGATTGGTAACAAGAAAAAAATTGTTTGGATGACTTTAATATTTAGGAGCAATCTGGATGTGCTTTCAACTTTTATTGTTATACAGCCAAATAAAATTAAGTTCACATCTTTATACATTTATGAGTGCCTACCTGTTTTATTCTCAGTAAAAATACAGGAACTTTTAAGGTATCAGGACAGTTGGAGAGCAAACAACATTAAATGTACTAATGAGTTTATGCATCTAAATACAAATACACATTAAACTTCTTAATTTTTACTTAAAAACTAATTTTCCACTTCATCCAATTATATGTACGATAAAATGCATTTGTGACTTTAAGTTGGGGGAAGACAATGCAATAATTTCTCATGAATAGGTGTTGTAGCATTATTTTATATTGCGCTGTTGTTGTAAATGGATTAAATGGTTGCAATCTTCCATCTCATCAGGTGACAATGCCCCTTACTGCCTCGCAGCTGCGCTACGGTTCCGCTCAGCAGCACCTCATCCTCCCCCAGTCGATCCAGCTGCAACAAGGACAAAATCTGTCGGTGGGAGGGGCACGACGAATGCTGCCGCCAGGGTCTCGGGCTGCTGTCATGACTGGCAGTAGAGACGTGAGTCTTTCTTTATTTTTGCTTTTTATCCTTTTGTTCTTAGCATTTTTTGTCACCGATCATTTTTTAAAGCGCTAACCAGATTAAAATCCAAATTCTTCCCCTTTCTGGTGGCGGTAAACTCCAATTAACCACATATTTATAGTTTATTTCTGTTATGCTATTTTCAGGGCTCACAGATGGAAATGAAAGGATTCCAGTTCTCTGACAAGTCCAATCATTCTACAGGTTTATCCGGAGGTTCATACAGGTGCTTGGAGCTTTTTTGTTCCTAATACAATAAACTGTACTCTTATTATGTAATCTGTCATATCGCTCTTAGACATCCTTTTAATACGTTTCTTCCTCTAACAGGCCTGGATCTGCGAGCCCCAGTGGAAAGCCTTCTGGGCCTGGTGGACACGTGGGACCTCTTCCTACGCTTTTTACTCAGCAGGTTTTTTTTTTTTCATATATACTATTGTTTAGATGCTTTTCATGTTTCCTAATAATCTGTTTTAATTTAGATCAGTACTACATGTGGATTTTGTGCTTAAAACACAGAAAGTACAAACATAGTATGGAAAAATAAAGTATTAGTATCATACCTGATAATAGAGTATGCCATTCAGTATTTAATATCTAAATGTGTATATAAATTTTTTTATCACTGCTATTATGTATTTACCCGCTCCGTAATCTCTCTGGGTTACCAGGTATCGCCTGGTCAAGGCAGCATGGTAATGCACATGAGACCCCCCAACACAGGCCCTTACCCCAGTCCCATTCAGAGACCTGTCATGCAGGTCAACAAGCCTATCATTATCCGCTCGCCCCCATACCCCAACCATGGCCGCGACCCCTCCCATTCCACACCCCCTTCAGTCCCTGAGCCCATAGTCAAAGGGCCAGAGGATGGCATGAAGGTGAGCCACCCACTATAAATATAGGTAATGTATTTACATTTATTTCCTTTTTTCTCTATTGTAAATGCTTTTTGCTTTTTTCTTCTTTTGTAATTTGAAGTTAATTGGATTAGTTTTTGATTTGCATTGGATGAGTTTTCTAGTCTTCGTATTAGTATGTGCTTAATCTCACTTTCTTTTTCCCTTTGTAAAAGCAACCAGTTTTAATAGTTAAAATACTTTCAGCTGATATTATTTATAACTTTATTAATAATCTAGTGCAGGGATGCCCAATACGTCGATCAGGAGAGGACTGTAGGTCGATTGCACAGTATTAATGGAAGTAGAAGACCGGATCAGTATGTCTTTTGATTCACATACCGGGCAGCAAACTGATGCGAATTTAAGCACGCAAACACACGCTAACTCTACGTTAGCTTTGCATTAGCCACCTTAGAAAACTACGGTGTCGCGTACCGAGTCTCCAGTCTCTCTCAGCAGAGGCCTGGGTAGCTCCCTGAAATCTACATGTATATGTACACGTATGTATTTATAGACTTATACGCGGACAAAATATACAATAAACATGATTTTAAATAATATCAAATAAATAAATAGGCGTGCTGTTTTTTTTTTGGGTTGATCTGTTAAGATTGGTCGTCTTTTAAGTAAGCAAGCTCAAACTGTGGGCACTCCTGATCTAGTTTAAGCAGTCCTTGTTTACAGTATTTAGACTGCTGTTTTGTGTTTGCTTTTGATAAAACCTTATTGATTCTGTTTAGTCAGTAGTAAAGCATTTGTGAACCGACCATTTATACCATGTAGATTGTAATCAACTAAAGAAGTCCTAAGTTTAAAAAAATTGGGGGAGGGATGTCAATTTTTCGGGTTTCTGATTTCTGGTATTTTTTTTTTTAAAGTTTAAATTACTTTCCTGATATTTGAAACTGGTTTTACTGGTTTTAGATTTCTCTTTAGAAAAAACAAATATTATCTAAGATGTTTTATTTTCCAATACCTGGAAATTATGAACATCCCAACTGTGTTAACAACTTCGACGTCATAAGATGAAGTTGTGTGCACAGATTTAATGCTAGATGATTTATGGCAGATGTTTGTTTGTTTTTTGGAAAATAGGACCAACTTTGCTCTTTTAAAGTCCCACTTCTGCGACCGCCAAGTCTATTCCCATAGCTAACAAACTATATAGTCAGACAGGTTTTGTTGCACCTACAAAAGCTGCTAATGGGTGAAATGATCAAGATACTTAACTTTGCCTATAGCAAAATGATTTTACAGAATTTCCTTTTGCATGTTATTGTTTGGATTGTCAGTCAGTGCTTTTTTGCCCTCATTAGTTTTTGTCTTTTATCTTCCTTGTGTAGAGAAAAGCGTTGCGAGGATTGCGCAAGGCAGTGGGGGAGGGTACATCACCACCAGGGGGCATGATCAGCAAACTCCGAGAGCCCTTACCCTCCACGGGTCAAGCCAAACCAGCACGCAGTGGAGCCATTAAACCCCAGGCTGTGAAAGTAGAAGAGGGCAAGGCATAAAAATGGAGCTTGAAGAACCGTCATCACCGCCCAGTCTGCCGACTCAAAGATCCTTAAGGAAAAGTCTGAGCCTTTGAAACAGCTTCATTATTCCATGGCTCTGAAACATACCTGGGGGGGTAAACAGGCAGTTACAATGAAATAACCATGGACTTCCAGAACTGGACACTATTATTTCACACCAATTATAGAGATAAATATATAAATATATATATTATACATACACACAGAAACATCTTTTAAGCTGATCTCTCCAAGGTCAACTTTAACTTATTATTAGACCTTTTTAAGGAGAGATTAGTTTGGAAAAAACTAAAAAATAACTTCTTTTGTGTTTAGTTTTTTTTCTTCTTTTTTTCCTGATAAGTGTGGAAAAACAAGTATGGCCAACTCAGATGGTTCACTTTTCATGCTGTTTTGCCAAACTGTATTTGCTTCTTGTATATGAACTGTAGCCCTCCAGAAAAGATCAGACACTTGATAACATCACCTACTGTAAGAACCAAAGTCTGTTACTTCCTATTTAACAACTTTGAAAATGCAGTGGGTCAATTTTCTTTTCTTTTTTTTTGTCATTTCCTTTCCAAGTTTCCTAGTAAATAAAGGTTACCTTCATGACCACCAATCCAAACCACCTGTTAACAAGTTGTTTTATTAATTCCTACTTACTAAAATAATTTCCTTGCATGTCAACATTGTGCGTAACCCCAAAATCGCATTTATGGACGTACATAAAGCACCCTGACAGGCTCTTAAAATGCTTAGATCAGTGGGAGAAAAGTATTTCAACAACTTGTTTGGTTTTTACGTTATGTTGCTCACACTGCTGTATTTGCGAAAATAAAGAAAAAGGACAGCTGATTAACGTAATTACATTTCTTCCATGAAACCTCGCTGGTATTCTAGAGCGTGTGCATGCGATGTGCTGAACGCGCTCCATCTCACAGGACTTCCACCTAGCAGCTGGTAATGTTTAATGCAGACTGTATGTGTACTCTCTACTGTCACTGTTTGGATTGCGATGGGCTAACCTGGCAACACTTCAGGAGGTACTGAGTTTACGTTTTAAAAGGCGTTAGAGAAGCCACACAGTTAATGTAAGAAACCCCTTAAACAACTATAAAACTGAAATGAAAGCTTCCCCGTTGCTTTGTTTGGCTTGTAATGAAATCACATGTATGTTTAAACATGTATGAAGTGATTTGTTCTGTTATTTTCCTGTGTCATTCGGCCTTGGGATTTGCTAAACTTTATGGGAGTTTTAAGCATCTGGATGGAAATAATGACCCAAACTATAGTTCAGGTCCTGCTGATCAGCCCTGTAGAGACAGTTCAATTAACTCGCATCTGGTTTCTGCAGCCAGCAATAAACGCCGCCTACCTGTAATCACGATGTACAATTAGACTTTTTTTATTTTCTTTTTAAACTTATAAACAAGGAGCATCAAGCACTGCTTTCTGCATGAAAGTTGTCTTGGTGTTTCTTTATTTTATTTTTTAAATATATTTTACGTGAGCTCAGCTGTTTCAGTGGAACATGTTGGAATATTTGCTTTCTTTTAGGTCCATGTTTGCACTTTGGAACTCATAGTACCAATGGCATCGCTGGTTAGATGTTAGCATCCTGTTCCATGACACTACAAAATGTTTTATCTTTTACTAAAGTGTTTCACTGGTTTGTATGTATATGATAATTAACTGTAAAGTCATGCTTTGTCAATTGGCGGGGGGTTAAGGCCAATTATTATTTTAAATATTGTGACGCTATAAAGGATTGTACTGCTTTCCAGTGATGAATCTGTTGGGGGTTGGAATGTTTTCACATATTTCTGCTGATGTTCCCCCTTTTCATCTTTGTATCGCCACGAAGATGCTGCCCTGATTTTTTTGTTTTCTGTAGTTTTGTGATGCATTGTTTCTTTTTTCAGCCAGTCAGAGGACCAGCGAATCTGATTCAACGTTTTGATTATCATTTCAGGGTTTCTTTTTGATCAGTAATATCTCCCTTGAGTTTAAAAACAAAAAAAAACGTATTGAAAGAAAAAAATAAAGCAGCTGTCGTTTCTTACATGGGTTTGTGATTGTATGCTCTCAGTCAAGTATGCGTAATGTTCTTCACCTATGATAAAAATGGTCCGTTTTTTTTAACCTATGCTATAAAGGCTTTTCAATCTCCAATTAGTGTACAACTAGCACAAAAATAAACAATAGCAGTGGTTCTCAACGCTAGATTTTAAGTACATTTACTTGCCTTAAATATTTCCTTCAAAGTAATATGTTTGGATCATGTGATAGTGCCTGTAAAAATAATTTTGAAATCCAAAGAGAGATTTTTGATGGTTTTTCCAAAAAAAGTTAAGCAACCTGTTCTGTGAGTCGGCATAAGCAAAACACAATCCTGATGAACATCTTGTCCAGGGTTGAGGCATGGAAGGCTTTCTTTTTACGTGTTATGTTGGAAATACTGTAAATGCAAAGAGCTGCTATTTTTTTATTTTGTTTATGTTGAAATACATTCCAGAGCATAACTATTGTGGTAAGCCATTGGTATCAATAACAAGGAAAACTGGGGGTTGAAATGCTTCATCTTGCAGTGGCTGAAGTAAATAGATGAAATATTCATAATACGGCCCATCTTGACCCATCACGCTTTAAAACGACCCCTTAATGTACTAAGCAACACTTTTGTTCAAAAATAGTGAGAAAACCACCAGTGTATCTTTATGATCGGCTGCAGCTTGATTCTAAAAAAAAAAAGCAATGTGTTGTCTTTTTAATCTCCTGTATCAGCTCATAATAAACAGATTATTTCGTATTTATCTCTTTTGAACATGCGTTGCTAAAACCATCCCATTGCTTCTTCTGACTGTATGAGGGGTTTTTTCCCCTCGGCCTCTGCACCATCCATCTTCCCGTCGACTCTGACCACCTCCATGTCTCCGCTGAAGAAACGAGTCTCCCACAGCATAATGCTTCCATCACCGTGTCTCACAGCCAAAATTGAAATTTGTATCTATAGGACGATTTTTGCGCGTAGAATAGAAAATGAATGGTTTGATTCTGTTCCTCCAGAATGTGGGACATGCGCACTCCTTAGGACAAACATGTTTAAATCATGATTTGAAGTCAAACACAGCTGGAACATGAGGAATGAGGGCGGGAGGACTTTTTTTTTTTTTCCTTTTGTGAATGCGGAAATAAGAGGAGGGGAATCTCTTTTTTTTAGCGATCTACCTCCAAACATTGTGTGTTTAACACAGGTAAGCGAGTTTCCCTTGGTTTTGTTCATGTATATCTACGAGCGTCGCTGCTCGCGCAAATAACGCGATAGTTTGAGAAGAAAAAATGGCCGCTTTTAAGATTCCTTTCCCAACACAAAAGGAGACTCTTCTCTTACCTGCCTCTGTCTCCATAGCAGCTCTAAACTAGTTCATTTGGAGCAGTCGTAAAACAGCTCGATAGCTTTAGGCTGATATTTCTTTGTAGTTGGATATTTAGTTCAGATATTAGCATAGACACTTTATTTCTGACATTAACCGGATAAACATCTTTCCTCGTTGATTTTGGAACAGTGGTAGACGTTTTTTGACTGTCAGATGTTATTAAATGCCCTTTAAATCAAGCATGCATCCCACAGCTTTAAAACAAATAATTTAGTAACCATAGCAACCCTCTGAGTTACTGTTCTTGAAGCTTTTTGTGCTGTAACGGTTAACGGGCTGGACTTCCTGTTATTTTCCCATGGTGCTTAGCGGCATGTTCAGTCATCTGTTGCACCAAGAGTTAGATTGAAGTCTGTTAAATAGTTTTCCTTCTTGTGCTTTATTTTCTTTGCTTAATATTCCTGCTTTTCAAATCTAACTTCCATTTTTTTCCATTTTATTTATTTTCTATCTAAATTTGAACTGTGTGTGGAATTTATTTTTAAATGGTAGTAAAAAAAAAGAGTGACTCAAAATCATCAAGGTTTGTTGGTGTAATTACTTAGAAATATATTTAGTGGATTTTCTCTCCATAATCTTATGTACATATTCTCAAAGACTAAAACTTTTCCAAGCATAAACAATAGTACTGCAGGACATGCACTGTTACTTAACTGTTGTATCAAAGTTGTCGTCATGGAGCACAGTGCTGCTCACTAGGAAGAATTTAGATTTGAACATACTTAAAATTGTATTAAATTAATGACAGATAGAGATCTTTTTGCCAACTATTCTAAATACAATAGATAACGTACTTCTGTTGATAGTCACTACCTTCATAATCTGTATATAATTAGACTTAGGGTTTTGGCATATTCATGGATGGGTTCAAACTGCATTTTTTCTGCTTTGTACCTGTGACATGCACAATGACAATAAACACGGGTTCCATTCCATTCTTATTACATGTGTAATATATCACTTTTACAATAAAAAATACCAGGATTGCCATCATCAATGCCATTAACCTCTTAAGAAAATTTTAAAATTGATTTATGACTGCTGCAACGTAGGTTAAAGAAGGCAGTTTAATATGTGTTCCATTTTTTCTTAATTTGAATGAAGATCTCTTAAATCCAGGGTAATAATTTAGTAATTGGAAGGTTTCTGCATTTAAAATCTAGCAATAGTTTCTCTTTGTTACCTCTTTAGCTTATTGTTGTATCAAGTTACTTAAGATTCCAGAAGACTACAGCTGTATTTCTGAACAGGCATTTAAATATATAGAAAATGATTTTTGTGCATAACCGAAAATGTGTCGTATATTCAGGATGGCCACTAAAGGTGCTGTCAGAGCAGACGAGGGCTTGATGATGATGCAGGAGCTTGATGATCGCCTGCAAGAACAAATTGACAAACTTGAGCACATTCGCCTTGCAGCAGTGGAAGTGAAGGACAGCTTGTCTGGGGTGTGTTTCTTGAAAATCCTTATTTACAATCAAATGCTGAAACTAAATTTTAATTATGCTCCACTTAATGCATTTTTTCCCTCCCCTAAAACAGAGCAACGGTGATCTGAGCCAGTCCATCTGTGACCATTTGGAATGGTTGAATCACTTGTCCAATCGAGTCGAGACTCTTCAAATGAACACAACTGTTTTTGTTCAGGTAGGAAACAGATCAATACTGTAACATGCCTTCTTGCATGTGGAACCACTACAGCCACATGTTATTTTAAACTGATTTTTCTCATTTTTTTCAGATGAATCCAAAGCCTCGTGCATGGACATCCAGACGGGGTTCCAGACAAAGCTTCCGTCTGGGACGTCCCCAGCAGGCGGACGATGCTCTGTCCGAGTTTGGCTGGTCACCAGTTCGTATGCGGCGTAACAGCGATGCTGCATCAGAAATGTCCTGTAACTGGTGAAGGGGAAGCCTGACTCTTACACCTACCGAGGGAGCAAGTAGTCCAAAAGTAGAATTAGGAATTATATTTCCATTATGTTTTTTTTCTTAAAACACATATTAATTTTTTACTTAAAAACAAAGAAGCCTTACCTTGTCTTTTTATGATTGCATACCCTAACTTTCGAAAGAGCATGTATACTACTATCTAGACAAGCACTTCTATAACTACTATCTTCAGGGGTAAGAGTTTTCCACTTTGGGTGTATTAGATTCTTGAAAGTGTATTTGTGTACTCACTGATACATCACTGAAAATAAAGTAAGACTGTAATTTAAACTATTTCAAGCATTATTTACTTAGAAATCTGATAATCCAAATACATACTGGTGTTAATAGCTGTTTTGTAACAATTAGAGATGTTGGGGTTTTTTCCCTTTTCAATGCAATAGGCCTTTCAGATATGAAACTGACAATGCGTGGCAATTTCCCTTTTTCCTGTATAAGCCATGAGTAAATGAAAAAAAGCCTGACTAAAATATTTGTTGCTGCAGAAGAATCCTGATCTAACAAAGATATCACTCCAACAGTTAAAGGAGGCATTAATACTAGTCCTTAGTATTGTATAGTATGGGGGCTATGAAAGATGCATCTGGGAAAGGAAGAAAGCAGTTGTAGCCTGCATATTTATGGAAAAATAAAATATGTAAGAAAGCTCAAATAAAAACTTCTTATGATTATAAGATCAATGTTAAAATTGCCAAGAGAGCTGCAGCATTTTTAAATCACACAAAATGCTTTTTTATGGGATCAAAGTCTGTTTTCACATATTAAACAACGGACTTTTGGTACCTTAATTGTGACTTGACCCCTATCATAACTACCGTGGTGGATTTTTATTTTTAGAAAATTCCTGGGCTTAGATTATATAATTAAACAACACCTTCAAACTCATCAGAAGAAGTGGTATGGGTATTAAAAGTAAAATGTGCACATAGAATACTAAAATGCCACAGATATCTTCAAATACGTTCGAAAGCCATTTTTACAAACAAAAATAAAAAACAAAAAAAAGTACATGCTTGAATATATGTTATAATAATCTTAAATAAATGAAAATTACTGCAATGTCAGAAATCAGAACAATGAGGACAAAATTTGAAGTAAATAAACATTTAGTATAATAGATATTCCAAAAATGCGATAAAGCAAATGTATATATCTATATATATA